>JAMDHS010000109.1:0-63551 GCA_029717555.1 Peribolospora baueri
AAAAAAAAAAAAAAAAAAAAAAAAAAAAAAAAAAGTAAGCGAGCGAGCGGACATCGGAGAGGCCGCGAAACGACGCGACTCGACTCGACTCGACTCGACGTGATGCTGTGCTCACGAATCCAATCTTCCTCCACGCGCTACTGTCGTCAGGCTCTCGCCAAAAGCAAAGCAATAACAACGCCTGAACTGTCTCCAAGCAGGATGTCGCGTCGGTGCCCATGGCGTGCTCCACGCCCTGTCGAGCCGAGGCGAGCAGGCGCGGGTAGAGGTCGAGGCGGGTGAACTTGGACGAGACGGCAAGGAGGGCCAAAAGAAGGAGGTCCGAGTGCGGTCGTCGGTGAAGGCGGGAGAAGGAGTGTAGGACGGGGTCTAGCAGCGCGACGAGCGGGTTGAGCCGCTCGAAGTAGCTTTCGGTCGGGGAAATGGGGAAGCGAGTCGCGGGGAGATAGGAGATCAGCGAGCCCGCGACGACCATGTCAGGACAGCGTGGGGCGTGGCGAAAACAGGTTTGCGGCCACTCACAATTGGAAGAGCTCCCTCGCCTCGGTCGCTTCCAACGCGACCTCAGGAAGTCTACCGAAGGGGCTCTCGACTGGCCGATCCTGATCGGGGGGGATTGCGGTGGACGAGCTAGCGGCGTACGGCTCTGGAGGCAGAGGAGGTGGTAACGGGTTGAGGACGCTTGCGAGGGAATGCTTGGCGTGGCTGGACGGCATAGGTTCGCTCATGCCGTCTCCAGCGTCGATGTAGTATGGAGGAGCGGAGGTGGGGTGAGGAGGGAGGGTGGGTGGAGAGGCCGAAGTGGGTAGAGGACGGGAGACGGTGGGATCCGAGGGCTTGCCTGGGGAAGCTAGGACGGGAGCGAACGAAGAAGATGGGTCTGTGGGACTACCGAGATGTGGGTGCAAAGGCGGGGAAGAAGGCGTCGACGCGGACGTAGACGCGGTTTTGGGGCGAACGAGCGTGAGCGCGCCGGAGGCTGACTCGATGCGACCTGAGTATGGTGCCGGAGTGTGTTTAGGGAAGGGGAGCATCATGAGAGCGTGTTTAGTGAAGGGGAGCATCATGCGTCGCGCGTCGAGAGAAGCGGAGCGGGACGGACGCAAAGGTAGAGAAGAATGCATAGAATGGCAAGCCAAGGTTGGACAGATTGTCAGGGCGGACAAAGCTCGTGTGAATGTCGTGGAAACGACAAGGAGGTGGTAACCAAGACTGCTCACGGCTTGCCTTTGAGGCGGAGGTTGAGATTCTCAAAGGAGCGCATACGTAGAGACCATGTCAGCGTGGCGCCTGTGGTGTGCTCCGAGGCATGTGCTTCGGTCCAGGAAACCGAAAAATATAAAACGACAGGGACAAAAACAAAAGAGGAAAAATTAAAGCACGTTTGCTCACTTTGCGCCGGGCTGTCGGCCGCGTTGGTGTTCTGGCACGACGCAGTCCATGTTCAGGCGGACGCACCGGGTGCAAGCCTTGCTGCCTTCGGCTGCGCGTGGGGATGGGAAAAGAGGAGGATCAGTGGAAAGAAGGTGGACATTGCAAAAGGGTGGAGCGGCGGGAAGGAGAAGGAGGATAGGACGAGGGATATCGGTTGGAATTTAGGCGGGGTCGACGTCAGCGAAGAGCAGACAGAGCCATCTGCCCCATCCGACTATCCGCTGTCCTTTCCGAAGCCATACATAAAGGTAACACAAATACGGTACTCACGAATATTGCATCGGACCTGCGGTGTTGGTGATAGAAGGTGGCAAGGCGATGAAGCAAGCCAAGAGGGAGCGACGTCAGCCAAGGAGAAACCGACCCGACTCTAGTCTACTTCTGGGCACAGAACCGCGCATGTGTAGATGCGGCGAATAACTGGAGAGAAGGAAGGAATAGAAGGAGAAGGGAGAATGGGCGGGTACGAAGACGTAATCGTCCCAGCCTGACTTCCTCGTACGATGTGAGTCAAAAAGCGGACGGGACAAAAGACGAGACGAGACGAGACGAAACAAGAAGGGAAAAGACGCAAAAGAGACGAAAAGAGAAGATAACCGACGAGAAGACGAGCCGTCCGTCCGTTCCGTCCTTATTCAGAGCCGGAAAAAAAAAGGAAAAACACGACGCGCGTTGCCGGGCGGGCGAGGTGGTGTAGGCAAGGCAGCCTCCGCTGGCGGAGGTAGGATTGTCAAAATGGATGGAAAAGGAAGGAGGCGGCGGAAATGGAGGAAGACAAAGAAGCAGAGAAGGAAGGAGAGGAAGAAAGGAAGAAAGGAGAAAAGCCGACGGGACTGATAGGGACGATGAAACGACATGAAGGAGCACGACTCGCGCAACCGTCCAACGCCGGCAGCCACCACGGGTCATTCCAACTCGCCGGGACGCTCGACTCGACTCGACTCGACTCGCCTTGATGGACCGACAACCGAGGCAGGCCCTCCTCTGCGCGTACTCGCTGCTGGACGAACGGGTTTTCCGCTTGCCCACCGAAGCCCGCGTCCCGGTCCCGGTCCCCGCCGTTGTTGCTGTTGTCGTTGTTGTTGTTGTTGTTGTTGTTGTCCGTTGGACTCGGACTCGGATCCGGTCGTCGCGAGTAGGGTCGTCGTCGGACGCGGGCGGGCGGGGGGATGGGGGCAGGGACGGGTACGACGGTGATGGCGGTGGTTGCGATGGACGTAGACGAGGGCGGGCGCGGGTGCGGGTGCGGGTGGGTAAGACCCAGGAAGGGCGGCGGGCGGAGAGGGAAGGAGGAGGGACATGAATGCGGGAAGGAGGGGGAGGGGGGAAAGAAAGAGGAGCGGGGAAGAAGACGCGGCGGGAAAATGGGAATGATAGCCTTTGAAGGGTAGAAGTCCGGCACATGACCGTGGACTAACTCTGCTAGCCAGACAGACACACACACAGACATTCACGCACACGCTCCTTGGACGATACGCGCGGGTGCGACGCGGCTGGTCTCGAGACGTATTGTCTCGTCGTCTCGTCTGTCCTAGTCTGGTCTGGTCCCAGTCTGGTCTCGTCTTGTTAGGTCTATCTGGTCAACCGGCGTATGCGCCTTTGCCTGACCCACGCACGGCTCGGAGCGGCACCTGCTGCCGTATATTCACGTACGATTCAGCTATTTCGCTTCCGTCCTGTGCGTGCACGCGCTGCCCGTCCCCGTTCCGTTCCCTTCGTCCTCCCACGGCACGGTCTTGGTCTCTTGCGTCGCACAGCAAGCCCTGCCCTGGCCCGTCGGACGAGGCAAAGGCAAAGAAAGGCGTTGGTCGGAGAGGAAGGAGTGCGTTGCGCAGCGAGTTGCGAAACACGACCGAAAGAAAACGTCCGTCTCGCCGCCGCTGTTGCCGTTTGCCCCGGCACGCTGGCTCTGTCTGTCGCACCGTGTCCAGTAACCGCGCTATGCAGTCGCTCGCTGCAGTAACGACCCCACCGATCTTTTACGCAAGAGCCCGCTCACCTCGCTACCGTCGGCGTTGAAACAAGGAGGACACCGATCGCCGGTCCGGTCCCGTCTATCGGCGTGTTTGTCCGCCCCGGCCCCGGCCTCCAGCCCGACCTGTCCAGCCCAACCGGCCTCCGCGCTTCCTTCCACCCGCCTCGCCGCGTTTTCTCAGCCTCTCCCATCATGCGTCCAGCAGTAGCAGTGGTAGCGTAGCAGTAGTAACGAGCTAATTAGTCCACCATTTAAGGAACGGACAGACGCCGTGTCCTCCGAGCCACATTCATACTCGGCGGCTCCATGCACCCAACCGACGCGACGCATGCGATGCCATGCCCTGCCCTGCCCTGCCCGGCGCGATCGATCGACTCGTGCGTTCGCCCGTTCTCCCTTGACGCTCGCTCGCTCGCTCTCATGAGGCGCGACCATGCAGGAATGGACAGCCTCTCTCGCTAGCTCGTACACCCCTGCGTGCCCCCCCGCCGATCTCTGGCACGACCCAAAAAAAAATAGGAATGAGAACAAAAGCGTAGATCCATGTCGACCGCCACACCCAGGTCACTCCCACTCAGTTAGAGAATATAGATGTCATGTAACGTGACCTGTCACGTGAGGAAGATCTTTGTACCTAGACCAACACGAGGTCCACTGGCTCCTGTGAAGATAACTACGACGAAGTATACATCATCAACACAACGTCTAATAACTCACTCCCCTCGTTCGAGCCGCCGTTGTCGGTCATTCTGCCGCAGCACCGCCGCTCTCACGTGCTTCCGCCCATCCTCGTCCTCCCCGCCTCGATCGGGGTTCGCCGCCGCGCTTTGTCTTCGCATCGACACCACCTCCGCGCAAAAAGAAGCCAGGCCAGACATGACTATGGCCTCTTCGCCGCCCCCTCCCTCCTCCACCTCTTCGTCTTCCTCCTCCTCCTCATCTTCCTCCTCTCCTCTCCCGAAACTGTACCGCATACCCGACTCCGCACGGTCCAAGGCATCCGTTGCGGAGAAGAGGATCCGCTCCGATCATGATATGCTCACGTGGGCTCACTCGCCTGCCTACGCTCGTTATACGCTCTTCGTTCGTAGGCTTAACGAGGCTGTCGTCGATAGGCCTCTCGATGAGGAAACGCACGTCGGAGAGGTGAGTCCCGGGCACCGTCCCAGAAGGGCCAAGAAGAAGGGACGCTTAGTTTCCCCCTTCGTCGTCCGCGCCCACAGTTCGTCCACCGTCTTCTCCATCTCCTCGACGAGATGTACGCATGGGTAGACTCCATCCCGCCTCTCCAGACTCCGCAGCGGTTTGGAAACCTTGCGTTTCGAGAGTATGGAAAAAAGGTTGAAGAGGTGGGGTGGCCGTCTCCTTTTGAGCAATTATTTAATTTCTCACCAACTGCTGGTTCGCAATTGATCGTCCACCTCGTCCTTGATCCCCATCGCCGCCTCGCGTCATCGCCCCGCCGCCTCCAGTCCGCCCTCGACCTCCACCGCTCTTTGCTCCCTTCCTCCCTCCACCCGCTCATACCCGAGCTGATCCCGTACTTCACCGACTCCTTTGGCTCCTTCGTCCGCATCGACTACGGTTCTGGCCATGAAATGTCCTTCGCCGCCTGGCTGGCCCTTCTCTACATGGCAGGCGCCTTGGAAGAACGAGATGAAAGGGCACTCGTGTCGCGGGTGTTTGTACGCTACCTTGACCTCGTCTGGACCCTTCAAAGTACCTACCAGCTCGAGCCGGCTGGTAGCCATGGCGTGTGGGGGTTGGTGAGTGGCGCGCGCGGGACGGACGAACGAACGAGCGGACGATGGCCTCTGATCTGCGGTTTCGTTTACGCTCCTTTTGCTTCTTCCTCGTCATGTCGTTGCTCGTTCGCAGGACGACTATCACTTCTTACCCTACATTTTCGGATCGGCGCAACTCCGACGTGGGCATCCTCCTCGTTCTATTCCTTCTCCGCCCTCCGCTCACACACTCCTCTCTTTTGCCCACCAGACCATCCCACCCTCCTACCCTCTTCCGTCCTCTCCCCGCTTACCGTCTCCGCCGAAGCACGCACGAACCTCTACTTTCGCTCCATCGCCCGCATTCACGACCTCAAGCGCGGGCCGTTTGCCGAACACTCCCCCATCCTCAACGACGTCGCCACCTCCGTACCCACTTGGTCCAAAGTCAACTCGGGCATGCTCAAAATGTACGCCGCCGAGTGCTTGGGTAAACGGCCTGTTGTCCAGCACTTTCCCTTCGGTGCGCTCGGATTTGTGTGGGGTGTGGCGCCAAACGAGGACGGTGATGGCGAGGGAGGCGGCATGCAGTCCTCGGGCAACGCTGCCCCACCCCCGGCGACCGTGCCGTCGCGAATGCCCGACCGCCCTTCGCCTTCCTCCTCCCTGATGAGCCTCACAGCAGCGCCATGGGCCCTCGCCTCCGGATCGTCCTCCGTTCCCATCATGCCCGCTGTCCATCCGTCCGGCGGAGGCGACATTGGTCGATCCGCCGAGGCGGGCGCCTCCAAGTCCAAGAGGGTCTTCCCCTTGCCTTCCTCGTCCTCCTCCTCGTCCTCCGCCGCGTTCACGCCCGCAGACGCGAGCTCGGGCTCGTCGGAGCCTTACACCGTCTCCGGGCCCTCTCTTCGTCCCCCTCGGCCCACGCCCACGCCCACGCCCACGCCCACGCCCACGCCCACGCCCACGTCCTCGCCCGCCCCCGCCCCCGCCCCAACGACTCGCTCGGCCACGGCCACGGCCACACTCGCCGATACAGGCTCCGCCGCGGCGGGGTCGAGTCCGTTCGGGAGCATGCCCCCGCCGAGCGTGCCCGTGGGAGCCAGGAGGTCGCCCGGCGGTGGGACGCAAGAAAGGAGACGATGGATGGACGGTGGCGGCGGGGGGGAGCGGTTGAGGAAAGTCGACGCGGACGCGGACGCGGAGGAGCAACGATGATGGGTTCGAATCGAAATCAAGATGGACTCGGGACGTTCGTGGCGTGTCGTGACGTGTCGTGTCGTGTCGTGATGATGAACGCAATATCACTTTGACGACACGCTACTCGGTTGCCGTCGTCCGTCTCTAGCCTTTTGCTCGCACGACCGACCGCAAAGGTGTATAAGAGCGTGAGGGCAGATAGATTGAAGGACCGGGACGTGGGGAAGGCGGGGTGGAGAGGAAATCGCAGAGTCCAGAGCGGCAGCGACGGAAACGATGACGACGGACGGAATGGAATGAACGAGTTAAGACGACGTCCATTCTTCCTTCATTCACGGCGACGACACCGACCCGTCCTCCTCCTTCTAACTTGCACGACTTTAGACCGCTTCGGGGAAACCTTAGGGGCGTCTGGCTGCGGTTGGTTCGGCGCATGCTACCAGTTCGCTTTGCTTAGTTTCTGTCTCTCTCTTTCTCTCTCTCTCTCTCTCTCTCTCTCTCTCTCTCTCGTGCTCTCTCTCCCTCTCTCCCTCTCTCTCGTGCTTTCCGCCCGCTCGTCCGTCCGTCCTTTCTTGCCAGCGCCTCTTCTTGTGTGGCTCCTCGCTGGCAGACGGGCGCTCGCGGACGGGCGGCGTGTGTAGTGTAAGGAGGGCGCTATCACTATCACTGTTTCGGCGCGACGCGATGAGACAGACCCGTCTTAGCGAGATGTCCCCCCTTCGTCGCTAGTGGCTAGATTAGTATAACCCCTCCCGACGGGACGGCCGCAGCCAGTCTCGATCATGACGATGACGATTACGGCCACCTTCGTCCGTCCGCGTCTGTCGCCCGCACGTCCCTTATCTGTTAACCTTACCCCCGCCGTCGAGGGCCACTTTTGTTTTGTTTTTACTTTTTGTTACTCAGCCCTGACCCCTTTTTTTCAACATCCCGTGTGTAGAAGAGGCCGTACAATATTCTAAGCGGCGAACGAACGAACGAGGTAGGCACTTGCCGCACCGTCCGGTGGTTATCGCGAATCGGATCTTTCGACCGCCGCCGCCGCCGCCGCCGCCGACAACGACGACGACGACCGCTCCTTCGACGTTCACTTCAGGCGAAAATGACGACATCGTCGGAGCCTCCCGCTTCTTCACATCCTACTTCCTCTGCCGACCCCTCATCGGACCGCCCGGCCACCACGTCATCTTCCCGCCCACCCGGCCTATCACCCATTTCCGCTCCCGCTCCCGCTCCCTCACGATCTCCCTCTCCTGCCTCCTCTTCCGGGACGACACGCAGGCCGTCCTCAGGTCGGGGAAAGTATCTGCTCTTGGTAGATCGGGAGTCGGGAGAGGCGCACGAGGTCGTCCTCGACCCTCATCCCTCGGACCCATCCTCGTCAGCCGCGCCGTTGCATGCGCTCTTGCTAGGTAGCGACGGCGGCGGCGGCGAAGGCAGTGTAGGAGTCCTTGGAGATCGCGCAGGAGGGGGACAAGGCGAGGAAGACGAGCTGCCGCCTTCGTACGAGAGCGTCGTCTGCGCCGGCACCCGGCGTGGGGACGGAGCGCGAGCCCGTCGTGCGTCCCACGACCGCGCCCCGTCTTCGTCCTCCCCTGGGCCCGGAGGATGGGCTTTAAACGCCGAGCCCAGCTCGAGCACCGGGCAGGCGGCCAGCTCGGTTCGACGACCGTCGGCGATGACGGCGGCCAGTGGCGAGCGCTCTGTCACCACGACCCCCTCAGCTGCGGACGGGGACGGTAGACGGCAAGGGCGAAGTTCGTCTACTAACACGGCGAGCGAGGAGCTGATCATCACGCCGGACGGAGACGTCATCGAGGTGGTCCGACGACGAGAAGGTTCGCGGCCTTCGAGGCGGGTCAGCGGCGCTTCCGTGCGCTCGCTCGGTGACGCCGCCGGCGGTGGGGCCGGGGTGACGGTGGAGCAGCTCGGTAGAGTACGAGGGTTCGCCCTGTCGCGCTCGAGGTCGATGGGCGGCAGCAGCAACAGGAGACCCGCAAGTCTTTCCGACCTCGTCCCGGCGGCGCCGCGGAGCATTGACTCTCTCCTCGCCGGCTCTGGTCCCACCGAAGCGGACGGGCCCCGAGAGTATGAGCTCGACTCCAGCAGCCGCCCTTTGCCTCCTTCGTCCGCGCATCTACGGTCCCCGTCGTCGCGCCGCCGCCGACGCTGCACCTCCTGGTCGATGAGCGCCTACTTGGCTCCGGCGACGTCTCGACAATCCTGGCTGAGTCTGTGCCACCTCGTGGTCATCAACTTTCCCCTCGCCCTCTTCGGATGGGTGTTGCTCTTCGTCGGCACGCTCGCCGGCACCGGTCTCTTGGTCACTTTGCCCATAGGGTGCGTCTCCCTTACGTACCGTCCTCGTTCGTTCTTTCAGAGCGCCCGCGTGCTCCCTAGGACGACGTGCGCAGGGTGGAACTGAACATTTCTTTCCATCTCCTCTCCCTTCCCGCCTCGTCGCGTGCGCAGAGCCATCCTCTGGCTCTTGACGTTGTACATGTCCAGGTCCCTTGCGCGGTTAGAGGTGCGTGGCCAGGGCGAATGTCGTTTACATGCGACTGACGGACGTAACGCTGGGCGGCCGTATGGCTCACCGAGCTCGTTGGCGGTCCGCATCTTTCTCTTTCCTTTCCACCGTCTTTGTCCCCCTCCCTCCCTCCCGCGCCCGCCAGCTCGCCACCCTGTCTTACTTCCATGGCTCGCTGCCTTCCCGACCAACTTCGCCGCCGCCGCCGCCGCCGGCGCTCCGACCCGTCTTCACTCGACCGCGACGCTCGTCGTCACGACGGGCCGTCGTCGGCCGAGAGGAGGGTGGCGTGTCCGACGTCGGTAGCGGAGGCGGAGGCGGAGGGGGGGAGACAGAGCCGCTCCTGGGAGGGCGGGCGGCGCGGGAAGGAGAGGAGGAACAGAGTTTCTTGAGCAAGTGCTACGAGATGGTGACCGACGATTACTCCTACAGGGTGAGTGGGCGCGGGCAGCGGAGGTTGGGATTTCTCGCCGACGGACGGACGGGCGAGCGCTGACTGGGACTGTGTTCGCCTCGTCGGCCCGCCCGGCCATTGGCGATCAGACTCTGTTCTACCATCTCCTCATAAAACCGGCCCTGACGCTCCCGCTCTCCATCCTCCTCGTCCTCGTCGTCGCCGTCACCTTTCCCCTCGTCTTCACCATCCCGCTGGGCATGCGCTTTGTGCGAGAGGCGGGAAGGATGACGAGGGATGTGGGGTGGGAGTTTTTGAGATGATCCGTCCCGTCGTGCTCGGCCTGGATGCGTCATATGGATGGGGATGAAGGAGGGCTTTCTTTCATTCATTCTTTATTTGTATTCTCTTTCGCCGGCAAGGAAAGCAAAGCGAGCTGGCGTCGTCCGACCGCATGTTCGTTCGTTCGTCTGTCTGGTCGTCTGGCCGTCTGTCTCGTCCAAATAAGGAAAAGACAAAGATGCGAGATTGATTCCGCCGCGTCGATCAGGCCTCGCTCGTCTCGTTCGATGCGCCGTTTCAGGCAGGCCGTATGCTCTGCGTGGAGTAAAAGGGGGGAGAGGAATGGAGGGTACGATAGGGTACAATGCATGCTTCAAGCCGTTGGACGTTCGATTTGCTCGCGTGAGTTGTGCGTGGCCGATGCCGCCGGCCGGCTCGAGTTCGTCGTCGTCGGTTCGGTCCGGTGCGCCGGCCGGCGGCAGGACTAAGACTTTGCGAGTCTGTTGTGGGGGCGGCGGCGGAGGAAAAGGGGATTGGATGATCATCAGTGACGGAGGAAAAAGAGAGATGAGGATGATCGTCGGTCGTGCTCTTTCATCCATCCTCTCTCTCTCTTTCCAACGACGGCGAGCGAGAAAGGACGTCGTAGTTACGACCTCGCCCCCTGCACACGTTCATGTCGCTCGTCGCAATGATGTCTCTCTCCCCCCTCTCTCTCAGGCACGCCATGTCATGTCATGTCATGCCCATTGTTATGTCCATGTCCATGTCCATGTCCCCGCCGCCGGCATGTGCGTCATGTGAGCTGAGCTGAGCTTGCCTCCGCCGTCGTCTGCGAGCAATGTCGGCCTTTCCCTCTTCTCTCTCTCTCTCTGTGTGCCTGAGCCAAGACGTCCTCTTTCCCTTCCTTCGTCATCGCCCCCCTTCTTCCTTCATCTCCACCATCTCGCCCTCTCCACCATCCCCCATCCCCCGTCCTCCCCCACTTTGCACCTTGCGCCTTGCACCTCCCTCCCCCTTTGACGATCCACAACCCCACGCTCCTTTCACGCCCACATACTCCCTCCCCCAGGACTCACCACCATCGCCGGCCATCGGCCACGCACCATGCGCTTTCTCGCCGCCCTCGTCGGCTCGTTCCTCCTCGCCGCCGCCTCCGCCTCGGCCACGGAGCACGTCCGGCCGAACACGCTCCCCCGCCCCCTCCACCGCTCCTCCTCCTTCGCCCCCGCCAGCCACGGGCACTCCCCCTCCCGCTCGCGCCGCCAGTACGTCGACCAGCAGAGCCCACTCTCCTACGCCGGCCCCATCTGGAGCCTCGGCTCCAAGACCAACCCCAGCGGCCAGTCCGACCCGCACGTCGTCGGCCTCCACTGGCACCTCCACAACCACAACCGTTCCGTCGCCGTCCCCGCCCAGTTCCCCAGCTTGGCCCACCTCGATCTCATTCGCGCAGGCGTCATCGCCGACCCAAACGTCGGCCTCAACGAGGGAACAGAACGCTGGATCATCTACGACAACTGGACTTACACCGCCGACCTCACCCCGCTGATCCAGCAGACCAACTTCAAGGACTATGACACCGTACGTCCTCTATCTTTGCTTCTTCTCCTTCCTCTTCCCCGCTTTTTCTTCTCTTTTTTCTTCCTTTCCTGCGCGTATGCCTTCTTTACGCTGACGACCTTGGACGCGCTGACCCTCCTTTTCCTCTCGCAGTACATTCTCGTCTTCCAAGGCCTCGACACTGTCGCCAATATCACCATCGGCGGCAAGGACGTCGCCTGGGTCAACAACCAGTTCCGCCAGTGGGAGTTCGACGTCACCCAACAGCTCAACGCGGCCGCCTCCTCGCCCGCCCACCGCAACCTGACCATTGAATTCGAGTCCAGTTACCTCTACGCCAAGAACGTGTCCGAACAGCCCGGCCAAGAGTACTTCCCCACCTCGCCCATCGTCACCACCCAGGTGTACGAGTTCGAGTACAGGAACTTTATCCGCAAGCAGCAGAGCGATTTCGGTTGGGACTGGGGCCCGGCTTACATCCCCTCCGGCCCTCACAAGCCGGCGTACATCGTCGGTCTCAAGGGCTCCTCGTCGTCCGGCAACTCGAAACGCCTGGCCGACGACGGCGACCGCTTCGCCCAGATGCAGCTCGACAGCCGCGGCGAAATGTGGGACGTCCGCGCGGAGCAGACGGACGACTGCGAGGAGATGGACACCACCACCACCACCTCCTCCTCCTCCTCCTCGTCTTCTGCAAACCAAGGCAAGGCAGAGACCGTCTTCATCTCCGAAACCTCCGTTGACATTTATCGCAAGGGTCAGGTGAACAACCTCCCGCCGTCGCAGACGGCCAACTGGATCGTCAACGTCTCCCTCGCCCTTCACTCCACCGCCTCTCACAGCTCCCCGCACGTCTACCTCTCCCTCGACGGCACCAACCACGCCTCCGGCGCGCTCCCCGTCAAGTCCATCGTCAAGGGCTACAACACCAACATCACCGCCTCCTTCGAGATCCCGGGATCCGGCAGCGACACCCCGGAGCTCTGGTGGCCCAAGGTGTTCGGCAACCCGAAGCTGTACAACCTCTCCATCGCCCTCGACCTCGGCTCCGGTTCGAGCCAGGGCGGTGGAAACAACAAGGTGGAGATCAAGAAACGCACCGGCTTCAGGACGATCGTCGTCGATCAGGAGCCGTACACTTCCCAGGAGGTCTCACAGGGAAAGCAGCCGGGTAATAAGTTCCAGATGCAGATCAATGGACGGCCGTTCTTTGCTCAGGGCAGCTCGTGAGTCTGGTGCGGTGCGGGGTGTCAAAGTGGACCCGCGGTCTTACCGTTCTTCCTTCTTTGCTCTCCTCTGCCTCTGCTTCCGTGCTCCCTCTGTTTGACCTCCTTCCTCTCTTCTCCAGCATCATCCCCTTCGACACCTTTTACCCGCGCGTAAACACCTCCACCCTCCGCTGGCACATCCAGTCCGCCCTTCACGCCAAGCAGACCGTGCTGCGCGTCTGGGGAGGCGCTAGCTACCAGAGCGATGAATTTTATGACCTCTGCGATGAGCTCGGTATCCTCGCTTGGAGCGAATTTATTGCTGCTTGCTCTATGTATCCTGGTGGGTCGCCATACCGTTCCGGAGGGAGGGAGAGATGAGCTGACACGTCTGCCTCCTCGTACCGCCTCGTCGCAGTCGATAAGCCCTTTGTGGAGAACGCGGTTGCTGAGCTCAGTCAGAACGTCCGGCGCACGAACAGGCACCCCTCCGTCGCGCTCTGGGCCGGCAACAACGAAGGAGAAGGTCCGAAATCAGATTTCATTCGACCCCCGTTCTTCTTTGCCCGCCTTTTTTCGACATGCCACCCGTTCGTTGTTCGCGCTGACCGCCCCCGTTTCGTTCCGTTTGGACGTGGGCAGGTTACATGCTCAACGCTGTGGCTCAGCTGAAGAACGGCTCGATCTACGAGGTGCGGACGAGGTGCTCCTCTCGCTCTCCCTTCCTCTCGTCGCGGCTCACCGTGAGATCCTCCTTGCCCCGGTTCGCGCTCCCGCAGGACCAATACAACTACCTGTTCAATGACGTCCTCCGCAACACCGTCCTCGCCAACACCAAGGCTATTAGCTACATCCCCTCGTCCACCACCGCCGGTTACATCTCCCTCAACCCGTACGTGCCTCGGTACAACAACAAGACTGCCGGCTCGAACTACGGCGACCAGGAGCACTACGACTACGACGTTTCCGTCGCCTTCCATCTGTCCACCTACCCCGTCGCCCGCTTCGTTAACGAGTTCGGCATGCACTCCATGCCCTCCGTGTACACCTGGGACCGCGTCCTGACCAGCCCCGCCGCGTACACCATGAACGGCACCGAGGTGGCCAACCACGACAAGCACAACCCGCCCGGGTCGACGGAGTACCCCTACTTCCCCGCCGACGGACAGGCGCAGCTCACTGAGGCCGTGCAGGAGTACTACCCCACCCCAAACGTGCTTGGCGACGTACGAAAGACGTTTGCCCAGTGGGCCTACTCCACCCAGGTCTTCCAGGCCCAGTACATGGCCAGCCAGATCTATTACTATCGGTGGGGCCCGACACCGACGGTTGAAACATTCTCTCACCGTCTTTTCTTTTCTTCCCCTTTGGCTGACAAAGCCCTCCTCCTTCCTTCCTTTCCTGCAGGCTCGGCGCGAGCCGACCGGAGAACAACCTCGGCGCGCTGTACTGGCAGTAAGTGACGCGTTTTGGCGCACCGTTCGTTCGGGACGGCGAGTCATGGGCATCTGCGCTGGCCGCTCAACTCACATTTGCCGCTCGCTACTTTCCGTTCTCTTCCCTTCCCATCCCCCGCTCGTTCGTGCCTTTTTCTCGCAGGCTTAACGACATTTGGGAGGGTAGCACTTGGTCGTCCATCGAGTATGGCGGCAGGTGGAAAGTGTTCCATTACGTCGCCGCCCGTGTACAGTGAGTTTTCGACGTGTGCCGACGTGCCGGTCATCGTAGACGTGTGATTCGGGATGGGGGATGGGGGATGGGGAGACGCGGTGACTGACGTGATCGCCGCCCTTCCCCCTCTTGGCTTTCAGGGACCGCGTGATCAGTGAGTGACCCGGAAGATCCAGCTGCGCTCCAAGCCGGGATACGACGCTTACCCGCCGCCTGCCTGCCTGTCCTTGCTCGCTTCAGTACACCCGACTTACTACGCCGAGAACAAGACTCTCGAGCTCTACGTCACGTCTGACCTTTGGCAGTCGGCCGCTGGCACGGCCACCTGGACGTGGTACGACTTTTCGGGCAAGCAACTTGCCCACACTACCAAGCCCTTCACCGTCGGCAGCCTCAGCTCGCACAAGCTCTACACCTCCCCATCTGGCTCGCTCCAAGACCTCGTGCCCAAAGGCGCGGACCCTACGAACGCCTGGCTCCATCTCGAGGTCCAAGCCAAGGACCAGAGCGGCAGGTTGTACTACAACGAGCAGTTCTGGCAGCCGGAGTACCTCAGCAAGTCTCCGCTCCAGGACCCGCACGTCCAGATCAAGTCCCTCGGCGGGAACAAGTTTCAAGTGTCCGCCACCGGAGGCGTGGCCGCTTGGGTCAACGGTGAGTTTGGGACGACGGTCTCGATCGGTCGGTTGTGCCTCGCCATCCATCCATCCGTCCGTCCGACGATGGGAGCGCCCCCACGCGTTCGCTCACCTCTATTCCATCCTATCGCATCGCAGTCGAACATCCGCCTGGCGTCACCGGCTACTTCTCGTCCGTCGATCACGGCCTCCCCTCCAACGACTTCTACCTCCGCCCCGGTTCCCCTCGCGTGCTCCAGTTCAACGTCTTCGAGGATACCACTGGCGGCGCTTGGGCCAACCACCTCACCGCGCGCAGCTTCTGGGACAACACGCATTGATTCGTCCGATACGGGAACGCGTGCACATTTTATCTCCCTTGCTTGTCCGCACTGCCGGCCAACACGAAAACGCGTACCGACATTCTTAACTCTTCCCTATCGGTTTCCCCCCGCAACAATCCTATTCCTTCCTAGGCATCGTTCACCATCTGGACACGTCCCCTCTTTGCCCATCGCTCCGATCCGAGTTCGAGCAGACGCGCCCGTTTGTTTGTACGCTAGCCCTACCGTGAAGGAAACACGATTCCCGCCAAGGTGCCGCACGCCTTCACATGTACCGCGCAACCTTTGGCCGTCCATCCATCCGTCCGTCCATGCATTCCTGATGATATTGGTCGCTGACAGCTTTCGTATGGCCTTTTTTCCGTTCATTCCCCGCCCTGCTCGCCTGCTTTCCATCCCGTTCCGTCGTCCCCTTTTCACCCTCGCCCCACCGTCGTCCTCCGTAACGCTTTCCTTCTTTCCTTCCTTCCTTCCTTCGTTCTTTCACCTCTCACTCCTCTCGCCCATCTCGTGCCTCGTCCACCAACCGGCCGTCCACGGCAGGCGCCACCACGGCCAGGTCCCCATCCTCCCTCCTCAACGCCGCCTCGTCCACATCCATCTCCTTCCGCTTGCCCTCCGTCTCCGACTCGTCCGCATCCCCCCCGTACCCCTTCGACGCGCGGTCGTGCATCGAGTGGCGCTCGTTATCGCCCACGTGCAGCGCGTCCGCGATCGTCCGCGGCGCGTGGTCCACCACCAGTCGACGCGCCGACGCCGACGCCGAGGCGAGCTTAGCATCGTCGACCGTCGAGTTCGCACCGCGACGGATGGCATTTGGCGAGGTGGGAAGGGACCGCGTCTCGTCGCGAGCCGTCTTGACGATGTCGCTCGTGCGTGAGGAAAGGTGGTCGTCGTCGTGGTGCTCTCGGAGCTGCTTCAGGCGCCAGATGTAGCTCGCCCCGATGAGGTACTTACGTACCATCGTCGACATTAGAACGCCTGAAGTTGCCGGGAAAGACAAGGAGAGCAGCGGGAGCAGAAGCGGCGCCGTGTCAGAAGGAGTATCCATGGCTACTCGCGCGGACTCTCGATCAGTCTGCCAACCTACCATTCTCGTCATCACTGCGGTTGTGGAACATCAAAACACCACAAATCAGAGTCCACGTTCGCCCTATACATCCTGGAGGGCACGGAACCGAGCTCACATGATGTACCTGCCCGTCTTCAGCGCCTCATAGCCGTCCCAACCTTGTGCCACTGTTAAAGAGGAAGGTGTGTCGTTTAGCACATCTCTTTGGCTACTCCATATCGCCAGAGTCGTTCACGTTACACACGCACTGTATTCTCTGGTGACGACCCTGTACGTGTCCTCCTTCTTGAGCGGACCCATAACCTTGAGCGGCAGTCGCCGCACCTCAATCGTACACCCTCCGTCCTCGTTGGGACGATGGTTGTGCACCTCGTAGGAGCAGCCGTTGTCAATATCCTGCGCCTCGCGGTGGTTCCCATCGAGCAGGTCGACGGAAAGGACTCGCGAGCCTGGAGGCTTGGTGGAGTCCCAGCGGACTTTGAGACCGGCCACGACGGGGAAGCGACTAATTGGAGAAAAAAAAAGTGCGGTAGAAATGAGCGAATAGGGACAGCACGAGGAGACGCTTTTTGAGACGCTCGAGGTCGAACTGACCGCTTACCCTTCTTGAGCAGGATACTGGCTAAAGCCGTTCTCAAGGGCGTCCCAAATCGCTTGACCGCTTAGCTCCTTCACCACTATCGGGTCCTGGGGGTTGAACCGTCAATCGAATGAAGCCGAGTGGAAGAGAATGTCCTAAACGCTCACTTCAAAAGGAAGTATTTCGAGGATGTCGCCGATGGAGACCAAGCCGGGCCCGTAAACGCTATCTCCTCGCAAACTTCCGCCGCAGATAAAGGCACAGTCCACGTGCCTCGGCCGCTCATCCTCATCATCCTCGCCGGCCTCTTCTTCCGCCGCCTCTTTCGCTTTCTTGTTCCCGTTACTGAGCGTCTCCTCATAGCTCGCCATGAGAATGTCTGCGACCAGGTCGCCAAAGGCGCTTTCGCGAGTGCGGACGATGTCGCTGCGCACGTCCCATGGCGTGAGCGTCCAGCAGACTGGCTGGGAGGTGGACTTGCTGATCTTGCGCAGGAGATCGTCAAGAAGCTTCTGAAGGTGCGGAGATGAGGGGTCTTCCGGGCGGGTTCGGTGGCGCTTGACTGGATTGAGACGTTCGTGAAGGGGAAGAGACAAGGAATATCCATGAGATGAGGCGGGCCGTCGTTCGGCAGGTCGTCCAGCAGGGGAGAGAGAGGATCTGGCATAACGCTTATGCTCACCGTTCAGTGCCTTTACCTTCGCTCTCCCTTCCCCGCTCTCCTGCAGAACCAACTCGATTTCGCTCAAGTCCCTAAAGTCCGTCCCGCTCTTAACGAGCAGTGCATCCTCATCCTCCTCCGCTCCTGCTACGTCTTGGTCGAACGGTTCGCCTTGGTACTGTGCGGCTTTACCGACATAATACATATGATCGTGGCCACCTAAAACTAGATCAATTCCGTAGGGGTGAGAACGGGTCGCATTGCAAAATTGGACGTCCTGAGAAGATGAGATCACAAGGATTGACGATAGCGTCAACACCAATAGCCCGTCTGCCTGCTGATGTATGGTACTTTTCACAAAGAGGCCAACGTACATTGGGTAGCCGAGCGTGAGTGAGAGCAATGACAACGTCGCAGCCATGTTGTTTGCGGAGCTCTTCGGAGAGCTCGAGGCCGGTGTTGACCATGTCTTTGTACTTGAAGTTTGTAGGAAAGGAGGGGATCGTGGCTATCCATTCTCTGGGTTGACGTGGGGGTAGTCATGCAGGATCAGCCAGACGTAGAAATCACACCCTTGTCCGTACCTCCTACTCACTCACTTCTCAACAAGGCCTATCACCCCCACTTTAACGCCGTTCACTTCCTTGACTAAGTAGCGTTGAGTACCTTGCACTTGTCCACGGCGCTTAGGATCGTTGAGCACATGGACGTCCACCATGTTAGAGAACAGCCAGGGAAAGTTGCACTTGGCCATTACCTTAGTCAGATGAGGCATTCTTTCAAGACGATGATGTCGTTGACGGCGGTTGGTCGGGAAGAGGCGTCAGTGTGGACTAAAGTGAGCTTTAGCGACCTAGTGGTCGTGCGCCGTTTCATGTCCTCGTGCTCACCCAAAATCCATATCATGGTTGCCAACACAGCCAGCGTCAATAGTGCAGGCGTTCAGGACGGGAATCTGCAGAAACGCAGCCGGGAGCAAGTGACATGTCAGCCTGATATCAAATCGACGCACAGCCGCGCGAGGATCTTCCACCTACTTACCATGTGCTCCCCTCTCGTGACACTCTACAAGAGGGAGAAATTAAGGGATATTTTCAAATTTGGTTCCACCCGAGAGCAAACCAGACGCCGCTGGAAGCTACTCACCGACTCCAGACTCGGGTTAAGACTATCCCCCGAAAAGAGCACTAGGCCATCGCCGCCGTCTTGCTTCCATCTCCTCCGCAAGTTCTCTATCTTGGCAGCAAACTGGTCCGCCTGAATAAAAGTCTCCTTGGGTTTGCTCGAAATTTTCTGTCGCACCCTGTACACGTCGTTGAAGTGCGCTATGCGCTGCGAACGCGAAGAGAAGACGGTCGAGGAGAAAGTGCTCGTCATTTTGACAGCTCCTCAGTGTCGCGCGTCCAGCAGGTCGTAACTCACAAGCGTCTTAGTAGCCATTCCGATCCGGGATGATGCTGGGATGGACGCAGAACGGTGCCACGGGCCGCCGGCATTGATCGTCGCGGGCGACTCGCCGCAGCACGACGAACCCACCATCTATCCATCCCCGCCCGGTCTGCTTGTCATCTGGTCCGCCAAACATGGCGACAGCATCACCACAGCCGCTGCTCCCGACGGACCCCATCTACCGCCGTCCTTCCTACTCCAGTTCCTCAGCTGCTCCGTCTCGCTTTCGCCACCGCGGTACGGCAGAGCAACTGCGACATGACCGAATCAACGTCGCCAGGCTGGTGGTCAACTTGGAGAGGAGCGTGCAGGAGCTGGCTGCAGAGCGGAGGTTGGACGAGCAGGGGAGCAAGCGGAGGTGGTGGGATTCTTTGAGCCTTTTAGCCGTGAGTCAGGCTGTCCTTTTTTTCTGTTTCGACGGACTGTACGGGCTGGTCAGGCTGGATTGACGAGGCTCGTGTCGTCAACGTCCACAATCGCCGGCTACAGGAAGTGGAACATGCTCAAGGACTGCTCGTCAACGTCAGGGAGTCATCTGGGTCTGCTGGTTCTTCGTCTCCGAGGTGAGAATCCTGGGTGTTAGGTCCAGCGTGTCGCCTATGGTGTTGAACCTTTTAAAACCCGCTTTATCTGATCGTACCTCTCCAAAACCAAGCTCCTCCTCATTGAGGCCGGCGCTTGAGGACCTGGAAGCGCGGCTCGCCCGCATCGAAGCGAGTGCTAAGATCGCTCATGACAACTCGACTCGGCCTGTGGCTCCCTCCGCACCCTCCATCACGGCCCGAGTGCGACGCAATCTGCTCAAGCCTCCCCCCGCTGCAGTGGCCATTCCTCCTGCCGTCCCTTCTCCAGAAAGGGACGACGTGCTCGGCGCGACGTCGACGAGCGAAGATGCCTCTGTACCTGTTTCCGAGGGTACGGAGCTCAACTCTCCCCTTCACAAGCGCTCGCCTTCAAACTCTCCCAGGTCTTCACCGCCGGTACCTGTCAGTCCGACGCACATGCGCGCGCGTTCCCGCTCGGCTCGTGACGACTTGCTCGGAGGGGATGATGCCTCCGGCGCGCCCACTGCGGTTCCGGGCGCCGGCGATTACAAACCGGCGGGGGTGAGGAAAGGGGCGACGACGGACACGACGCCGCGGAGCATCGACACGCTCCTCCAACACCACCGCGAGACTCAGGACAGCCTCACTGCCGACCTGGCGCTCATGGCGTCTCGTCTGAAAGCGAACACGCTCGCCTTCTCACACTCGCTCGATGAAGACAAGCAGGTGCTTGAGGATGCTGCAGGGAAGCTGGAGGGCAATCTTACAAGGATGCAGAAAGAGGGAGGGAGGCTGAAGACATATACGGGCGAGAACAGGGGGACGACTTGCTTGACTTTGGGCGCCATCGCCGTCGTCGTCATCGCTTGGTGCTTCATGTTCGTCGTCATCCGCATCACCTGAACTCGCAAGGCAATCGCTACTGATTTTCCCCGTGCATGACGGCGAAGGCAGACGACAATCTCATGTGCTCAACAGTCCCGAGCTGCGATCGCTGCACCGCTTGAATGCTACGCGCTCGGTGACCGTCACTGAGAGGTAGAACTGGCAGCGCTTAGTTTATTGTAAAATAGAAATGTTGGTAGGAACGTTGCAGCGAAGACAAGGAAAGAAGGAGGGGGAAAAGAGAAAAAAGAAAAAGAAGAAGAATGAACTGCAGCATTGAGGATTCCCGCGTGGTCCCCCACCGCAGTACTGACTCAACGGTACCATGCTTAACTTTGCAGATCGGACGGGATGCAGTGCTTTCATGGTCCTATGGCCGCAGATAAAGATACACATTCGATCAGCCTTCATATGCCTCTCTCCACCGCCGCGCTGTCCACCTCGATCGCCTTCCTCTGCTCGCTAGCAGACGACACCTCCTCTTCCAACCACCCTCGCCCGCCATGCGACCTCCATCCCCCCCTCGCTTCTCCCCGCTTCCCCTCTTTATCCTCTCCCTCCCTCTTCTCGTCCTCTTCGTCCGCGCAACACCTTCTTATACGCTACTCCACCGCCTCGCCCCTGCGCCATACACACCCCGAGCCCATCTCCGAGTCGGCTCGGACGGTGACGATGCGCTCTTCTTCCAGAACCTCGACGGCATGATGCCTCCTCATTCTTCTGCCGGCGTGCCGGAGGGAAGGGCAGATGGGTCTGTGAAGGACATGGGAACGGGCGTGTATCAAGTCAAGCTGGTGAGGGGAGAGGTGAAGGACAGCGATATGGTCGGCGACGACGTCCAGGGCCCAACTGCCTTTGTGACAGAGGTAAGTGGGTCCGCGTTTGCGTGCACAGACGGGCGGGCAGGCAGGCAGGCAGTCGAGCTTGCACTCGGGTCGAGGAGACTACCAGTCCTTCCCCGTCGCTCCCTCTTAACCACTCTGTCTCCTTCGTCATTTCACGATGCAGTGCCTCCTCCGCCACGCCGCCTCGCCCGACGGCCAGCTGCATGACCTCCTCACGCTCTATGTCGACCGCGGCGACGTCTCTGCCATCGACTACCACATCACCGACCCAGGCGCGCAGTACAATTGCACCGGCACCGACGCCGATGGAACCCCGGTGAGCTTCCATTCCTTTCTCTTCGTCTCACCTTGCTTTCGGCATCGCTGGCTGACTTGCCGTGAGGGCGTCTTTCCATGTCTCCGCGTATATCCTGCTGAACCCTTCAGCTCGAGAGGGCGCCTAGGTTCGATACCCAGGTCGCTCTCCGCTCCCCGAGCCAGCCAACCTTGTGAGCGTCTTCCTTCCTCCTCTCCTCGTCCAAGTCGAACACTACTTCTTTATGGCCGACACGGCTAACGCACGCTTTCTTTCTTCTGCCCTTCCTTGTCTCTCTCCCCTCTGCCCCTTCTCCCGGACTGAACCTCGCCTTCCCTTCCCTTTATTCTTCCTCCCCTCCCGCAGCCCCCGTCTTCAAGAGCCCGTTCCAGTAAAGCCAGACGGCCAGCCGAAGGAGCCAGAGGTGCAGAAGAGCTGGATCCAGCGCAACTGGTACTACCTCGTCCCCCTCGTCGTGCTTTTGCTCATGCCCGCCCAGCCCGCTGAGGAGGGGCAAGGCGGCAGCGGTGGTGGGGGAGGAGGAGGTAGAGGAGGAGGAGGAGGAGGAGGAGGAGGAGGTGGTGGTGGTGGTGGTGGTGGGTCCAGGCGCTGATCGTTCAATTCGACGGAACGACCTGCGTCAGTGCTTATACCAATTTAGAGCGTCACCGCCCCTTTTGGGGGGTTGGGGGGGGGGGTGGCAATTTGTAACGACGCCTGTCGCTCGCTCGCACGACCCAAATGGAATTCATCCCCCCATCCATCCCTCTCAGGCCGGCCGGTCTTTCATCTTCCCGTCTCTCTCTAGTTTAGTTAGGACCGACAGGCCTGTCTGTTGCATTCGATCGATTTCGAGCTATCCATCTCTCTGCCGTTCGCCGTCTCTCTCACCTGTCGTCATCTCTTTCGCAGCCGGCTCGAGAGAACGACGACTTGACAGAGCAAGGCCGTCCGTCGTAATATTGCAGATGTAACCCGGTCGCACCTGCTCACTCCTTTCGAGGTATACCAGACCAGCTCGGGGCAACGCTCCGCGGAGGGAATTTCTCGTTCGGTCGACACACCCACCGGAGCATGACGTTTTTTTTTCTTGCAATTCGCCAGTGACCCCTACTTCAACGCACCCCATCCACCACCGTCCCGTCCCTCCATCCCTCTGTACCTCCCGTCCCCTCCTCATCTGCTCCAGGTGGACAACGAGAACCTCTTCTCCAGCACTGTCTTTAAGCGGCCGCATAGCTCGCGCGTTGTCATAGACGTCGGCACGAGTTCCGGGTTTTGAGCGACGCTGAGCAGCTCATCGAATAGCGTGTACGGCAACCAGGTCGCGAGCGACGCTTTCGCAGTGGGCAGCGGCGTCTGAGCGGGAGCGACGGACGACCGAAACGAAGAGGGGGCGGAACGGATCAGTTCTATGTTCCTATCGTAGTGTCGGCTCCCCCTCTTCACTCACCTTTTCAGTCAACCGAATGGACTGGTCCAAGGCCTCGTCAATCAGGCCGTACCGCAGATACAATCGGATGAGGCCCGCCGGGTCATTATCGTCGAACCAAGCCAGCAGCCACCGCGGTATCCGCACACGTCTGCCCTCGCTCAAGATCCTCTCGAGAACCACGTGTCGGTAGCGGAACTGCGACCTCGCGCCCTCGTCATGCTGTTCCAATAACAGGTGCAGGTAATGCCATGCGCGCTCCAACGTCGTCCCTTCCCATGTTGCCACCCGTGGACAGGACACCAGCCACTCCGCTTCTGGTCTGAGGGCGCATAACACGATACCCAGCGGTCGGTAGTCAGCACAGGGGCCAGACAGATAGCCGATGAGGCCGGAGAGATCGGAAGAGGCTGCTCACCCATCCTCAGCGCTAGATGTAGCCAATGCGACGCATCGAGCCGTTACATGCTCAAAAATGCTGGACATGTCCACCTCCAAAACCCTCGCGAGCGTGGTTGCTTCTTCGAACTTGTCCATTTGCGATAAGAGCGAAACTGCGTCTATCGGGTTCATTGTCATGGCTAGGGAAGACGGAAGAACGTTTAGGGTGAGCCAATCAGTCAGGGAAAGGAAGCACGGATCGAACGGCACGTAAACGCACTGGACTGCGCTAACTCCGGATACCTGCTCGCCAGCTGCAGCCGTGCGGCTACGAGCTGGTATTCTCGTCGCATATCTTTGAGGTCGACGACTTGAGTCTCCTTCGTGCTGAGAGCCCAGGTACCCTTGGGTATGTAGTGGGACAGTTTCCGACGTTGTCGCGGAGGCTGGGCTGAGAAGCCTGCGCTCTGGTAAGTGACCCAGGCGTAGCGCTTGTCAACGAGAGCGAGCGCATTGATGGCGGCAAGATAGCTCCGAGCCTGCATGATCGTGGCATCCATGAGTGTGCCTGGTCGAGACGGCAGGTCTGTGAGCAGTCGAGCTTGCTCATACATTGTTTGGGCAGCTGTATGAAACCACGCACAACAGGTGGGTCGACAATTAGAGATCAATGCCCGTCCGTAATTCCTGAGATGGACAAGGCTTAGCTCACCACTTCGATAGTCGCCCCTGAACATGTAATATGCATAGAGAACCTGGTGATAGTTTGGGTGTGAAAGAGCGTCCCTATTGCGAGCCCTGAAAGACAACATTTGCTCAACGTAGGCTTGGAAGCCGGAAAACGGCAGCCTTGTGAGGAGGGCCACCTCGCTGGTCTCGCACATGACCGAGACCAAGTATGTAATCGCCTCTCTTTTGCTGCATGAACCGGGACAGAGTACGGACGAGGAAAGGTCAGTTTTCTGCCAGCATAACATGAAGTTACTACTACCAGACTCACAGATCCTCATAGGGTATGTCCATGGCCGTCAAGTACGCCTCCTCATATCGCCCGAGGGCGACTTGCGCGTGGAACAGCTTTCGCCACGAGCTCTTGACGCCTTCATCATCGACAGGTACCATCTCTTCCCCTCCGTCCGAGACCTCCTTATTCGCCGCCTCGATAGCGAGCTTTGAGAAGTAGGCGATGTACTCGTGCACGCCAACTTCCTCGAAACATCCGGAGACGTGTCTGTAGTAAGACGAGAGGCCCGCTTGGACGGATAGAGGAAGCAATCCAGCGACGGTGGACGGGTCGGAGGACAGTATCTTGTCGCCGACTGGAAGGCGACCGCAACGAGCATTGGTTGAGAAGTTTAGGCAAGATTTCGTGACGTGACAAACCAATCGAACGCTTACCAAGTGTCGCCGCCGCGTCCTCGAAATTCTGGCGCGCTTCTTCCCACTTGCCCAGCTCCACTTCCAGCCTAGCCTTGATGTACCATCCGCCGCCAGTGTTGTCGAACAAGGGATACATCGTTATCAATTGCAGAGCAGGACTAGCAAAGCCAGCTCGCCGCATCTTGTCTGCAAGCAGGACGGACGTTCCGGGCACCTCGATGATGGAGGGAAGGTCGGCTTGAGAGGTGACCAAGTTGGGAGCTACCGTCCTGAGCAGGGCCGTGGAGAGGTGATATAAAGCATGAGGGAGCATGCGCTGTACATCATCTGATCGTTGCTCCGCGGTCAAAGAGACCGGCCAGTGGCCTGACTGAAGCAACCGCTGGAGCAAAGCTATCGTGGCAGAAGGGAAAGATGTAGATTCGAGAGCTCGCGCGTTGCCCACGACGCTCAGACTGCTGAGCTGTCTCGAGAGGCCCTCATCCCCGCCGGCCTCACTGTTCGCCCTCGTTCCGTGCAATTTGAGACTGCTGCCACCCTGTCGTACGAGCCAGTTGAGGACGCGCAGCTGATGCCAGTTGTTGAGAGCCCGGGAGAGCAGTGGGACAAGCGAAGGGACGAGGTGAACGGCATCGGAGCAGGAGACAATGAACAGCAACAGGACAACATGCCGAACGGCGAGGTCATAGCGGACTGCAATGGCTTGGCTGAACGAGTCTGTGAGGAAGGCCAGCGTCGCTGGACTGCCCTGGGTATTCGTGTTGACCGGCCCGGCCTCCGTCCCCTCGCCGTCTTCTCTTTCTCCTTCCCGCTCTTGGGATGCCACCTCGACGGACGCGATCAGGTTCTCTGATAATCTCAGCGCCCGCTCGAGCGCTTCACTGCCCATCCTCTCCAACGCACCTTCAACCTTCTTTCCCACGCGCTCGATGCCCGCCTCAGAGGCTGTCTCGTCCGTCCCGACGCCGACGTAAGGCTCTAACCATCGCCCACCGAGGTCACTGAACATGTCCTCGAAGGAGTCGCTCATCGGCGCTGAGCAGACAGATCCGAGTTCGGCAAGGAAAGCGTTCAGAATGGCGGGAGGTATGGAAGAGAAGATGATGGAGGACAGGTGGAAGAGTCGCAACAAGTTGGCGACGGTCGTGGACTCCGTAGGCGGAAGATGGCACCTGGCCAAAGTCGCCGAGAGGAGCCCTGTGAGCCGACTCAGTTGGGTCGAAGAAATCACACAAGACTCGTCCAAAGCTGGACGGTCGCCTGTTTCTTCTTCGTTGTTGGCTAGGCGACTCAAGAACTCCAACTCGTCCTCCCGCACGATGGTGCCCACCCGCTCTCGGCAGAGCCAGAACAGAACACCTCTGCGCTCCTCAATGGCGAGAGCGAGTCCCCACTTCGCTTGCCTCTCGAGCGCCTCACAGAGCCATACGAGCCGTAGCCACTCCATCTTCACGCGTGTCCTGAACGACTCGTAGAGAAAGGCGCCCGTCTGCGGGCTGGTCTCCAGCGAGACGTGACAAGCCACGATGCTAGCGACGCGTTCGGCCAGGGTTGGATATCCGACAAGCAGGGCAGGGGGGCATTGAGAGCCTTCATGTTCGGCCAAGAGAAGACGCTCGTACTCCTTGATGGCCTGCTCGATCGTGAGGGCAGAGTAACGACCGGGCTCGAAGATGCGTTCCATGAACACCTCTGAGACGTCTCTTGTGCTGTCGTGCTGCAAGACCTCATCGAAGTACACGCCGTCGAGGATGGCCGGCCTGCCCAGCACGGCCGATGCGGGCGAAAAAGGAGATACGGTCGTGGTGGCAAATGACGGGGCGATGGTCGTCCAGACGTCCTGATCTGCATAGGTCGTAGATTTGTCCTCGCCGACCTCCTCGATGGTCGTCTCCGCGAGAAGGCCTGTCCTCGTGCCTCCAAGGCCAGCGAGCGTAGCGAACTTGATGACCGTGCGATTCTGAACCTCCCAGAGGGTCCAAAGCGTCCAGTCGCGCGATGAGTCCGTCTCTTCTCCTCGCCCATCCGCCCGTACATCCTCGTCCACCTGGCCCGCGGTAGGATTGAATCGCTTGATCTGGATGTCCCTCAGCTCTGCGCCACCCCCCTGCACTTCCTCATCGCACGTTTGGTCCCACTGAAACTCCATGTCGACGAGTTGACCGGAAGAATCTGTGACGAGACCGTAGCACACGAAGAAGTTGGGGTTCGCGGTTGTCGTCAAGGGTTCGGGGGACCCGCCGCGGGTGACGGTGAGGACCGTAGAAGGGATGAAGACAATGAGGTAGTGGCTGAATGGGCTATCCTCGTCAGGGTCCGAAGTTATGATGCGGAGCAGAGGTCGCGCGGTGGGCGGGAAAACCGATGCCGCCTCTTGAAGCTCCTTGCCGCTGGCACCTGCTCGGTCGAGCTGCAATCTCCACTCGTCCTCTGCTAGGTCCGGCTTGGTGGGAAGGTCAAACTGGCGTAAGCAGTTCTCTGCGTTCAGTGCCCACACGCGGAGCTTGCGATCGCGTGAGACGGTGAACGCGTAGCCAGGCTTCTCTTCTACGGTCAGAGATGTCATCGAGAGCACGTGTGTCGGTGCAGATGTGAACACTGGAAGAAAAGGCAGGATCGGAGACGTGGCTACCATGGACTGGCTCTTGGAACCAAAGGGCAAAAGCGATCGCACGCCGGAAAAAAGCGAGCTCGATCGGAGGTGTGTGACCCGGAAACTACCTGTGCAAGGACAGGAAGAACGCACAACGATCAGCAAATTAGAACCCATGCGCGACAAGAATTGCGACGACGCGCACTTTTATAGAAATGAAGGTGTCCGTCACTAACGAAACCTTCTTTTGATCGCGCCTGGTCGATCTTGACGAGGCTTCCATCAGCGCAAGCCACGAGGACGGAGTCGATGCTTGAGGAGGTGACGAGCGTCGGTACCTTCCCCTGCGAACCAGCCGCGCCTGGTAAAGCTGCCGTCGCTCCAGCACCCGTCGCGGACAATGTTGAGACATCGAGATCCATGCCCACGCCTTGGACATCGTATTCCTCCCACCAGTGCGCGGGTAAGGGTTCGGTGTAAAAGAGGTGAGGCCGAGGGAAAGAGAGACGGTACAGCTGTCCCGAAGCCGTAAAGGCGAGGACGTGAAGGGCGGAGGCTTGTGCGTCAGAGTACAGAGCGACGTCGGGTACGATAGGGGATGGGAAAAGAATGCGGACCGGAGGAAGGGGCGGCGCTTCGTCTAGAGAAGGTGAGAATGCGGATGCGCCACTCTCGTCCTCCAAAATTCGCGCGACGGCGACCCCATTGGGGGTGGACGGTTCTTGAACAGGAACGCCAAGGTTCATCCACCTGAGCTCGAGGGCGTAACCATTTTCGACAAGGCGTACGAGAACGAACCCCTCCGCAGAGCTGGTGCTCACTGGGGGGAACCACGTCGTCACATATAGGGCATGATCCGGGTGGACAAAGTCGGAGGACGGCCGACGCGCGCTTGAGGAGGACGCGCGTCCGGATGGAATGATGTGAGGAGAAGCAAGCTTGAGGGGGGAGAAGGAGTCGAGGTGTACGGACGACTGCCGGAAAGTGAAGGTGGTCATCGTTGGGTGAAGACAAAAGAGGCTGCTTCGCTTGCCCAGAGAGGCTGGAGTAAGGCAGCGCGGACAGAGGAGCAAATGGCCCAATGCTCCCCTTGTTACACGGTAAACCGAGGGTGACAAAGGGCAGCTGAGCGCTTGCTCTTGCCGAGCAGCTCGGTGAAGTGCGGCAGGGAGGTGGAAGTGTGATGGATGGGTGGGTGGATGGAATGAATGCGACGAGCGGCCTTGGAATTCCTCAGCGGTGGATTATCTCCGCGTATCGACGTCGATCATCCTCGTGACCTCAGACGACTGGACCGAGCGGCAAAAGATCGCGACGGACCTTTCTACACTTGCGAAGGCCTTCTCGAACAAGGACAAGCAAACCCGTCGGATTACACTCGAGGAAGACAACCTCACAGGCGTAGAAAGATGAGGTAAACTGGGCGTCGACGACGGCAAGATGAATACGTCAAAACCGGAAGCATGAGCTAGGCTAGACGGGGTTCGTTACAGGCGTAAAAGGGAAGAAGAAAATGTGTGTACGGCCGGACTGACTACATGCGTGGGAGGACTCATTGATGACAGGCGAGGGAAGGGAGGGAACAAATGAGACAAGACGGAGAGGGTTAGGTGGGGCTAAGCGGGCTGATGGGGGGGTGACTAGTGAGCAGCTGCGCAACATTTAAGGAAATGAGGAAAACGGAATGGAAACGGAGAATGGAGAAACGAGAGGCAATAAGGGCAGAAACGTCTTCAGACCCCTTGATCCTACTCCTTCTTCTCCTCCTTGGCCTCGGACTCCTCCTCCTTCTTCTCCTCCTTGGCCTCGGACTCCTCCTCCTTCTTCTCCTCCTCCTTAGTCTCCTCCTCCTTAGTCTCCTCGGTAGCTCCGCCGGCCACCGAGGGCGCCTCGCCCTCGGCAACGGCGCCCTTGAGGCCCTCGTTAAGCTTCTGACCCGCCTCGAACTGCTCCTTGAACTGGTTGGCATCTGTAGAAGAGTGATGGGTGAACAAAGGGGATCAGACGCTTTGGCATAGAAATGGGTCGTTGCCCCTCTCCCGGGAGAGGACAAAATTGACGAGGAAGAACGGCATTCACTCTCAGAGTTGGCGAAGCGGATGGCAAGCGTCTCCGCGCTAGCCTCGCCATCAGCGACGTCGGCGGCGACGTTCCACACCCAGGAACGGTCCGAGCCAACGTTCGGGGCCAGCTTCATGTCGGGGGTGACTGTCTCGTCAGCAAGAGTCCATCCAATCAAGAAGTATGATCCGTAAGTCAGCATCCGTCCGCGACGCAACAACCAGCCTGCCCGTAGTCTGACCGCGAACCGTGCGTCAGCGATCAGGCGAGATCAGAGGCGACGCGCTACTCACGGTAATGGTTAGCGCACACCTTGAGCGTCTTGTCTCGGCGCATGACAAGGCGGACCTTCTTGGACTCCTTGTGCTGGAGCAGCCTCACGTCGCCCGTGCCGCGCTCCTTCCATTCCTTGGATTCTTTGGCGAAGCGGAAGAGCTTGGCGCGCCTGGTGGCCAGAAAAAGGGATGGCGGAGAGGGTATAGGTGAAGCATGAATCGAAGAAAGTAGCACGTAAGCGAGGATCAGTCGTAAGAGTCGACATCGTTTAGAGTGTTGGCTTCCACTCACATCTTGAAGAGCACGTCCTCGTCCTCCTCGTGAGTCTTCGTCTCGACCTGGTCGAGCTTGACAAGAGGCTCAAAATTAGGGTCATTTTCAACGTTCTCCGCCTCCTCAGGCTGTGTCATAGAAAACAACAGTGGAAAGATAATGCAAAGTTAAAGGCTGATCGAGCGTAAAGATGATAAGGACGCCATCCAGCTCCGCACTAGCCCGGTGAAGCGTCCGTCGAACGAGCAGCTCCCACGGCCGATTCAAGCACCTCCATTTGCCTTTCTCACCTTGGCGGCGGCGACGGGCTCCTTGGGCTCGGTGTCGGCCATTTTTGATGTGGCAAAAAGAGAAGGGTCTAGTGGTATACGGGGGCGTGAGGAAGTGAAGGAACGAAAAATGCAACAAGGGGGATATGCCCGTGGTGGGAGATAGTGAGGTCCGCCTCCACAGTCAACTCTTCCCTTTCACCCCCATTCGACCAGCAGCCGAGAAGCAAACGCAGGCGCACGCGGCTAACCCTAACTGCAGATACTGCTGCGGCCGCTGCGGCGGGCGAGTCGAGCGGTCTTCGACGGCCAGCTCAACGCACGCACGACGAGCCCCATCCCGACCGATCACGACCAGCGAGCCACTTAAGTCACGCCCACGGTGGCACCGCGGCCCTCACGACGACAACCCATTGCCCCTTTCATCCTCTCCTACTCCTTCATGCTCTTCCTAGCCGTTTTCCTTGCCCTCCTCGGGCTGTCTTCGCTCGCGCGGGCGCACATGATCGAGCTCCCGCCAGCAAGCAAGGAGTGCTTCTTCGAGGACCTTCATCAGGGTGATCAGGTGTGTTGATCTGCAGAGAGTGCTCCATCGTTCGTGCTCGGGAGAGACCGCGTTCCTCAAATTTGTTTGAGAGAGAGTCTTTGCTCAGCTGAAATGAATGAACGTGTATCGTGTTGGTGTCTCCATGGCGCAGATGACGCTCACGTATCAAGTCGGAGGAGGAGGTCATCTCGACATCGACGTCTGGGTGAGCATATCTCTTCTTTAGACCCTTTTTTTCTTTGCATCGGCTCACAGGGACATTTTCTCTCCGGTTCCGATTCCATTTGCGCAGCTCCGCTCTCCACAAGGTTATGACATGTTCAAGCAGTTGAAAAAGGACACGGGAACATACTCCTTCACGGCTTCCGACGATGGTCGATACACCTACTGCTTTAGCAACGACTTTAGCACGGTCAGCGATAAGACTGTTAGGTGAGTTCGACCCATCTATGATATGGCGTTGTTTGTTTGGCAATGAACTCAGAAGCTGATGCCTCCTTCCGCTTCCCCCTGTTTACTCTTATCCCTTCCATTGCGGCCATCCTGCTTTCTTACACGTAGCTTCAATGTGCACGGAATTATCTACGTGCCAGACGATGGCGAAACGCTACCGATTGAGAAGGAGATTCGGGAGCTGGCGGCGGGCTTGCAGACGGTCAAAGATGAGCAAGAGTACTTGGTCATCAGGGAGCGGGTGCACAGGAATAGTGAGTTACACCGTCTCCTTCAACGTATTAAAAGGCCCTCATATCGGTCCCATCCCTTCTTGGGCGTGTGGGTCAACAGTGGGCGTGCTGACTGACTGATCTATGGTTTCCTGGGATCTTGCGGTCTCTTGCTTGCTCGTGTCCACTTTAACCAGCGGCCGAGTCTACCAACGCGAGGGTAAAGTGGTGGTCCCTCATTCAGGCCATGATCCTCATTTGCGTGTGCTCATGGCAGGTCTATTATCTCAAGCGGTGAGTGGGCCTGCCGGTCGCCCTTCAACAAGCCAACCACAGCGGCAGCTCGCTCGTGTACGAACCGTCCTTCGCACGTCTGGGTGTTGATTCATATTTCTTGGTCCGTGTCTGCTCTATTCCACAGGCATTTCGAAGTCAAGCGCATCTACTGAGCTTTGGTTCTTCCTACTCGATACCACCTCGTTTACACACCGAGCTGGCTCATATGTCGTACTATTCGCACTTTAATAGAGGCTGGGCAATGGAAGTCGTCGTTGATCCGCTTCACACGAACGTATGGACGAGAAATCTAACAGCTGGAAAGAGAAAGGGCGCAAGCTTGAGGCTGGTCTCGAAAGGTCCAACGTTCGTGCGGGAGAGAGAAAGAGCACGAAGCGGGGCCGAAACGAGAGCGCTCGTGCAAGAGTACCCGACCAGAGACGTGGATTGCTGCACGCCGAGAACAATCGGCAATCTCTGCAGGAGGGAAGGAAAAGCCTGGTTTTACAGCGTCTGTTATTAATACGAACAGGAAGGCGGCGTTCGGTTTGCGGACGTCCTCGTAGTTCTGATGCACGTGACTGGAATGGAAATTGACCTCGATCGTATTCGCCTTCGTCTTCCTGGGCAGTTCTGGAGGAAGGAAACGTCCTTGTCTATCCATGCCCTCCGTCGCTCTCCTCGAAGACGCCACTGTCGCCATGTCTGTTCATACATCCTCCCAAATTACATCCTTGGCGCCCACGGGAGCGGCAGGGCTGGCGCCACCGCCGCCGATGCTAGGCGACCTCGACGACCTCAATCACCTCGAAGAGACGTTCTACCGCACAGGTTACGACGCAGGGTTCGAGCACGGAAAGCTCCACGGGACGTTTGAGGGGAGGGAGCTTGGAAGGCAGAAGGGCTTTGACGTTTGGGAGGAGGTCGGGTACTACGAAGGCATGGCCGAATTTTGGCTCGCCATCGCAGAGAGTGGCCGGCAGAAGTGAGCCTGTGTGCCCTGTCCAGTCTCGCTCAAGGCATCTCTCTTTTTCTTTCTCTTAACGTGTCCTCCCAATGATGGATCTATTTCTCATTCGATTAGCCGAGCTTCTCAAAGACACCTCCGCCATATTGGAGCGCTCCAAACGCTCATTGCACGCTTCCCCACCGCCAATGACTCCTCCGTCCTCGACTCTACGCCTGCTCACAAAGCTGGCGAAAACGACGAAACCATGGCGGTCGATTCGAGCGCTGTACCGAATGGAGATGTCCGAGACCACAAGGACGACGAAGACGCAATGATGGGGGATGGCGAAGGCGCAGACGGGTCGTCGGAAGGAGACAAGCAAGGCGACATTTCCACTCAGCTTGAACGCATCCGCGCTCGATACCGTCTCCTGTGCTCCTCTCTTGGCGTGAGACCACGCTCAACCGTTCCGGAGGATGTGGGGCTGGACGGTGCACTGGCTCTTCCCGAGGATGGTAATGACAACACCGGAAGCGGAGACCGAGTGGTAGGGCGGAGGACGGCCACGGGGAGGGGTGGGGAGGAGACGGTACAGGGCGGAAGGGATCGCAGGGTGTTGATAGGTGGCACGATGGTCGATACTCGCAAGCTCGCGTACTGAGGGCCAGCGACCAGCTCAGATGACCAAGACCAACATTCAGACCGGCGAACTTTTTTTTTGTCACCGACTCTTGTCGTCGGCGGCGACTTCAACCTCTGGGGCGAAGCCATGATACCTATGCTTGAAGCGCTCGAGATGGCTACATTACGACCAAGACAGACTAGGAGAAGAGAGATGACCGGGAAGAATACGAACTAGGAGACGAGGCGTGACAGGCGTGGATGTGATGGCGATGCTCACGAAAGGGAGAAACGCCACAAGCCGACAGGAAGGCTGAGAGGAAGGCGGTGGGAGGCGGTCGCCGTAAGCGAAGGCCCTTGTTTTGCTTCTTTTTGCTCGTCATGGACGCGGCTCGGTCGAGTGGACGCTAACCGCTTTCTTCCCCCGCAGCTCGACCGCCAACGCTACCTCGTCCAAGAGCGCCTCCGTCGGTGACTTGCCTGTCCCACCCTTCTCCACCTCCGACGCCCTTGCCTGACCTCTATCCACCTCCCTTCCCCCACCGCCCAGTCTCCTCCTCCGCCACCGCCTCCTCCTCCCACAACGCCGCACCCGCCTCCAAGCTCCCCTTCTCCGCCTCCGGCCCCGTCGCCGTCCAGCTCGGGCCCTTGGTGTCGCCGCCGGCGTCGCCGTCCTCTTCTGATCTCACCCGGTGACGTTGGAGCACCCCTGCTGCAGGAGGGCGAGACCGGCCTGCTGGTTGGCGGCGGAGCAGCTTGCCTGGAGGCAGGTGCTAATGGAGGTCACGGCCATGTTGGTGCAGATGCAGGTGAGGTTGGCTGTATGGGAGAGTTGGCGGTGAGCGTGAGTGGTCGTGTGGGTCTCCGTCTATCCATCCATTCGTCCATCGCACACCGCGTCGTCGCGCCGCCGGCGCCGCTGGGCTACTCACTGACGGACGTGCAACTGAGGAGGGCTTGGTTGGTGCAGCTGAGCACGCACGGGGGCACGTTCTGGGCGAGGACGCCGGAGAGGGTGGCGAGGAGGGAGAGGAGGGGGAGGGAGACGAGCATGATGGGCGGCGAGTGTGGGGCGACTAGGTGGGAGTGGTGGGAGGAGAAGAGGCGAAGGGAAGGGAAGGCGCTGGCGTGGCTTTATACGTATCCCCGGCGAGCCGTGCGTGCCTCAAGCGCAAGCCAGTCCAGTCGTCTTTCTTGTTTTCCTTCTTTTCTTGTCTCTCTCCCTCCTCGCCTTCTTCCTTCCCCCTGCCAGCCTCACCCGCGCCACCCCTGTTTCTGGCCCAGACGAGACAATCAAGGCAGGAGGAGGAGGAGGTCGACGGCGGAAGGATACCATCCATGAGCCCTTCGCCCGTCTTTTGTTGGTATTGGCGAGAGGTAAGAGCCCCCGACTTCGAGATCACCCTGAAGCAGAAGGACCCCAAGAACCCCGTTCTCACCCATGAGAGCCCCTCGGAGCTAAAACGACTCGTCGAGGGCGCCCTTAAGACACACCACACCCTACCCCCTTCCTCCACTGACGCCAAAGTCCGCGCCGTCAGTCGACACGCTTCTAAGGACATCCTGATCATCTTTGAATCCGCTGAGTCTGTTTCCTTTTTGAGGGAGCGCAACGGCTGGGTGGCAAAGCTGGACGGGGGTCTCCTTATCACACGTCCGACCTTCCCGATCATGATACACGCGGTCCCCCTCAGCTTTGACCCGGAGAAGGATTTGGGAGAGCTCGCGGACTCCAATGCACCCATCTTCAGGGTTGATGAGGCTAGCACAATAGAGCGCGCTGTCTGGGCCAAAAAGAACTCCCTCAATGACCCCACGAAGTCCCGCTCCTCTCTCATTGTCTACCTCTCATCTCCCGACACCGCTAACCGCGCTATCGACCGCGGCGTCGTCTACCAGAACCATCTCCTGCGGTGTGAGAAGGCTCTCCGTCCCCCCCGCCAATGCTACAACTGCCAGCGCATGGGGCATACGTCTGACCGGTGCACGGCACCGCCTACATGCTCTCGGTGTGCTGGGTCCCACGAGACCAAGAAGTGCCCTTGCCCTAATGACCCCCCCTGCACCACACCCCGGGAGTGCACCCACTACTCACAGAGATGCGCTCTCTGCAAGTCAGTGGAGCACGACAGCTCTCACGATGACTGCCCCTTCAAAATCCGAGCCAAGACGCACCAGACTCTACTGAAGGGCCCCGGCGACCTCTACCTGGTCCCCCCCTCTCGCCGTTCTGAATGAACAGGTCGCTCCATCTCCCTTCGCTGCGCTCACCCACCCCCTCTCCGATTCCCTCCCCACAACCTACTTCTCCCTCCCCCGCCACCACAGGGCCCCCACCCCCACTCCCTCCCCCTCCTCGCCGAACATCTACATCTCCTGCAATACAACCTCCACCACGACCGGGCATCCACCCACTCCCTACTCAATTCGTCATTCTCCGAACTGCTCGACCTCTTACTCGTCACCGAACCGTACCTACTCCCCAACTCATCCACCTCGCCACCCTCCCACCCCTGTTGGCGCCCCTTCCTCCCCACTCCCCCTCCTCGCACACCACCCAACGCACGCGTTCGATCGGTAATCTTCGCCTCCCATAATCTCTCACCCAACCAGGTCACCCCCCTCCCTACCCACTCCCTCGACATCTCTGCAATCCGCCTCTCCATCCCTGACTTGCTGAAAGGTCTCAGGGACCTCGGTGCACACACACGCAGACAACAGACTAGCGACCAATCTGTGGGCTGTCTGAAGGATGCGAATAGGTGTGACTTGAGGGGAGGAGAGCAAGAGTGGGCAAAGCGTTGCCAGCTCATCGCTCTCTGCGCGCGCAAGTCTGCGCACGCACCCCTCGTCACACGACCGCCCGCTCGCATAAGGCGAGCGGCAAACTACGTACATGTCCCCGGTGTCTCGCCCAAGTCCCCTCTCACTGACCCCGGATCCTAACACCCTCCCCCTCTAGGCCGGCTGCCGGCCGACCTAAGAACTCATAGCCTCGTCCGTGGGCGCAACGAGGACCTCCGAAAGGGGAGGGAAAATTTGCCTCGGCCCAGAAGGGTCGGCCGAGGGGAACCCGGGATTAGTGACGGGAGAAGGTCAGTGACCCTCTTTGCGCCGAGGCAGTTGCTTCGGCGTGGCAACACCCATAAGCTCCAGATAGCGATCCAGAGCCTCAGTGTCGTCTACTCCCGAGAGTGGCTCGGGTGTAACACCTCCTACAGTCCATTGGACGAAGAGGAACAACGAGTTGCCGCGCCACTCATGGCCGACAATCTTGTCGATGAACCATTCCTGGTCCGACATTTTCACGAGATCCTGGGTCATCTTGGATTCAGGAAAACATTGGCAGCTATCTGCACTCAAGTGTGCTGGCCGTTAATTTACGCAGATGTCTCTGCGTTCTGCAAGTCATGCGCGACTTGTGCGATGATTAAATCATCGACTCAAGCCCCGCTTGGGCTTGCTCATCCTCTCCCGGTACCGAGGGTACCTTGGGAGGTCATTGCCATGGACTTTGTGGGACCCTTCCCACCGTCACATGGATTCGATTACCTCTGGGTGATCGTCGACAAGCTGACCAGCATGGTCCGGCTTGTTCCAACTACCACCCGGGTCACAGCGAAGGAGCTTGCTAAGCTCTTCCTGGACCAGGTGTGGAAGTTTCACGGACTTCCGAACGCGATCATCAGTGACCGCGACTCGAAGTTCGTCTCCAGGTTCTGGAGAGAGCTCCGTCGACTCTTGGGCACGCAGCTGCTCATGTCGACGGCCTACCATCCCCAGACGGATGGCTCCTCGGAACGGGCGATTCGCACCGTTTCGAGTATCCTCCGAGCGTTCGTGAGCTCGGATCAGACCGACTGGTCTGACAAGCTCCCGCAAGTGGAGTTTGCCATCAATTCGACGGTCTCTGCAACCACTGGTTGCACGCCGTTTGAATTGAACTACGGGTACACCCCATCTTCCCTCCGCCTCGTCGCGACGGAGGTCTCGTTCCCTGGTGTCCGCAAGTTTGCGGAACAGGCCAGGCTAAACTTGATGAGAGCGCATGACGCTATCATCGAGTCTCGAACGCGCTCTACAGCGCGTACTAACTCCTCTCGACGGGAGGAGAAGACTCCGTTCAAGGAGGGAGACCTAGTCTACCTCTCGACGGAGAACCTGGCCCTGCCGAAAGGGAGAGCCAGGAAACTTTCTCCCAAGTTCATTGGGCCCTTCCGGATCACGGAAGCACGACCGGAGTCGTCCAACTACACGTTGGCACTGCCTCCGGACTTGGGGAGGATTCACCCCAAGTTTCACTCATCTGTGCGAAGTCGTAAGCCTTGCGCGAGTCCCGCGCAGGGAATTTCTCATCATCGTTCGGCACGTAGGGCCGAAGCAACGCCGAGGGATTCATTTTTGCTGTTCTTCAAACGCCCTTATTATAAAATGTTTTATGTTGTATTGGAACGATTAACTGCCGCCCATACTGCTCAAGGACGCCTTACCTACAGGGACTGCCCAGTGAGCAGTGGCTCCTCGTCGGTTGTGGCTGCGCCAGAGAGACGGCTTGCAAACGACCGGACTCACAATCAAAAGGACACCGGCAAGTCATGTAGTTCAAAACTGCTTCACGCGGGGGAAGACTGTCCGTACCCCAGCCCTTCTCGAAATGGTGATAGGTACACCGCTGCGCGAGTACCATCGTACTCCCAGTGCCGCTGACCTGAAGCCATCTCAAGACGCCCATCGTCGTGCACGCCGGGACAGGAGGCGGGCGTTAGGCCTCTCTATCAAACGCACATAGATTTATAAATAATACATCAACTATACTAAGTGTATTATTTGGCCATTGGCCGCAGTCAGAAGAGATAAATAGGGTTAGGGTCAGACACGGCGATTCTGTACAAGACCTTCACAGGACGACTGCGGAAGTGCTTCCGACTCGCCAGATCTTCCACGGACCCTCTCATTGTCGCTCAAGGCAGCGCGCAAGGCACCAATCCATCAAGGCAACTTCTCAAGCCAACCCAAAAGAAAATGTGGGTTCTTGATTATGTTGGGCGGATTCGCCAGAGTGTGGTGATTTGGTTGATCTGACGGACGGTACTATCGCCGCTCCACTCGGCTTTGCGTTCGCTCTCGCTCAGGTCTGAGGCTCCTCGTGGTCGCGGTGGTTTCGGTAGGGGCAGGGGTGGCAGGGGCGGCCGAAGGGGCCCCCGCCGCGGCGGTCGCAGGGATGAGGAGAAGGAGTGGGTTCCCGTGACGAAGCTCGGCAGGCTGGTCAAGTGAGTGTAGTCGTCAGATGGCATGCCCAAGTCGCGATGGATGGACGAGGAGGGCTGAGCAACGGCTAGAGGCTGAACGAAGTCGTCTCTCTGGTAAACAACGACGCGCTCACGCTACAGGGACGGCAAGATCAAGTCTATTGAGGAGATCTACCTCTTCTCCATGCCCGTCAAGGAGTACCAGATCATCGACTTCCTCCTGCCCAAGCTCAAGGACGAGGTTATGAAGATCATGCCCGTCCAGAAGCAGACCCGCGCCGGTCAGCGCACCCGCTTCAAGGCCTTCGTCGCCATCGGTGACTTCAACGGTCACCTTGGCTTCGGCGTCAAGTGCGCCAAGGAGGTCGCTACTGCCATCCGCGGCGCCATCGTTCTCGCCAAGCTCTCCATCATCCCCGTTCGTCGCGGTTACTGGGGTAACGCTCTCGGTGAACCGCACACCATCCCCATGAAGGTGTCCGGCAAGACCGCCTCCGTCATGTGCCGTCTCATCCCCGCTCCCCGTGGTACTGGCCTCGTTGCCGCTCCCGCGTCCAAGCGCATGCTTCAGCTTGCCGGTGTTCAGGACTGCTACACCCAGTCTGCTGGTCAAACGTGAGTCTTGTTCAGCTGAGCGTCAGCTGCTGTTGGGCTTTGAAGGATTTCATTCCTGACGGCCCTTTCTTCCTTCAATTCAAATTTTCGGGTGCCGACAGCGCGACTATGGGCAACTTCGTGAGCAGTCTTGTGATTTATGGCATCCGCGATACAGAGCTGACTTTTTCGTCTTTACGAATATTTTCCCGCTGGAACGACGTCTTGCGATCTACAGTTGAAAGGTGAGCATGCTGTCGCTGTCTTCGTTAGCATGATCAATCCTCGATCGGCTGTACTGACTGTTATCCCTTTTTGCTCCTCGTCGCAATAATAGCCACCTTCGAGGCAGTGTCCAAGACGTACGCCTTCCTGACTCCCAACCTCTGGCGCGAGATCGCTCCTCCTCCGGTGAGTGCTAGAAGTCGTGTTGTTCTAGGCGTTTCCTATGTGCTCATGACATCCGTGCATCCCTCATGATCCCTGCAGGCGCCCTACGACGAGTTTTCGACCCATCTTGCTCAGGCGGGCAAGAAGGCCGTCTACTGAGCTGCTCTCGGTTCCATATAGGCTTCCTCTCGTCATGTCACACTAGCCATTTTCTAAATGCATTCGCTTCAGATCCCATCCGATCGGATCCGTTCGTCTCGCATCCTCTCAAGGCCAGCCTACAAGCTTGAGCCAGGCCCCCAACTTGTCCACGCACTGATCCTCTTCCTCATTAATCAGGAAATGTCCCGTCTCGTCGTCCGATGGCGTGACTCTGGAACGCCTTGGGATCTCTCACGAAGTCCGCCCACACGCGGTCGACGTCGAAGCGGCGCCGGAGGTGGGCGGAAGAGAGGATAAGCGTGGGGCACACGATGGGTGGCTCGGCGGGGCGGAGGTGAGGAGCGATTGAGGAGGACAGGTCATCGTGCAAGTCGACCGTGGCGCCAGCCCGATACTGGAAACGATCATGGGTAGAGTAAGGCGTGTCTGAAAGAAAATGGCGAAGCGCTTTATGCGCAGAAAGAGAGCAGGACCAGCGCTCACGTCTTCACATGCGCCTTGAATGCACTAGGGCGCATCGATATAAGGTCGCGAGGCGTCTTGGATGGCCTGTTCGAAGTCGACCTTGCGCTCCATCTTCCACCTCGCCCCAGCCCACGACTGGATGGTGAAAAGCAATGTGCCCTCTCAGGCTTGCCTTGAATGAGCATTTCGGCTGCTGGGCTGGCGAGGAAAATCCAGTGGTAGCTCTTCATCATCTCGCCCCATCACCCCCCTCCCATCGAGCCTGTCGCCCGGACCGCTCTCCTTGGCGACGCCGTCCATGGCCGCCCAGACGTAGCTGCCCGGCACAATGTCTAGGAACACCACGCCAGCGACGCGCTCGGGGAAGGCGACAGCGAGGTTATAGGCCAAGCGACCGCCGCGATCGTGTCCCAGCGCGATGAACGGGAGCCGAGGCCGAGGGCAGAGATGAGGTCGACAACGTCCTTTGCCACCGCGCGCACGAGTACCGCAAGTACAAGCTCCGGGACAGCGTGAAAAGGCTGTGGCTCTATGAGGTCAAGCCTGTCTCCGCCATTACGTGCGTTTTTCCTTCGGTCGATGATCGAGACCTAGTGCCTCATCCTCTGTCGAGAGTCTCGCTGGCAGCCATCCTGCCAGCTTGCGACGATCTGACGACTCTTCGTCCACCACAACCTGATAAACAGCCACGTTATCGAGGTTGGCCCTGCAAGACGACCGGGAGAAGTGCGCGACCCGAGCGGAATAGGGAACGACGACTTCGATGCGGGACGTAAGTTATCCAAGTACGGCTATCCCGTGTTAGGCATGTATCGACTCGATCGGCCCCTCGACTTGCGCGTGCTCAAGGAGTGGCTCGGCGTCGCGCCGCCGCAGGCGTTCATGTACGTGCCGAGTGAACTGTGCGAAGGCGTGAAGGTGTTTTGATTCGATGGGGCCACGGTCGGCCATGAACTGCATCATCTCTCTCGTGCACCGATGACTCTTCTGATACCCCTTTGGAACGCCCAATGCAGCGTTGTCAGGGGCCGTGTCCACCAGGTCGAGCTGTACGACCACCTCGAGGCCGGGCCTCTTGTGGAGAAAGGCCCAAGCAAGATGGAAGGCGAGCGCAAAGCAAATAATCGTCCCAGCGTGTGGCGAGCTGTTCTGCTGAGCGCCGATGTGGAGCATCGATTTTCTCGACTCGTGTGAGTCATTTGTCTCGGAGAGAGACGCAGGAGCCACGCGAGTGTCTGGAGGGATAAACCGACGAGGAGGAGCGAGTCGATGAAGTCGCGCTTCCATACGTAGCCTCCCAAGCCCAGGGGGTTATGGACGGCATAGTCGTGTTAAAGAAGTGGCATTTTGCTGGTGTCAGGGCGCGCGCTTTAACAAGGCATTTCGGTAGCACTGTTATTCGCAGCTGAGACCGGTTCCCTCATACTCCGGTTACGAAAGTCGGCAAGCCTCGTAGATGCAAAGAAGCAGGTGTTGCCTTCGAGAAGCAAATTGCGCATCGACCTGGACCTGCGATGAAGATCGGGAATGGCTGAAGGAGTGCACACACCTGTGAGAAGAGTGGTCGAAGAAGGAGGAAGCTCGGACTGTCTATAAGTGCCCCGAGCTCGCACTGCAAAACATCTTTATGAACACCCAGACCCAGTTGATGGGGATAGAGAGTCGGACTGAGCCGTCCTTCCCGCGCACCGGCCACGCGACCCGCCGCGCAAGAAAGTAAACGCCCGTGATACGCACGTGATATTTAAACTGCGGCGATCCTGCTTACATGGCCCTTCGATCGCGCGTGCCATCTCCGAGCTGGATCCGCGTCTCGCTGTCTTCGAGCTCGTCGTTCGTGTCAAATCCGTCCCTGGCCGGGATCAAGGCAAATAGGCACCGTCGGCCGTCGTTGACCCTTCTTTCTCTCTCCACCGCTCGACCTCATCTCGACAGTTCTCTGGCATCGCACAGAGAGCGCTCTAGGTCAAGCGAGAACTGATCCATCGTGGCCAAGAAGAAGAACAAGGGTGACCAGAAGCGCGAACGCTCCTCCGCCCCCGGCCTTCACGCGTCCCCCTCGCCATCGCCGTCGCTGGGCCCCGCGGAAGTGGACCTTCAAATCGGCGTTGGCATCGACCCGACCCTGTCGCCGGCCTCTGTCAGCCCGCTACCCGCTATGCCATCCGAGCCAGTGCCTCCACCCAGGGAGGTGCTCGACCTCCCCGTGCCCATGCTCACCGCGATTCGCTTCACCGACGTCGCCCAAGCCGTCGTCAGCGTCGTGTATCGCATTTTGGTTTATCTTTTCTTGAGATGGGTGAGTGAGCGCGCACGGCCCTTGTATTCTATTTACGGACATGTTTCCTGCCCCGTGGTTTTATGCGCCGCGTCGAGACGACCTGCTGACGTCGTCTTCGTTCGACCTTTGGCGATGACAACATATGCAGATTCCCGGTCGCTTCGGCCCCAAGCTCATCATCCCCCTCTACATCCTCTTCCTCGTCTTGTCACTCTACCACGACCAACTACTCCTCTCTTGGACAGCACGCGTAGTTGCCGCCGCTGGTCTTGACACCAACCGATCGGCGGACCCGATCGTGAAGGAGCTGGCTGAGCGCGTCGAGGTCGTGGCCGGTACGTTGGAGGGTAAGGAGGTGGATGTGGCGGTCGAAAAGGAGGTAATCGGTATAGAAAAGGAGGATGAAGGCATTGCAAAGGCGGAGAAGCCGAGCTACGCTGCCGTGGCCAAGGCCGGCACCTCGGAAGATCTCTCTGCCGAGAAGCCCAAGAACGGGGAGGAAATCGTCATTTCCAAGGAACTCGCCGTCGTCTCTCCCGCTCCGCCTCCTCCGGCTCCCGTCGCTCGCCCGCCGGGTCTGTTCTCAGGACTTCTGGGTCTACCCACCCTGTCTCGCCCGTTCAACATGTTCGTCCTGCTCTTGCACAGCCTTATCTTCCTCGTTTTCCTCGACTCCCTCCTCTCTCCTGTCTTGCCCTTCACCGCTCCCGGAGGCTATACCACGTCGACCAGCACGCTCACCTTTGCCAGGACTGGTGGCATGGGTCCTCACTGGGCGCGCATTCACGTACGCTACCCTTTCTTCGAGACCGCTCTGATCGACCAAGAGGACGTGGAGGACATGCGCATCGCCGAGGACATCGAGGCCGAGATCAGCGGACGCGACAGGGAGCTCGGCGAGCGGCGCCGGGAGGGCGTGAAAGTGGTGTATAGGGAGAGGAACAAGGCGAGCGCCAAGTGGGAGCTCGGCAAAAGCAAGCATGATCAGGTGGCTTGGGTCAGTCCGGAAACCGACTGGACGGGCTCGGTGAGGTTGGATGGACTGGAGCCGGCTACGGAGTACGAGTACCGACTCGCGTTCCTCAACAACACCTTCGCTCCGTATCCCGTCACATCGCTCACCTTCGTCACCTTCCCGGACCCTCGCGGTTTCACGATCCTTCCTTCGAGAGAAAAAGCCGTGCCCTACGGCCCTTTGCCGAACCCGAACCCTGTTGACGATCCGGCGCACTTCAGTTTCGTCGCCACGAGCTGCACCAAGCCCGACTTCCCCTACCCTTGGATCCCCAGCTGGGTGCCTCTATTCGGCAAGGGCTCAGCGGGGAGGAACGTGTTGCATGGCGCAGCTCTCATGGCCGAGAAGCTCATCGAAGGGATCGGGAAGGAGACGGACGGAGGGAAAAGAAGAGGAAGCGCGGTCCGGTTTTTGTTGTTCCTTGGGTGAGTAGGTGGAGGTCTCTAAACTTAACGATTGATTCGATTAGCCTTCCCAGGAGCATGCGCTAAGTGTGCGCTCTATTTCTCTTTCACAGCGACTTCATCTACGCGGATGTGCCCTTCTTCGCCGGACCGTCGCTCGAAGCCTATCGCCGACTGTACCGCAACATGTTCGCCAGTCTGAGTTTCCGAAGGATTTATGAGCGGATACGTGAGCAGAGGAGCTAGGGGGCCACTTTCTTGGATTGTTTCGTTTCGACTGGCTGTGAGATTAAGTTTTCTCCGACTTCTACTCCGTACAGCCGTCCTGTCCATCTACGACGATCACGAGATCAGCAACAACTACGCCGGCCTCGGCAACGACACGTCCCACGCAGAGTTCCGGCCCGCTGAGCGAGCTTGGAAGGAGTATCTCGGCCAGGCGAACCCGGAGCCTTTGCGGGAGAACGCGAATTACTACACTTTCCGGTGAGCGTCGGCGTCTCACTCCGTCGACGAGATGGATCTCTGTAGTGCTCACGTCCACTTACCACTCGCTCGGACCCACAGCTACGGCGACACAGCGTTCTTCGTGTGGGATACGCGCCGCTACCGCTCCAGCGCCTCCGCTCCAGATGACTCGTCCAAGTCGATGCTGGGCCAAGAACAGAAGGAAGATTTCCTGCGGTGGCTCGGGGCCGTGAACTCCACCGCCACGTTCAAGTTCATCGTGTCTTCCATACCTTTCACTTCGATGTGGAAGGGCCCTGACGGACACAAGGACACTTGGGCCGCGTACATGACGGAGAGGAATGAGCTGATGGACGTGATGCAATACGTGCCCAACGTCATCGTCCTGTCGGGTGATCGGCACGAGTTCGCCGCGACCTCATTGAGGGACACGGGTGAGTTTCTCTCTGCTCGTTGTGGGCGCCGTCATCCTCACTCACCTCTGACCGGGCGACAAAAATTTTCCCCGTCCTTTGTCGTTCGCAGTCCTCGAATTCTCTACGTCGCCACTCAACCAGTTCTACGTGCCCGTCAGGACCATGAGCGAGAATAACTCTCTGGGGTACGAAGGAGAGGAGAAGGTGCTTAAGGTGAGACTGGATCGGCGACGCGATGTCCGGTGCACGTACGTTCAGAGAGACGGATTGCCCGTGCTTATCAACCGTGCCACGATTCCCGCAGTATTTGCCCGACGGGAATGTCAAATGGACGACTTTCGAAGTCGACACACGCGACCCTCTGGAGCCGGTGCTGCGCGTCAAGGTGACTATTGACGGCGAAGACAAGTGGCACGTGGACGTGGTTGGCAAGCCCGTCAAGGAGCCCAGTGTCGCCCTCGGAGGGTTGAGCAAGACGCTACAGGAGCTCCTAACCTTTTTGCCTCGCCCGTGGTTCTAAACGCCCCCACGGGCTTGCCCGGCGGGCGACGAAAGACGCGGAAGCGCCGGTCCCAACAAGCGAAGATAAGAGGCGAAAAATGGAATTTTGTCCACACAAGCAACGATCCGCACTAGCTTTTCCCCTTCGTATTATTTTCCTTCCGCTTTTGCTCCCTCGTTTTTTTTTGGTCTCTCGCTCGTACGTCCACCCTAATGAGTCCTTCTTGATCCATCTGCCTACCCACGTTTGCTGGCTTAAACGCCCGAACAGAACCGTATCTTTCAGGGGTTCTGTATGTCGTTCTCGAGTTGCGTCCTGTCCCTTCTTCAAGTCATGCAAGTAGATGATGACGAAATGCCCTGGCCGAGCCCCCATCTGACGGACGCGAGAAAGACCGGGTGCGCCACGGACCTGTTCCAGTCAACGTTACGTGTCGAGGGATAGTCGAGAGATACCCCATCATCGAAAGGTGCGGCGGGGTAACCTCGCCCGACTGTCAACGGGGAACCTGCGACATCCGCGACCTCCACTGCCTCTCGTGTCGCGGCAAGCAGTTGACATACAACAGACATACATACGTACATACATACAAACAGACAGACAGACATGGGACACGGGCAGACCCTGCGCCGCGCACAGAGGCTTCGCACTTGGTTCGTGAAGGGTGAGGGGGCAAAGGTCATAAAGAGGTAGCAGGCGTCCGCTCCGCGTCCGGTGGGCGGGCGGATGAGGGAGAGAGGGGTGGGGGCAAATCGGGACGCGGCGAAGGGCCCGCGGCCCCCCGCCCACACTTTGGTTTGCTGGTTTGCAGGCGCGCACGCGCGCGGTCCGACTAGTTCCGTCAGAGTTGGCAAAACATGGGGCTTTCGCGAGACGTATGATGATATGACATGGATATTGCGAAGACGAGGGAAGAAAGAAAGGAAAAGTACAGAATGGGGCTGGACTTCGGAATTCGAGGAGAGGCGTCGGACTTTTTTCCTGTTCAGTGAGCGATGGGCATCCCTGTCTCACGCAAACCGAACCGAACGGAACGGATCGAGTAAAGTCAGACGAGAGAAGACTCATCGCATAGGACGAGCTGATGGTCCGGGAGAGAGAAGGGGCATGGAGAAAGAAGAAAGAGGCAAAACTCGCCTTGCGCCGCTCGGAGCCTCTTGCCGCCGTAGACGAGCCCGATGAACAGGGAGAATCCGAGAACGACGTTGAGCACGGTTTGTGTGACGAGCGATGCGATGTAGCCGTCCTTATCTGCCCACTCGACGCTAGTAGAGGCGAGGCGAGGCGAGCGAGCGACGAACGAACGAATCACGACGGGTCAGCGCGACGACGACGACGTCGGTCTCAACTTGCGGAGGACGACGTGGGGGCATCCTACGTACTAGAAGTACGGCACGGCAAACGCAAAGGCGCACTTGACAAAGTTGAAGCTGTGAACGAGCGAGAGGTGAGGAAGGAAGACGGCGAAGAGGAGGAAGAAGGAAGGTGCCTCTTGGCTCACATTGCCACGCCGTTCATCGACTCGCTGACGTACGTGTCAACGATATAAGTCTGTAACAGCGTCCGAAAAGACAGCCCGTCAATTCCGTTCGGGCGAGCGGCGCGGCACGGCGCGGCGCTTACCTGGACGACGCCGGCAGCGGCAACGCTTCCGACCCAGTAAATGGCGAGGCCGACGATCGGCACCGGCCACTCGAGGCGCTTGGCGACGCCGACGCCAAACATGAGTAAGCCAGCGGCGAGGAAGGGGAGGATGGGTAGCTGTTGGACGAAGAAGCGAGAGAGAGGGGCGAAGCGCGTCTCGATCGATCGATCAAAATCAACTCTTCCTTCGACCTTCTTTTCGCACTCAACCTCGAACTCCGCGCCGCGAACTCACGAGAAACCACATCCTGTACTCGGGCTCGCGAATACCGCCATTGCGTCGGACGAGGCGGGCGACCAGCGAATCGGCCATGACGCCGCCGCCAATCTTGCCAATGACGCCTCCGATCAGGGCCGATAAAAAGAGGAGGCCGACCATGCTCGACTTGAAAGCGTAGGGCGGTTCGGCGAAGACGAGTGGAATGGCCACGTTGACGCCTACGCTCCACCCAAAGACGAGAGAGTACCACACGGAGGGCAGGAGGATGGGCAGGTAGGTGAACATGACGAGCGGCCGGAGCGTCATCATAAGAAACTGGCGACGCAGGTGAGATCTGGTGTCAGGCCAGGGTCGTGGAAAGTTTCACGGAAGGACGTACTCACCGTTTTGGGACGGTGCCAAGGCATCCACACCGCTCCGAGCTTTCCAGTGTAGGTCACAGGGGACAAGTCGGCACCCTCTCCTGTGCTCCCACTCGATGTCATACGACGGGTGTACAGAGCTGATGGCCAAAGGGACGACAAAATGAGAAGTGACACAAAAAAAAACTCGAGAACAGACAATCGGCTCCTCACTTTCCGGGACGAACAAGACGATCAGCACCAGGCTGGCGGCGGCCAAGATGATGCCGAAGTAGTAGAGCCATTGCCAGCGCAAATGCTCAAGCATGAAGCCGCCGATGACGGGCCTGCAAAAGTAGAAGGGACGGCAGGGATCAGACCGTGTTTAAAGCAAGGGGGGGGATGGGATCGGAACTTACGCAGTCACCGGGCCGCCCGCAACAAACAAAGACCAGAAGGCGACGGCGAATCCACGGTGCTCCTTGGAGAAGATGTCGGAGGCGGTGGTGGCGCCGAGGGTCAGGGGTGCCGCTCCTAAAAAGCCGATGACGAAGCGGGAGGCGTAGAAAGAGGCAAAGCTCTTAGTAAAGGCGGGCCAGAACATGGTCGCAAAATACAAGGTGGCGGACAAGATGTCTGCATGATGAAGGACGGCTGGCCGTGAGCGGAAGGTCGGGCGGGCGCCGCGCGCGCTACGACGACGAGACGTATAGAGGGAGGGAGGACCAAACAAGCTTACAAGTGGGGCGACGGCCTACCGTCTTCGAAAGGGGGCCGTAGAAGAGAGGGCCAATGCCGGTGCCAAGAATGGTCAAGCCTTGAACGAAAAATTGGCCCACCGCGGGCGGGTAAGAACGGGGCCAAGTCGAACGCGCTCGGGGGATATGCAAGTTTGCAGCAGCGTCAAGACCCCACTCACCGAGCGAGTCGGCGCTTGCGGGTATACTGACGTGGTAATACTTGGCCACCTGGGGACCCGAGGGTCAGGGCGAGTGCGACAAGGTGATCAGCCCGACGGCGCGACACACAGCCACAGCCACGTCCGCCCGTGTCTGAGAGCGACGTACGGGTACAATAGCAATGATGTGGGCCGCGGCGCCGTAGTTAACTTGGGTGGCAAGGGAAGCGTCGGCACGACTCGGTCAGTCGTGGTCGGGTCGTTCGAGAGCGAGCTATGAGAAGGACTCACCGGAGGCGGCGCTGAAGGAGACGATGAACAAGATGAGAAGCTTTCGCCAAGTGGGCATGTTCTGCCGACCGGGGATTAGAATATGTGTCAGGATACGGTCGGGGCGACCGGGGAAGGCCAAACGGCCCGCCTGTCTCCCTTCCGGTGCTCCCTTCTCCTTGACTTGTCCCCGGGCGACTCACCTGGGGATCGGCGGGATCATCGCTGACGACGTCCGTTCCTGGGTCGATGGCAATACCGCTGTCACACGCCTGAGGAGTCTGGGACTGGGTCAGGCTGCCCTTCTCCGCGGCGTCTGCGGCTAGGGAAAGGGACATGTTGAGTGAGCTGTAGAGGGGTGAAGGACGAGGGAAGGAGAAGAATGGGGGCTGCTCCGTTGCGGGGGGGATGCGGGGGCGTGTATAAATGTGAACAAAAACGCGGTCCCCTTCCTCCGTTTCTCTCGCACAAGCAAGCCTAGTCCGGCGGTGCGTGCGGTGGCGATCTGCTGCAGCCGTCCTCGCAGGGGGATGGAGATTAGGAGGGAGACGGCGTGCGTTGTATTGAAGAGCAGAGCCGACTGTCGAGACCCCGTCCATCCTCCTTGCTCGCCCCTCCGTCCTTGTCCTTGGCCTTCTCACGAGGATGCATGGCCGGACCGACGGCGATGCCAGGAACGAGCAGAGCAGCACGGACGGATGGGCGTGCTCTGTCGAGGTCGAGGGCGCGGCGAGTGGGTGGGGCGTGGCGTTGAAGACGACGTTCGGACGGCCAGCGAGCGCAAGCCCGGCGTGGACACGGGGGCCGGTCTGGACAGGATCGGGATCGACTCGTTGAGGTGATATGGGAGACCATGACCATGACCTGACTGACGTATGGACGCTGAGAGCCAGGTTGGCGAAGGAGTCGGCTCATACTCTGCCAGCGGGAGAACGATCGCCCTGACGCTGTCCCTCGAGCCCGTGACCAACTGGGCCGCCCCGCGCGGACAGCTCAGAGGGACACGGAGGACACCCCGTGCGCTGCGCTTGCCTTGCGGAGGGAGAGAGAGGGACGACGATGGCCAGTGAATGGGTGGGTGGCTCGTTTATGAGGCGGGCGTTGTCTCGGACGGCCAGGGTCGCCTCCGACGCTCCTATTTTGCCATTATATTGCGGGCTCGGAAGAATGGAGGCGAGGCGGATCGTGCACGGTCAGTCGATGGGTCTCTCTCTTCGACGCTCTCCTCCGCTGTATATAACAGGGCCCATCGTCCAGATGCAGATGGAGACGACCTGACCTGAGAATGCGCTCCACGACGGGTGTTAAGTAGGCGCCGGGGGCTTAGGATGGATGCCACCTCTGCCGCCCACAGCGCCAGCCAAGCCAAGCCCCGGCCGGACGTGCGCGTTTGATAGAAAGCTAAGCCGAGAGTCCAAGTCGGCATCGACGGACATAGTCACGTTTGGTCCGGGCACGTTATTAACCGTCTTGCTATCCGTGTCCGGCGATCGTGTCATCAGTATTAAAAAATCGCATGTTTCACTCCACTTCCCTCGTCGCCGCTTACCATTGCTGCTTAGCTGTTGTTGCCCGTCGTGTTGCCTCCTTTACGCCACTGCCGTGCTCCGCGGACACCGGTGCCGACAGACGGACAGCTTCCGCCTTCCGGAGACTCCACCACAACTTTCCTTGCACACCACTAGCCCCCCGCCGCCCGGACGCTGTGCGATGAGGACCGGTCGGTGCCTGTCATCGCCGCGCTGTCAGAGGCCTTCCACATTCGTTCGTGTCGCCTTCCGTCCGCGATCAACGGCATCCATCCATGCCGCCAAGTCGTCGTGCCGTCGTTCTTCTTTCCGCCGTATCGACCACCGTCGCTTGCTTACGTCCTCAGCCTCACGCATACAGTACGTGCGTCGCGTCTCCGGTCCGCCTCATGCTGGCGAGTGAGTCTGCGGATCAGACCAACGTCGGTCCACACCAAGTTCGAAGGACGCACGGCACCAGACACCGGACTTAGCTCTTGGCCGTGCCCTGATGCTAAATAACGTCGGTGCCGGACCATGTCCGCCCGTCGTCGGGCTAGCACTGAACCGATCCTACCCTGCGAGCACTATATTAAGGGAATGGGGGCCTCGTCTATATCCTCTTTATCTCTCGTCCTCCTTCCTCCCTCTCATTGACGCTTTCTTTCCAGCGCTCTGACACGTCCTTTCTGGCGCTCGCTGCGACTACGCACCGGAACGCATCACCTCCGCTCTCCTCCCGAGTTGCTGGCGAAACAAATAAAAACGCTTGAACCGGAAATGGTCGCGGCTGCCATCAACCTCCCGACATCGTCCCTACCCAACCAGCATGGCATCTCTCCGGACAATCGGACCTGGACGCCGCCTGACTTCAGTACTGACCCTGATCCCCTCCAGCTCGTTGACTGGCACGCGGAGAGGAGCCCAAACCATGTGCGGCACGTCTGGGAGGCAGCCGAGGGCGATGCTCAGGCTCAGAATGGATTGAGGCGCATGACCAACGCCGAGTATCGCAGGGCCGTCCATCGCTGCGCACGCTACCTCGCCTCGCACCTCGGCCCGAATTCGGGGAATAAGCGCTACACCATCGCCATCCTCGCCGCCATCGATTCGCTCACCTATTCCATCCTCTATTTCGCCATATGGCAGCTCGGCCACGTCTGCTTCCCCATCTCGTCCCGCAACTCCGCGCCTGCCGTCGTCCACCTGATCACCAAGGTCGGCGTGACACATGCCATCGTCGGCGGCGGCTCGATGCCCGACCTCTTTCAGCAAGTCGAGCAAGCCTTGGCCAAGGAGAGCAAGCAGGCGACCATCCAGGTCATCGAACCGCCGACGTTCGAGACCATCGCTCCCCAATATGGTCCCAACGGCCCCGACGAACCCGACGTGGAGCTCTTGTCGCCTCCGAAGAAGCCCGAGATGGAAGAACCGATGCTCATCTTGCATTCCTCCGGTGCGCTTGCCCCTTCCGCCCATCCTATCCTTCCTTTCCTCTTGCTCTGTGCTCTCCGACTGCCACGCTCAACCCTTGCCCCATCGTCCCGCCGCGGGGCACACAGGCTCGACCAGCTTCCCGAAACCCATCATCTATCGGTCCTTGCACCTTATTCAGTGTTTGGCCGCGCCCTGGTACGGTGAGGGCGACGCCTGCGGCTCTGGTGTGTCTTCTTTTCGCAATACATCCCACCCTACCCTCGCCCCGCTTTGCCGTTTTCTTGAAGACCCGTCGTTCACGCTGCTTTCGCCTTCTCTTCTCCGCTAGTCATCGGTGCGATTGGCATTCCAGCCTTCCACGCCATGGGCGTCCATCAGCTCGTCTTGCAGCCGCCTTCCACCGGAGCCATCGTGGCCGTCCACCGCCCGACCTCACCGGTCATGGTCGCCACACCGGAGAACGTCCTCGCCGGCGTTGAGAAGACGCGGTGCGATAGCATGCTCGCCGTACCCGCCTTCTTGGAGGTGAGTGCTCGCTCGGGCTTTGACCTAAGTAAGGTGCCGGTCCGACTAACATTCGTATTGGGCGTGTGTGTTTGTTTTAAGATGTGGTCAAAGGACCCCGAGGCGATCAAGGTCCTCGCAAAGGTCGAAAACGGCGTGGTGAGCGTCACTTCTTCTGGGGTCTCCTCTAAATGCCTCTAGCCATCCCTTTGCAAGCCCCCTCGCTGATCGCGAAGATACCTTCCATCGTTTGCCATCTCAGTACTTCGGCGGAGGGCCCCTCAGCCGTCCTGCCGGCGACGTACTCGCAAGCCACGGGGTCAAGATCGTCAACCTGCTTGGAATGACCGAAGCATTCGGCGTGACGAAGTACCCTTGCAATCCCACTGGCGGCGCCGAAGACTCGGCCTGGGAGTACTTTCGCTTCGGAGACTGGGCCTGCATCCGATTCGAGGCGCAAGACGATGGTTCTGGCGTCTATGAGCTCATCTGCTGCGTGAGTGACATTCGAGATGACGACGATGCGTCGTGACAACCTTCGTTCGTGGCCCCTTCAGACAGCTCAAATCGCGGTTCTTTCTACTCATCGGGTTTTTTTTTTTTGCAGACGAGCGACATCTACAGGCCGGCGTTCTTCAACGTGCCCGAGAAGCAAGAGTTTGCCACAAACGACCTGTTTGTCCAACGTACGTATTCTCCTCGCCTCTCTTCTTTTGTTCTTCTCCACCGGCCCGGTCCGGTCCGGCCCGGCCCGTCTGACCTTCCCCAACCCTCTCTGCAGATCCGAAGGACCCCACGCTCTGGCGTATGGTCGGACGGAAAGACGATCAGATCATGCTTTCCACCGGCGAAAAGGTGCGACGACGACGACGACGGTCTTGCGCGTTTGCTGCGCCTCGTTGCGCCCTTCGCTCACCGATTCTTCGTCTGTCTTTTTTTTTTCTTCGCACAGACCAACCCTGGGCCCATCGGTAAGCAGAAGCAATACGACGCGGCCTAACTCCTTATCTTGCCTCGTATCCATCCCTCATCCTCATCCTCATCCTCATCCCGTCCACGACCCATCTCAAGAGGGCATCCTCAAACAAAGCCCCTTCATCTCGGAAGCGGTCATGTTCGGACGGGCAAAGGAGCAGAACGGCGTCCTCGTCCAACCGGCGCCTGGACACGAATTCGACCCCAGCGACGAGAACAACTTGACAGCCTTCCGGAACAAGATTTGGTGAGACCCAAGCGCGAGCCCGACGGACGGGCCAGAAGCGGCGGCACCAAGACGGAGAGAGAAAGAGAGAGAAGCTTACAACCCGCCGTCCTTGACTTTTTGCAGGCCCAAAGTCGAGGAGGCCAACGCGTTCGCCCCGCAGCATTCGCGCATCTTCAAAGAGGTGAGCGGGAGTTCTCTTTTCTGCGAAGTGCGACGCGGCCCTCGCTCGCTCGCTCGCTCGCTCGCCGCATCGGTGTTGTCGTTCCTGTCTTAACTTTGAGCGCCCTACGCCTCGGACCTCGGTTCGCGTTCTACAGATGATCCTCGTCGCGAAGCCGTCAAAGCCTTTCCAGTTCACCCCCAAGCGTACCGTCCGGCGCAAGGAAATGATTCGCATTTATGAGGACGAGATCGAGGCGTGTTACAAAGCCGTCGAGGTATCATCCCGCCTCTCTGCCGGCATCGCTGCGCCGACATCGTGGTCCGAGCCCGAGACGCTTGGCTTCATCCGGACGCTCGTCGGCCAAATCCTCCAAAGCGGCGGGAGGCGATCCGAGGTGGCAGACGACGCGGATCTGTTCTCAAACGGCTTCGACAGGTGAGCGGCCACCGCACCGCATCGCATCGTGCTCGGCCGTAAGTTGAGCCGTCCCCCGTCCGCGTCGCTGACCGTCTCTACCGGCTCGGCTCATCCTATCCTGAAAAAAAAAAGCCTCCAAGCGACCCACCTCCGAAACTCCATCCTTTCCGCCATGCGCGCCAGCGGCGTGAAGACGGTCCAAAGCGTCCCCTCCGGCATCGTCTTCCAACACCCCACCATCGCTTCGCTCGCCGCTGCCATCTCTGCCGTCGCTCTCTCCGCCGCCGCCGCCGTCGGAAACGGCGTTCACCCATCCACCCAAAGCCCGGCTGCCGCCAAAGTGCGCGAAATGGAAGCACTCGTCAAGGCGTACACGACCGACCTTCCCGCTCACAAGCCGGATCCGGCCCGCGGTGCGGCCGAGTCCGGCAAAGAGACCGTGCTCGTCACGGGAACGACGGGCGGCCTGGGATCTCACCTGCTCGCTCAACTCGTGGCGATGGAGTCGGTCGAGAAAGTTTATGCGATGAACAGACGCGCCAAGGACGGCCGGAGCCTGATGGAGAGGCAAGAAGCGGCCTTTACGGAGCGGCTCGGCAGCGCTGCAGCGGCTGGCAAAGTGCTGCAGAGCGCCAAGCTGGTGCTCGTCGAAGCCGCGACGGAGAAAGAGGACCTCGATGTTCAACCGGTCCTGCTGGAGGAGGTGAGCATGGGAACTTGCTCTGTCGCTTCTGCAGATCCCACCGGACTAACCCCTCTCCGCTCCATCCCACCCCCCGCCCACTTCCCCCGCACCAGATACGGTCTTCAACGACCCTTATCATCCACAATGCGTGGCGGCTTGATTTCAATCTTGCCTTGGCCTCGTTCAAGCCGCAGCTCGACTCCGTGGCGAACCTGGTTCGCCTCGCCCTGGGCTCTTCGCGGTCAACGCCACCTCGTATCGTGTTTATTTCTTCTATCGGCGTCACGTCCTCGTGGACATCCCCTGGGTTCGTACCTGAAGAGCCGCTGCCGGACCTCAAGATTGCCGTCGGCGGCGGGTACGGCGAGGCCAAAGCGACGGCCGAGAGGATTCTCGAAAGGGTAGCAGAAACGACGGCTGTGAAGACGCTCAACATACGAGTCGGGCAGCTCGCCGGCTCCACGTGCAGCGGTGCGTGGGCCACGACGGACTGGCTACCGATGCTGGTCAAGTCGGCTGAAGATCTTGGCTGCTTGCCGGGCGGACAAGGGGTGAGTTGAGGGAAGAGACGGCTCGGACATGTCGTGGAGACAGAGAGATGCAGCCCCTGTGTTGCCGTGTCGCTCACCCTCGTCTCGTCCCGTTGCATCCTTTGCAGTCCATCACTTGGCTTCCCGTCGACATAGCCGCCTCGGCCATCCTTGACTTCCGTCACTCGGCTTGCCAGACCCTTCATATCGTCCATCCGAACCCTTGCCCGTGGTCGGAGGCGGCCCGAGTGTTCTCGTCCTCCCTCGGCGCTCCGCTCGTTCCCTACGCCGAGTGGCTGCGCCGCCTGACGGAACGAGCAGACGATCCAAATGCCGCTGCGACGAATCCGGCGGTGAAGCTGGCTGACTTTTACGGGCACGGCACGACAGAGGTGGACGGCGAACACGAAATCATGGGCCTCCCCAGGCTCAGCACGGACAAGGCCACGCGGGAAAGCGCCTCCCTGAGAAACGTTCCTCGCCTGGACGCCGAAGACGTCGAAAGTTGGATCGCCTTCTGGAGGCGCACAGGCTTTCTTCGTCCGCAAGCGGCGGACGTGCGGTCAGGTTAGGTTTCTGGGCTGAGCGACACCGCCGACACGTGCAGAAGGTTAGATTAGAAAAGAAGACTTGTCCCGGTACAATGGATCTCCCATTGACGATAGAGTCCATCATATCATCGCCCAATGTGGGGAGGCATGTAGACACGCACGGGACGTGCTCTTCTGTTTTTCTTCATATATAACTGCAACGTCTCCTTTCGCCCGCCTTTGGACGAGCTCGCTCTCCTCTCTCTCCTTTTCTTTCTCTCGCCCCGACGTCCAGTGTGTGAGCGAAGGGCGGACAGAGTGAAGCACGTGACGCTCCTCCTGGGCGACAGTGGTCGCCGTGTGCGGAGCCAAGCCGACGTTGCGTTGACAGGTCGCTCGGCAGCTCGGGCTTGGCCGATCGGCCTCCGCCCGGCAGCTCGGCACACGAAAGTGCCGCGGGCGGGCGACCGACCACCTCCACCTCCACCGGGAGTGAATTTTTATGTCGTCGGATTCGATGCGAGCATGAGGGACTCCTTCTCGTTCCACCACGAGCACCCTCGTCGCAACTGTCGGTGCCGTGGAGATTCCTTTGCCTTTTTCCATCACAATTGCCCGTCGTCACCTTTCCCGCCGTCGCCTTGCTCGCCGTCATCGCCTTTCTCGCCGTCGCCCTTCTTCCTGTCCCTCCGCTGTGCCGCTCGGTTTGAACCCTGGAGGGACGGAAGGGAGAGAGAGAGTTTGGAGATACAGATACGTATGTATGGGTAGCCGCTCGTCATCCAATCGTCTTTTGCGACTTCAACCCCGGCGCGCCACACTCGTTTTGCTCCTTTCCTCCGCTCGTCTTGCTTCTTTTCCGCCTGCCCCGTTTTCTGCCTCCACCCCGCCGGCCTTCTCTCATTTCTTCGGTCGCAGCAAGCTATGAACGACCTCGAGAAGCTCCCTGTTTCCGCCCGAGACTCCAATCCGCTCACCGAACATGCTTCGCACTCCAGTGGTGATGATGGGGACGGGCAGAAGGACGCGAAGGAGGACAATGGCAAGGACCGCCTCCTGGTCGACTGGGACGGCGACATGGACCCGTCCAACCCGCTCAACTGGTCCGAAACGAAGAAGTGGGCGGTCATCGTGGCCATCTCGACGGCGAGCATGTGCGTGACGTGCACGAGCAGCATGATCGCCCCGGCGTTCGCCGGCATCGCCAAGGAGTACCATGTCGGTACGGAGGTGGCCATCCTCGGCCTGTCGCTCTTCGTGGCTGGCTTGGGCCTAGGGCCGCTCTTCCTAGGGCCCCTCTCCGAGTTCTACGGGCGGAATAGGATCTACTACACCTCCTACATCATCTTCCTTCTTCTCAACTTGCCCGTCACGTTCTCCAACAACGTCGCCGTCTTCATGATCTTCCGCTTCGCCTCTGGCGTCGCCGGCTCCTCCTTCCTCTCCGTATCTGGAGGCTCCGTGTCGGACCTGTGGCCGAGGCATCGGGTGGGCAGGCCAATGGCCTTCTACACCGCGTCGCCATTTCTGGGACCCGTCATGGGCCCTCTCATCTCCGGCTTCATCAACCAGAACACGACATGGCGATGGACGTTCCGCGTCATCCTCATCTGGTGCGCCGCCGAGCTTGTCATCCTCTTTCTCTTCATTCCCGAGACGTACGGTCCGCTCTTGCTCAAGAAGAAGGCACAAAGACTCAGGAAGGAGACCGGCGATCCGAGGTGGAGGGCACCGATGGAGGAGAGCGAAAAGAGCGTCTTGAGGACTGTGCTCATCAGCTGCACCAGGCCGTTCAGTGAGCGTTTTCTCCTTTCACAGCCCGTGGTCCGTGTGGTTTGCGCTGACTCCCGGCTCTTTCTCCGCCCCATGCGCTCCTTGCATTGCAGAGCTTCTCGCCTTCGAACCCGTCCTCTTCCTCCTTTGTTTGTGGAGCGCCATTATCCTCGTGATTTTTTTTTCGTCACATTCCATCCGTTATGCCGTCCTTCCACTCACAATGCGCCTGTTATCTTATCGTCCAATCGCAGGGCATCCTTTACCTCTTCTTCGAAGCGTTCCCGATCGTTTTCCAGGAGGGGCATGGCTTGTGAGCACTCGGGTTTTCTATTCACTCATGCCAGCCTTTAACTTTTGCATTTGCATCCTCACACTTGTGTCCCCTGGACTCCAAACAGCAACGTGCAATGTGGCGGGCTCGCCTTCCTCGGCATCGGCGTCGGCCTGATCCTGGGCCTCTTGAACGCATTGACCTTCTGGAGCACTCGTTACGAACGAGTCGTCAAGGCCAATGGCGGCTCGGCGCCTCCTGAAGCGAGGCTGCCCATGTGCATGCTTGGTGCTCTCCTGGTTCCGATAGGTTAGTGGAGATGGAGTTTCTGCGTGATAGGCTCGCGTCGAGACGAACGAATGATGTCGCAGCTGGATGAGCTAATCCTCTTCCGGTGAAATGGGTGCAGGCATGTTCTGGTTCGCCTTCACCTCTTACCCGGCAGTCCACTGGATCGTTCCCGTTCTATCCGGCGTGCCGTTCGGCTGGGGAGTCATCATAATCTACATCGGCGTCTTCACCTATACCATCGATCATTACCGTATCTTCGCCGCGTCCGCTTTGGCTGCGAATAGTTTCATGCGGAGCAGCTTTGCGGCCGGCTTCCCGTTGTTCGCCACTCAGATGGTGAGTCGAGTCGTCGGAAATGGGAAAGCGACCGAGTCCGACTGACGCAGCTCGGTCGGCCTCATCGAGTTCGGCGGGATCTGATGATGCGTTTACCGCTTTCCATGGCTGTGCTCGTTGCTCGACAGTACGATCGCTTGGGCACGCCGGGCGCGTCCGCTCTCTTGGCTGGTCTTAACGTCCTCATGGTACCCCTTCCGTGAGCACTCTTTCCATCCCAGAGTAGCGAGGCCTCTTGGACTGCCATCAAGCTACGACAGTTTTCCCTCCGACTGACGCTTTCCTCTTCCTTTGCCCGTCTTCCACCCCCACTCCCGCAGTTTTCTTTTTTACAAATACGGCCCCGCCTTGCGCTCGCGCTCGCGCTTCCTCTCGTGATCTTGCCCATCATGTCATCTCTCGGCCTCCTTCCCTCCCTCCCCACTCCCCCTGTCAAGTTCGGTTTCATTCTCCATTTTATTCATGCTTAGACGGACTGGCCATGGCAAAATGTACCACACCATACATAGGCATTTCCAGTCGTCGCACTGGCCGAGCACTGACTGACATCGCAACAAGGCCCTCCCTTCCGCCCATCTCCGATCTTGCTTACGCCGCGTCGCGTCGATCCCGGAGATAATCGTCCGAACTGCTGCTATCACCAACTGCGACGATCCCCCAGCCTCGTCGACCGCTCGTCCCGTCTCGTCAGCATCACCGCCATGTCGAGTCATTACGAGCGGCCGGCTGGCTCCATTCCCATCCGCTCGACAGTGTTCCATACCAAACATCAGCATCTCCAGTCCATCCATCACAACTCACTGGCCGAGCACCGACATTGTGCGAGATGACCTCCGCCCATTTCCGATCTCGCTCGCGCCGCGTCGCCGCCGCACTCGGACGTATTCGTCCGATCTCCTATCGTCCAGTGCGGGGGACGGGTGGGAGGGAGGGGAGGAGGGGCAGGTCGTCCGAATATCCATGATCACCGCAACGTCGAGTCAGAGTCAGGGAGAGTAGCTAGCCAGCTGATCACTGCGCTGCTCGACCGCTCGTTGGCGTCTTCCAAAAGCCATACGGGTCGAGGTCAGAAGGCCGTCATAGAAGGAGACGGGCACTCAAGTTTAGATTCTTCGAGCCGTCTCTGTTCGCTTTTCCTCTTTTCTGCCTCTAGAGCTCGTTCAAAGAACGGCGGTTTTCCCTCCTCCTCGCTCCATCGCCGCTCCTCATGGGATCACTCGAGCAGCGCTCTGCGGACGGCTCGCAAGACCGCCGGCCCGACGCTGGTGAGCGCATCCCGGCCGGAAAGACGTGGTCCACCGACGCCTATCGTACGAACGCGAGCTTCGTCTACGACGCCAGCCACTCTGCCCCCGTACTCGGATTGCTGGACGTCCGGCCGGAGGATGACGTTTTGGAGTGAGTCCCCGATCGGTGCCGAGGCGATGTCTGACGGCGAGGGGGTGTCGCGCTGGAGGGGGGTACTCGTTTGACCTTTACCTTTTGCCTGCCCCTGCTCATCGTGCACCAGTCTCGGGTGCGGCACCGGCGAACTAACTATCCAGCTCGCCCGCACGGCTCGCTCCGTGGTGGGCGTGGACGCTTCAAAGGAGATGATCGCCGGCGCCCAGTCCCTGCTCGACCAGGTGCGCTCTTCCGTCCCCTCGGCTTCCACCACCGCCGCCAACGTCTCTTTCAAAGTCGTCGACGCGCAGCGCCTCGTGCCAGATCTGCTGCTGCAGCCGCCATCGTCCGCGTCCGCACCTTCTGTTCAGCCTTCGATGGAAGGAGCTTTCAGTGCCGTGTTCAGCAACGCGGCGCTGCATTGGATGACGGACGACCACGCAGAGGTCTTGAGAAGTGTCAAGATGGCGCTCAAGCCGGGAGGCAGGTTCGTGGGCGAGATGGGAGGGTTCGGAAACGTGCAGGGTGAGCGACGGGCGGTGTCGAAAATTGCTTTCCTGCATTTCATAAGCGTCTGACCTGACCGGACCGTCCTTCTCCGCGTCCCGCTTGACGTTTTGCAAATACAAAGGTGTTCGAGCTGGCCTTATCAACGCCCTCCTCACCCGTAATCTGCCTGGGCCGGACAGGGATCCTTGGTTCTGTGCGTCTCTCATGGTTTCGGAAATCGCATCCTTGGCGCCATGTACGAAAATGCTCACACTTTCCCCTCCCCCGCCCATCTCGCCCTCCACTCAACGCCACTCTCTGTGTCTCTCTCAGTCCCGACGACGAAACACTACGCCCGTCTGCTTACTGAAGCGGGCTTCAACGTGTCCAGCATATCGCTCATCCCGCGTCCTACGCCTCTGCCCACTGGCGTCATGGGCTGGCTGCGCACGTTCGCGAGCCCGTTTACGGAGGGGCTGAGCGAAAAGGAGAGGGAGGAGGTGTACGAGGAGGTGTGCGAACGCGTCAAGTGGGATCTCAGGGACGACGAGGGACAGTGGACGCTCATGTATGTCAGGCTCAGGTTTGCCGCGACCGTCCCGGAGATCGCCTGAGTGGAACGAGGCGGATCGAGCTTGAGCAAGTCGAGGCAAATGCCTAGTTCCTTGGATTCTGGATCGCATCGTCCTTTCTATTATTTTAACGTTAAAATTCACATACGAGTCAGACTCTGCCTGTCAGATGCGAGCGGGCGGTGTGCTTTGTTTTGACGTCGTGTGGACAAAGAGGACACATGCGGTCGATCGGTCGCTAGTCATCAGGACGCTCGGTGGCCGTCTCTCTCGACGAAGTCACGGGTGGTCTCGGTGGACTTCTGGAGCTCGAGGACGGTCGCAGTGAGGGCGGTGAGCTTGGAAGACTGCTCGGCTAGTTGGGCAGTAACGGAAGTGGAGTTGAGGGAGCGGGACGCAAAGGTGAGGAGGGACTTGAGGTCGATGAGCTTGTTCATTTCGATTGAGCGAGATTTGGTTCCAGACCTGGCGCCCTCGATGAACTGGGTTGCAAGCTCGAGCGCTTTGACCATGGCTCTTGGGGGACTGGGCAGCGGCTGGGAGGATCCGGGAGATTCGCAGGGTGGAGGGCGTGGGGGGGGGTTGGGCGAAGGGGTTGGGGATGTTGATGGGCACGGCGTTGGGTCCTTGGGCGGGACTGATGTCCTCACTCCTGGGGCCCGCCGCCGTTCGACGAGCGGACATATATATGAGTAATGTCGAGTAGAGGGAAGGGCGATTGGGTATGAGGCTGACTACGTTGCTAGAAGGCGGTCTTTGTCTGGAGAGATGATGACCGTTGAAGGGGGGGAGTTGGGACGGGCATGAGTGGGTAGCTGTAACGGGACGGGCCTGTCCAACACCCATCCTGCCACTTGGCCATAAAAGGCACAATATCCCGCTGGTGGGATACTTGGACAGGCCACATATATAGCTACCAGGCAGATGGATTGGATGATCTGATGGACTGGATGACGCCGCTCTGGGCACGGATTGGTACGGAACTCGGATGTAACGGGCTGGACCGTTACAGTAGCTCAGCAGAGTAATTTTTGGTTGGCAGTGGTTCTCTGCATCAGTGAACGATGCAATCAGGCCACCCGAACCATGGCGTATTCTCAGAGATTGATGTAGTCACTCATCTGACCGACTCCAGCACTTTGGGAGCGAGAACCTAGATGCTCTTCCGGAGCCTGGAGAACCTTGGGCGGGTCAGTGGCTGTTCTCAACAACTCTCCAGACCTGGAAGGATGTATAAGCGTCAACAGCTTCTCTGAAGTTTTTTGACGCCACAAGGCCAGCACTCGTGAGACATGGTGTCCCAGAGAAAAAGATAAAAGAAGCAAAGCATGAAAGAGCCCAATTATAGAGAAAAGGAGCCAACACATCATAACCCATGAGTCACCTCGACCTCCTCTGTCTCCCTCATAATCTCGACCCACTCCAACTTGCTCCACCTCTCCGGCTCATTCTTGGCCATCTCGAAATGCTTGCACGCCAACGCATACTGGTTTGCAAAGCGCTCGGGTGAAATTTTGCCGACCCTGGTGCCGAGGCCTGGCATGAGGATCGTGCGGATCATGCTCTCCTCCTGCCCCTCTCCCTCTCCTGCTGTTGGGTCCAATCCTCGAGTGGCGGCGGGCACGGATCTGCTGTTGTGCCGGTCGACGGCGACCAAGAGGCTCCTGAACAATTCCACGTAAGCTTCTTCTCATGAAAGGCAGGAGATTTTGTATGCACTGAAGCAAGGGCCTTACTCACCAGACGCAGTTATAGACGACCTCCTTGTTCCACCGCACATCCTCAGGCGTCCTCATCGTCGGCAGACATGCCACATATCGACACCCAAACGGGTTGACACCGCGAATCTCCTCTGGGATCTGTACAAGCGTGCACGTCCCCGGCGGAGCATAGCCCTTCCACTCCTCATAAAGCTTGGCTTGCACCGCGCGGGTGAGGGCAAAATAGTCTGAGCGTGGGCTGAACTGGAGCGAGATGGAGTGGTCGAAAGATCCGTCCATTCTTCCGTAGGAGTTTGCTGGGGACACGATACAGTCAAAGGAGGAGATGGGTGGGGAGAGCCCGAGGAGGGCGTTGAGGCGCTCGTTGATGAGTTTGAAGCGCGGGAGGGAGGTGGGTGGGAGGTGGGTTTGTAAGGCGGTGGCGCAGGCGGCAAAGAGGTCGTCGTCGGGAAGGCAGAGGAGGAAGGTGGGTTCGGAAGAGTTGGGCATGACTGCTAGTGGAATCGTGAGCAAAGATATGGGTAAAAGGATGAATTGAGAGATTGTGAGAGGCTCAAGAGGGAAAAGGGAACGATCAAAACGAGAGTCTTCTTATGTGCGGCCAAGAGCACACGTTGACGTCTTGAGCGAAACATTGCCACGTTGAATTCGGCCAGGAAAACTTTCCTTTACACCGCCTCTCCCGCCTGTCTCCACCTCGACGACGTCTGCACGGTGCCCAAGTTATATCGAGCCATGCGAAACTGCTATCTATCAAGCGTAGGCTGCAATTCCGCGAGTCGATGCCTCTGTGAGGCCAAGACTGTTGGAAGCTTGGCGAGCAGGTCAAGCTCAGTGACCCTCTCATCTGATAATCTCGACAGTCGCCCTTCCCAGGCTATTTCAAAACCACAATCTTCAACCCGAATAAGAAACGCAACCTGCCCATCTCTCATGCCGAAAACATCTCTAGCACAGCTTCATCCGCCCTCACCCCTTCCTCAGCCACTACGCATCCTCTCTGTCTCCTCTCTCTAATCGAATTTGATCGAGTTGCTCTTCATCTGTCGTCCCATCCTCGCGTTAGACAACATCCACCATGCATCTTTCTCTGCCAGCCCTCACACCCTTCCCATCCCTCCTCCTGAACCTTCTCTACCCCCTAGACTCACCGTGATCTCCCCGCCCCTGTAGCTCCCCCTCTTCTTCTTGTTCTTCTCCTTCGTGAACGCCTTGCCGCGGGTGACGATCAGGTCCTTCGCTGCGCGGGCTCCAAAGTCGTTTGCCGAGAGGCCGATGCCTTCAAACGAGTTGTCGCGCAGGCGGTCGTCGCGGAAGGTCACGTCTCTGTTTGAGTTTTTGTGGGGGGAGGGAAGACCAAGCAGAGAGGAAGGTGAAGAGGGAGCACTGAGAAAGGTGAAAAAGGGAAGGCAAAAAAA
>JAMDHS010000010.1:0-351378 GCA_029717555.1 Peribolospora baueri
AAAAAAAAAAAAAAAAAAAAAAAAAAAAAAAAAAAAAAAAAAAAAACACGCCAACGCACTCGGCCTTCACACGCTGGAATCGCTCGTTTTGCTTCTTGGGCCCCTCGCTCTTCTTCCCATTTGAAGCGGAACCGGGCGCAGGAGAGGCAGAGGCGGAGACGGAGGCAGAAAAGCCAGACGTGCATTGACAAATGTACCTCTTCGATGTCCTTCTGAGCCAAGCCCGCCCCGAAGAGGGAGCGATAGTAGCTGTGGTGAATCTGCTGGCCGTTGCGGATAAACACCTGCTTGTCATGATGACTATCTGTCTGTCTCATCCTCCCTCCAGTCCGATGGAGAGTCCTGGCGTCCCCTCAGTCGTCTCTTCCGAGCGTTTTCTGTCATGCCATGCCGTTCGATCCTCTTTCTTCAACGACACGGCACAAAGGTCTCGTGCTTTCAGTCCATACCTAAGCAGAGTCCAAACCTAAGCAGTTCAGTGCTCCAGCATGTTCAAAGATGGACAACCTTGACACCCTCGGAAGGGTCAAGTTCGCACCGAGCAGCCGTCCGTGCGTGCTCGCCGCAGCTGGAAAAATTTGGGCGAGCGCGCAACGCCTGTGCTCACCGCCTCGATCGTCGCGCCCCTTCTCAACCTGTCCAGTGTCATGGCCGCGGAGAGGGAGCCCAAGCGCGCCAAGAAGGCTCGTAGCGTGGACGGGAAGGCGACACCGGTCGCTATTCCCATCCCTACTCCGTCTTCCAACGCCCGCCCCAGCATTCACGGCCGACCCAGCTTTCACGCCTGGCCTGGCACGCCCGGCACCGCTTCCACTTCTACGCCGTCGAACGCGGCCCCCACGGGATCAGCATGGGAGACGCCCGAAAGACAGGCCGCCATCATCTCTTACCATACTTTGGATGGGGGCAAGACGTTTGAGCGGGTCTTTGATCGTGAGTTCAAAGGAGCTTTCTTCGCCCGCTTCCGACAGTTTCCTTGCCTGTCGATCGCTACCCCAGCCGCAACTCTGGACATCCTTTTGACATCTTTCCCGCTCGTCGTGCTTGCGTGTCCGGCATCTCTCAGCCAATACAAACCTATCATCGATTCAAGACCTTGTTCGGAGGAAACTAAAGGTCGCGTCCGATCTGCCCGTGTCTCTGTCGTATAGGGTGGGGAATAATGACGCAGACCTCGAGGATGGTGAGATCCGTGGACTCCACCCATGGAACCGTTTGGTCGCAATTGTTTCAGTATTTAGAACTGAAGGAAGACATGGTTACCTTGATCATTCCTCCCTATCAGATGACGATTTCGCCGCTTTCCGCCTCCGCGCCATCACCGCAAGAGTCATGCGAGTCTTCGTTAGCGTCCAGGGCGCTCCCAGTAAACTTAAGGAGTCGCATCCATTGTCCACTCCTGTCAACCGCCCGATTTACGCCTCTCCGTCCTCCGCCAAGGCGGTACACGGTACTCCGGAAAGCGTCGCGCAGCAGAGGAAACGCAAGCCGAACCAGAAATCCAAGTTGGATGCTACCACTCGTGCTAACGAACGGAGTGACGAGCGAAGGAAGGACGAGCCACGGGGCAACATGCGGAAGAGGAAAGCTGAGGGGCTGGGAGAGGACCACGATCGGGGGAAGCCGGTGAGGGGGCTCTTACCACTCTCCTCTAGGTCAATGCCCGGACTTCTGAAAGTGCACTGACATGATTGAGCTATTCAACCCGCACTCGTGCCTTGGTCGTATCGTCGCGCGCACATCCGGCAGGAATCCCAGGCCGCTGCGAACGCAAACTCTGTCTCCAGCCCATCGACTCGCCTGGACAATGAAGGAAGCATTTCGAAAGGTGGCCCGGCCAAAAAACGCAAGCTCGACGCCGGGGTCTCCCCCGGTAGCAATGGGAGGCAGTCCAACGACGTCGACGAGGACGGCGAGGACATCGAGAGGAAGAAAAAGAGCAAGAGGAGAAGGATGGAGGGGCGACGAGTACGGAGGCTCCGAGATGAGAGCCGACAAGGTGCGGTACCGGCTTTGCTACAATCCTTTTCCGGCACTCAACCCTCAGACTCGCCAGGAGCGTCCACACCAGCTCCGACACCAGCTCAGTCCACACCAGCTCCGGCACCAGTTCAGTCCACACCAGCTCCGGCACCAGCTCAATCACAAAGTCCATTTGTTGGAGCATCGGCCAACGGGACCTCGCCTACATTCCAATTCACCTTTAGGACGGAGGTCCCACCGACGGCGAGCGCAAACGAGATTCGAGGTCAGACGTCCAGCGCGCAACCATCGCCCTCGCAAGTCAAACCCGGCCGAAAGAAGCGTAAGCGCCTGACGGATGCTTCCAACGGAAACGTTCCCAATGTCGCTGCTGACGGTGCAGTGACGGAGGATTCTGGCATAAATGATCGAACGCAGCCGTCAGCGTCTCAGCAGCTTAGCCCGAGACAACCCGGTCTAGAAAGTCGGCCGGACGACGTCGTCTCCCACGTCGACGAACTGACTGCTCCAGCACGAAAAGGCTCAATGCCCATTGATGCGCAGCCATCGCATGAAGTCGAGCAAACCACACTAACCGCGGGCACTATAGCCGGAGCGGCGGCTGGCAAAGGAAAGGATGCGGGCAATCACGAAGCCTCCTTCGGCGATGAGGACGACGAGAGCGATGAGGAAAGCTCGGACGACGATGAAGAAGAAGATGAGGAAGAAAGGGTGTCGGATGACGAGTTGGATATTGCGCAAGGTTCGGACAACGAGACGACGGATTCCAGTGAGGATGAGCAGGAACCGCAGAAGGAGGATGGCCAAGGTAACGAGGATCGATCGTCACCCAACAAAGCTCCTTTGGCCGACGGGTTCGCGTCTCTCGCCACTGTCGACGAAGAGGGAGAAGCCGTGGACCTGTCGACTCAGGATGACGGCGCTGTTCGACTTGCGATGGACCTGGACGACAACTTTTTTCAGAACGGCTCCGTTCACGACGAACGACATCATGACGAGCAAGCTGTTGTTCCAGATACTACCTCAGCGGCCGAGAAACCTCGGGAAGATGATAGTCCCGCTCGCTTGCAGATGACTCCTAGCCCGCAGGTGCCATCCGCAAATTCGGATGCGCATCCGTCTCCCGAGGTCAACCACCAGGCCATAGGCTCCGGCTTCGCTGTTGACTCCGCTTACACTGCGGAACCTTCTCCCGAACCTGTCATCACGCCACCAATCACTCGATCCTCAAAACTGCGCCAAGCGATGAAGGACCGACAAGGCCAAGTTCATGACGATAAGGTCATTGCGTCGCAACCCACACCTGTGCCCCCCACACCTGTGCCGAAGCGACCCAGGGGTCGACCGCGAAAGAAGGCACTTGAAGAGCCCGCGTCAGTATCCCTTCCGGCGGAGACCACTGAGCAAGCTGCAGGGCCTCCACAGCCAAGGAAACCAGGCCGGCCGCGTAAGACGGACGCTGAGAAGGCTGAGACGAGGGCCCGATGGCAGGCCGCCCAAGCTGCGAAGAAGCTTCAGGAGGCTCGTGCTCGAAAAGGGTCTCTTCTCTCGTCTCAGCGCGAGATTGAGGACCAAGCGGACGGTGCCGATGATTCTGCTGACGTTGCCGCCAAAGTTGCGTCGAGTGGAGAAGCCAACGTGGACTCTGAAAGCCAACCTGTTGGGCATGTCCCAGAGCCGTCACCTGGTAGTGTTCGAGTGTCCCCCGAATCGCTCCCTCCTCCCTCGGCAGCGGCTGTTCAATCATCCCCGACACGGCAGCAAGGCGCTTCGCCTTTCGTCGAGGGCGTGATTTCGCCGTCCAAATCTACCAAAGGACTCTCGTCTCAGCAAAATGGTCGGCCGAGCACCACTTCACTTTCGACTACCAATTCGTCCGGCGAGCCGCCGTCTGCCCAACCTGTGCGCAAGTCGCTAACATCGTCTGTGGTGGTGACGGAGAAGGAGCTGAAAGACCACGAGGTGTCAAACGATTTGTCCGCCAACTCTAGCCCGTCTCAGGCGGCTCAGGACAAAGAAGTGCCGCAGCCTGCGCTGGTGTCAGCGGAGCGGCACGATGATCTGGAGTCTAGCTCCGCCTCCTCGTCCAGCGATACCGACAGCGAAGAAGAAGACGACGCCGAGGAGAACGCCAAGGGTGATGCGAACAGCGGTCCCGTGAATGGGCGGGTTCGCCCTCGGCGAGAGACGTCGTCTGGGCGTCCTACGCCGACCATTCTGCACTCCCTAAAGGGCCGCGCAAATGCTCCTCGACACGAAAGCGGATCTCTCAACAACCTTCCCTCCCTCTCTCAACTCGGCAACTTCAACATGCGCGGTATTTCTCCTGCTTTGGGCTCTCCCAGTGCGGTCGAGTCGATGCTCGGCGGTGTCAACGGCGATGGAACTCGTGGCCAGAGCGGTCTACAGACCCCTTCCAGCATCTCTTCTAAGGCTGACGGGCAAAGTTCGTCTTCAGAGGAGTCTTCCTCCGATAGCGAGTCGGACTCGAAGTCGGACACGTCGTCAGACAGCGAACCTTCCTCTTCGGACGAGAAGGCTAAGCAGAGTCACATCCCGGCCAGCAAGCGGGCGGGCGCTATCGTGGGCAAGGAGAAGAAGAAGACAAAAGGTAGCGGCTTTTTCGCCGCCTTTTCTTGATCCTTTCGCGGCGTCATGCTTTCGCCGTTTCCTGTTGTTCGCCTTTTTATCACCGATGTGGATTGCAACATTGTCTTGTGCATGCTTTGTAACATTGTCAATCCGGTTCATTGAGGCTTAAAGGATCGCCTCGCTGCAGAAAACGGCGAAGAAGTCTGTGGCTCGCGACAGCGTCACACTTTCCTCGCACAGACACTCGACTAAGGTGAAAAAAGCACACCACGACGGAGCCCGAAGCGGACGATTACGTCTCGCACCGGATCATGATGCCCATCCCGTCCAGCCACCGTCAGCACCCTCTTCCGGAAGGGGCATGAGGTTCTGGAGGAAATACGGCGATCGCAACTCGTGGGATCCCGGTTTGGACAACGCGACCTGTTCGTTGCGTCGAACCGGGTTCGGAGATGGGGATGCCAACGCGAACAGTCGTGCGTGATCCGTACCCTCGTCTGTTGTGTCATGGCCTTCACGCATCGAACGTAGCGGCCTTTGTCCTGGCGGTGAGAAGTTACCAAATGGGAGTTGAGGCAAGAGCGCAAGTGCTTCAGCACTCGTTCCGTTGTCTGAACCAAGAAGCGTGCGCCTTATTAGCCGCCTGAACGTTATGTCTGCACAGTATGTATGAACAGCATGTATATTCCATGCTTGAGCAGTGCGTCCCAGGGGTCCGAGAACATTTGAAAGGCTCGCTGCTGAAAGTTGGGCGCGCATCCAGAGCATCCGCCGTCCCTCCATGGGCACTTTCTCACAGTCTACATTTCCACAATATTCCTCACGTCGCCGGACCAACAAGAGAAGGGAGACGGAGAGAAGGGTGGTGGGAACGGACGCGTGTGAATAAAGAAAGTACACCGGGTCGGTAACTCGGACAAACTCGATGAGGAAAGCGACAGCGAGAATACACTAAGCGCCTAACGAGTGAAAGAGGGGTAGAAGTGAACCGAAAGGGGAGGAATGAACGGAGAAGAGAATTGCGGTCGTTGTTCCCGACTAGGTCTTCCAATGGTACACCTGGCCGTGCGAATCGTTTAGAGCCTGTCAGTGGTCGTCTATACCGAACTTTGGTTCTGTGCCCTTTCATTTCCCTCACCTTCAGCGAGTTAATGATCCATTTCGCGTTTACGAAGTTGGATGGGTCCTGTGACAGGTTGTGCAAAGCGAAGGTGCAGATCGCGAAAGGGTGGGACGTTCAGCAACAGGACCCGCATTCGAACAGAGAGACCTTCGTTCGATGTATCTGGACCCTCGGTACAAGAGACAGTTCAAGACGATCGAACACTCGGAAACAACGGTCCATAGGGACTCACCTGGAGGTACGAAGTGAGCGTACCAGGGCACCCAGCGGCTGAAAACGTATTACCAGCCCAATCTCCGCCGAGGGTGGTGTCGAAGATGAGCGTCTGATTCCCGAGGTACTGGTTCATGTTGCACCCTAGGTCGGAGAAGCTAGCTTGTGGCGTTCCCCATGTCGTCGGGTTGGGGTTCCCGGACGTGATGTCGGAAGGGATGCCGTTGCGCCCGAAGAACCAGATTTCGACCTTGTCAGCGGCGATGAGCGTTCTGTAAAAAAAAATAGGAGAGTAAAGTAAGAAAATGCTTTTTGAGTACGACCAATGCCCAATGGCGGCTGCCTATGCGATGAAACCCGATAATGTCGACAAGACTCACGCAAAGACGCCGCCGCCTTGAGCATTTAGCGGCTGTCCATAGCTCGCAGTGCTGGGGTCAAGAATGCTGCATCCTGCATTGTTGTTCGCATACGCATTGCAATCCCTCACGAGGTTCTTGCCCATGTAGTTGGACTTGGTGTCTGGAGTGACGGCGCAGCCGGGCAAGGTATGAAGGGTCATCTGGTTCTGAACGTTGTTGTGAACGCCCTCGATGATGTCGATCTCCCCTCCATTCGGCCAATTCGGGCCGTTGCTCCAAAACGCGGGCCACGTCGCACACCCGTAGGGCATGGCGTGCAGATCGAGGATGACCAGATCGTGCTTGTAGGCACGTTTGGACGAGATGCGGACGCTGTAATTTTGGCGTCAAATGCCAGGCAGGGAGCAAGTGAGTAAGCTGTGGTTTCTGGTTTTTTCTCTGAGCCGAGCGCGCTCACCTGTTTCGGTTCGCGCCCGGGGGAAGCCAAGTATAGTCGTCGACGGCCATGACTGCACGGCCATTTGAGTCGACGTAGGCAAGGCCGGCACCCTCCGCCGAGGCCTGATCAAGGTAGCTGACAGTTTGACGTGGCACATCGAACAGCACATCTGTCAGTTCTCCTCGATCCCCTTCAGCCTTCCAGTGCCTTGACTTACTTGACTTGACCGTGCGTCGGGTCGGGGGTGTCCCAAAAGTCCCAACCATCGAAGAAGTTGCTGCCCTCATATGTCTTAATTGCCTTCCAACTTGGCCCAGTGGGCATGGGCGTGGGCGTGGCCGGGGTAGCGGCCGCCTTCGTTGTCGACGAAGGAGCCTCAGTGGTGGTGGATGCAGCTGTGCTTGAGCTCGTGGCGGTTGTGGAAGACTTGGATGGCGTCTGGCCACTGCAAGGGTTAGCAGACGACGAGCCGCTATTCCGTTTGAGGTACCTTCTCCGCTTCCCGTGGCCACCAGCATTCCGACCAGTGTACGCCATACGATCCTTCACTGCTCGCAGCAGAGTTCGACCCACGGAAATTCCCTCATCCAGCCACAAACCACGAGCTCCCAAGGCGGCCGACCCACTAGACACGCTGTCTCGTGTTGCATCCTTACCGAAAAGACCTTCCGGTCCGATGCGGACGGCTCGCGCAGCATCGAAGTGCGCTGATCCTCGCGCTGCTCGGAAGTGGTGGGGTAAGTTGGCAAGGTTGGCAGCCCCATCGCCCGAAGATTGGGTTGCGAATGCCAGAGATGGGGAAAGGAAGAGAACGGCAAGGCCAAGAATGGCGGTCGCGGGTAAGAGCACCATGTCGATGGAAGGGAATGAAAGACCAGATTGCTCCGCTCTGGGAATGGTGATGGGCAGCACCTGCTGATTCGTGCAGTCACCACCTGAAGAGAATAGGAAAAGTAGACTCTCAGAGTCGAAAGAGACTTGGACGACACAGTCGTGCAAGGAGCGTGGACCTGCCACCGAAAAAAAAAGGACAAAGGTGGACAAAGCAGCAAAAGAGAGTGATGGACAGTGGGAAGGAAATCATCCAGGAGCGAGGGGGAGGGCATTTATATGAGGCCGAGCATGGCCTCCGGTTTCCGTGCAGCGAGAGACTCCTTTCTCCTACCCACAATGAGGTCCATCCGTGATCAGAGCGGTCACAGCCATTAAGCACGCGAACGCAGAGTGGAGAGCGCAGGTCAGCTTCCGTGTGTAACTCGGAACAGACCTCGGCAAGGTCAAACTCCAGTGTAGAATCTGAACGGACAGAAGCTTTGCGCGCAGCACTAGGGAGATCCGACAAGCGCACTGGCGGAAGAGACGACCGTCCGAACAAGCTACAGAGGCAGGCGGGGCGAGTTATGAGTGGCTTGACGGACGGTACAACTAGACGTTCAAGGAACGACGTAGACGAGTCGAGAAAAGGGAGAACGACAATGAACGCCGGCGATCGCATTGCTGCGGCAAGCGAGTGCAGTCCGTGCGTCATGTCTACCATGGCTCTCATTCACAATGTTGAATGCCCAACGCCTACACAAGCATAACGCTCAAATTCATCCTTACAGCAATTGACCGTGTCGAAAAAGATCGCTCCACCTCTACAAACGAGCACGCTTGCTTCTCAAAAGTACGCACCGGCTCCGGCGTACTCTCCTCCAGCTCCCCGAGCGAGTAACCCACCACCGCCCTCGCCCTCCTTGACGACCTCTCCCGGTTCCACGCCCTCTCCTAGTCGCATTCGGCTGAGCCCGAAGTCTTCCACAACATAGCCGGGGCTACCTGGACCAAATATAGGAGTTGGTCGTGAGAAAGGTTTAGAGGAGAGCACAGGTCGGCCTGCCGGTACTTTGGACGCTAGATGACTGGATGGCAGTATAGGTTGAAAAGCCACCTTCGAGTCCCAAGGGGGCGGCAAAAAGGAGGACAAAGATCATTAGCAGCGTGTATCGATGCGTGCTAGACGCTCAAAGGCCCGTCACTCACTGTGCCGTTGAGATTGTGGTAGCCGCTCAAGAACGCTTCCACGCTCTCCAACTCCTCCTTCCTCTTGCCCTTCCTCTCTCTGGCCTTCTCCTTACGCTCCTTCTCCTTTCCCTTCCCCTCCCCGCCGCCGATCCTCAATGCTTTGAATTTCAACCGCTTCTCTTCCCCTTCTTGGAGTTCTTCTTTGGCCAATTGAAGAAAGGCGATCGCCTCGCCATACCGGCCGCCGTTCTCGCCCGCGTCGACACCGAGCCACTTGTGTGCGAGGGCGAGATGGAACAAGTGTTGAGAGGCAAGATAGCTTCGTAGATCAGGATGGACTTCGGAGAGAGTCGTCGAATGCGAATTGAGCGGACGCTGCTCCTCCCGCGAATCCGTGCTCGCCCCTTCCTTATCCGCGTGGCCCCTCGATCGCCCTCCGCCCCGACCGTTGGTTGGACCTCCTACACTGTTCGGCCTAGCTGCGCTCTTGGAGACTTGTTCGCACGAGGCTCGAGCGCTTTCAAAAAGACTTGTGACATTCAGATGCAGCTTGGCGAGTAGAGACGGAGAAGGGTGGGATTTGGGAAGAGGTGGACCGGGAGAAAAGGTGTCGGCTCTGAGAGATAGCGACGACGAGAGCAGCTTGCGAATGGCGAGCGATTGTGCATGGGCCAAAGCCATCCTGTTCAGAACGCGAGGTACGACCGGGTTGATCCTAATCAGGACTGGACTGCAGCAAACGGATATTCGAGCCATCCGCACTCACTTGGCCAGAGCACCAACAACGTCCCGTTTCGTCTCCACCCCTCCGCCCATCAAAGCCTTGCCTTCCACGCCCACCTCATTCTCCCACTCAGGCAGAACTACTTCCGCCAAATGCTCAAACACTCCACAGGCCCTGCATTGCAAGTCAGCCGCAAACTTGACGCGTTCGTCTCTCGCCTTTTTTTCCGCGTCGGAAAGATATCGTGAGGTCTCGTAGGAAGCAGAAGCGACGCTCTTGCCCTTGAATTTTCCCCCGTCTTCGGAAGGCGCGCTGAGGGAGGAGACTATGGAAGAGGATAAATTGGAAAGTGCAAATGCGGAGACCAGAAGGACGTTGAAGAGTTCGTAGTGCAGCGAAGGTAATAATACGCGCGGAATTGAAGAACGGAAGAGATGAGGCGCTGTGAGTGTTGGACGCCAGTCGAATACTGCCAAGGTGAAAAGATATGTTTTCAGCAAGGGAGCTCAGCACCACGAGGGACAACAAAGGTCTCAAAAAAGATCAGACGCTCCTCGTGAGACTCACGAGGCTCATAGCGCAGGATCAGGTCGTCCGTTCGGACGCAGTTGACTATACTGATCAGGTGAGGCAGGTAGTCATCTACTGCCTTGAAGGGAAAGGAGCAGACAGATATTCATGCAACCTGTTCATCATGCTCAGCGCCAAGCACAAATGACAGAACTCTGTCTCAGCTGCCCGCTCACCTTGATGACCCTCAACCAGTCCCTCTCGCCGTCTTCACGCTTGCTCTCCTTGAGCACGGCCCTTAATCTCGCCCGAGCGTCCGTCGCTGCGCCAAGCTCGGTTACAAAGCGGTTGGAGACAAGTAAGTCGGAAAAGGATATGGCACCAGTAGTGGGGAGGTCGAAGACGAACATGTCCTTCTTCCTTTCTTTCTTTTAGGTCGAGGCGAATGTGAGCAAGGTGATACGATATGACTGGGATGGTTTCCGGGTCGGGACGATCGAACTAGCCGCGATCGTATACAAGTGGCCGTCGATAGTATAAACGTATACTGCAAACGGTTGTTGTATTCGCTCGTGCATAATTCCACCGCGCCGCTCGCGACGACGCGGCGGACGCCTCCGACTTTCAACAAGCATCTCGGACGACCGTTGCCCACCTCACTCCTTCGCGCCCCCATCCTCGACTTTACCTGTTCCCCTTCATTTACTACACACCACTTTCCATAAGTGCGGCTCTTCGTTCAGGTGGACCACTCCTTGCGCACCCCTCCGACGCTTCCGCAGAACAGACCACTCCCCCGAACCGCTCGCCGCGCTGCTATTCCAAAAGGCGGTGACCGTCCATTACTTGGTCTTCGTTGAGCAAGGAAAAGAAAAACACCGCCAATCATGGATGTGGATCTGAGTGAGTAAAAGGTCACTCTCCTCCGCTACGTCTATGACGAGCTTCTTGTTCTGTCGGTACCGTTTCTGCAGCAAGTTTCCGCCAGCTGACCTTTACTCCTGCTCGTCACACATACAGTCCAAGTCGTCAACCGGTTGCGTGAGTCGTCCAGCCCCAGCTGTTCTGCGTACTGCAGAGGCATTAATGAGCGCTTTCTTGTTTGCTTCTATTCTCTGCCCTTCGGTTTGCTTGTTACCATGCCTCCCGCGCAGAGGACACTTTCAGCGCGATAGGTGGTGATTCGGTGGACCTGCCTCAATGCGTCGTCGTCGGTGCTCAGTCGTCGGGCAAGTCCAGCGTGCTGGAGACGTGGGTTAATTTTTTTTTTTCCCTTTGTGAATCATCCAAAGTTTCCGCGGTCTCTCATAACTGACACATCACCAACATGCACGACATAAACAGCATCGTCGGTCGTGACTTCCTTCCGCGGGGTCAGGGGATCGTGACCAGGCGACCCCTGATTCTGCAGCTGGTCCACACACCCTCGCCCACTGCCTCTGTGTCGTCTGAGCCCTCCCTTCAACCCAACCCTTCATCCCACCCGACCGACTCGTCGAGCGGCCCTTCTTACACCGAGTGGGGCGAGTTCCTCCACCTCGATAAGCGCTTCACGGATTTCAGTGAGATCCGAAGGGAGATTGAGAATGAAACGTTTCGAGTTGCGGGTCAGAATAAGGGCGTTAGCAAGCTGCCCATTCACCTCAAGATCCATTCCCCTCACGTCTTGAACTTGACTCTCGTCGATCTTCCGGGTCTGACTAAGGTGGGCTATAATTTGCTTTGCTCGTTCTCTTGCTACCCCGTTCTTTGAAGTCACTTCTCAATCCCACTGTCTTGGCTTTCGGTTCCTCCGTCGATGGTTCCCGTCCGTTAGATCCCGGTCGGCGATCAACCAACGGACATCGAGAGGCAGATCCGTGGGCTCGTCACCGATTTCATCTCGAAGCCGAACTGGTGAGCCCGCTTCATCGTATACTGACTTCATAGAGGTTCTATTCAGCGCCGTTGGAAGCTTTTTGACGAACTTGGTCACCTTCCCATACTACGCAGCGTCATCCTTGCTGTTTCTCCTGCGAACGTGGACTTGGCCAACTCGGACTCCTTGAAGCTTGCCCGGTCCGTCGATCCTCAAGGTCGGCGAACAATTGGTGTCCTGACGAAGCTGGACTTGATGGACGCTGGCACGCATGCTCTGGATATCCTGACCGGGCGGGTGTACCCTCTCAAGCTCGGCTTCATCGGCGTGGTGAACCGCTCCCAGCAGGACATCAACGGGAATGTGTCGATGCTGGACGCACGGAAGAACGAGGAGGAGTTTTTCAGGACACACCCTGCTTACCGAAATATCGCGCACCGTTGCGGGACCAAGTTTTTGGCCAAGACGCTTAACCAGGTCCTCATGAACCATATCCGCGAAAAGCTGCCTGACATGAAGGCGCGGCTCAACACGCTCATGGGCCAGACCCAGCAGGAGTTGGCCGCGTTCGGCGACACGGCGTTCATGGGCGAGCAGCACCGCGGCTCGTTGGTGCTCAAGCTCATGACACAATTCGCGCGCGATTTCATCGCCAGCATCGATGGCAACTCGCCGGAGATTTCCACCAAGGAGCTCTCAGGCGGCGCGCGCATATACTACATCTTCAACGACGTCTTCGGCCACGCTCTCGATAGCATCAACCCCACGGCCAACCTGACGACGCAGGACATTAGGACGAGCATCCGCAACTCGACTGGACCGCGGCCGAGCCTTTTCGTTCCCGAAGCGGCGTTCGACCTGCTCATAAAGCCGCAAATCAAGCTCTTGGAGGCGCCGAGTCTGCGATGCGTCGAGCTGGTCTACGAAGAACTCATGAAGATCTGCCACAACTGCACGAGCAATGTAAGTGGAGGGACGAGGAGAGAAAGATGGGCGTCGTCGATCCCAAGGTGTCTGGTGTTCAAGATGGCTTTCCTCGTTTAACCTCCACACAGGAATTGCAACGCTTCCCACGCTTGCATGCGCAGTTGATCGAAGTGGTCTCTGAGCTTCTCCGCGAGCGTCTCGGTCCCACGAGCGAGTACGTGCAGAGCCTGATCGCCATTCAAGCGGCGTACATCAACACGAACCATCCGGCCTTTGTGGCTGGCTCGGCGACCTTTTCGCAGGAGATGAACGCTCGGAACAACAGGGCGAGGATTGAGCATGGGCGAGCGGTGAGTTGCGGCTCTCGGAAGTGCTCTTTTTTGGAGGCCCTGGTGTTGTGCCATGCTGTGTCGGACGAGCTGAGCCACTTACATCCAGTCGTCGTCGCCCCCTTCCGGGTGGGTTGTCGTTCCTACTGTGCGTCAGTCATTCGAAGAGGACGCCAACGATCTAGACAGTGCAGGTTCTTTGGAGGAGGATGATGAGACGCTGTCCAGCTCGGCCGCCACGCTCAACGGTGTGCCCAGCTCGTCTCCTCGGGAGATGCGCCAGTCCGTCTCTAGCTCTGCGCACGGCCGACGCGTGTCGAGCGCGCGCTCCGAGCATGGCACGAGCCTGGGCAAGCGAAGGGGCATGGCTGAGCACGACGAGGAAATCCACCGGCCTGTGTCCTCCCTTGGCCTGGCCGGAGGCGCAGGCGGCGCTCACGGCGGCAGCAACGGTGGGGGTGTAGGAAACGGGGCGCGGGACACGTTCCTCAACTACTTTTTCGGTGGCGGCGGCCCGGGGGCCGGTGGGCCTGGAGCCCCGGCGCCCAGGCCCGGTGTGGGCGGTGGGGGGAGGCAGGGCCACTTGCTTCCAGAGATTGCGATCGGTGGCGAAGGCGCGTCGTCGGGCGTGGTTGGGGGGCGGGTCGCGGGCGCGGACGGTGGACGGAGGGGCTATGACGGCACGAGCGCAGCTTATGATATGAAGAGTTTGGAGAAGCATCTCGAGGCGGTGAGTTGGGGAATGGGGTGGGAAACGCTTGGCCTGAGCGGGAGAGAAGTGAAGCTGACTGACTGGCTTGCTCGTTTACAGACGCCGCTGGGCGCGGACGAGTACGGGATGTCACAGCGAGAAGAGCTGGAGACGTCGTTGATCCGGTCGCTGATCGCGACCTACTTTGGGATCGTGCGACAGGGCATCCAGGACATTGTGCCCAAGGCGATCATGCATCTGCTCGTCAACTTTTCGCGCGAGTCGGTTCAGAACAGGCTTGTGGCAGGGCTGTACAAGGAGGACCTGTTCGAGGAGCTGTTGTACGAGGACGAGGGGTTGGTGAGCGAGAGGAAGAGAGTGAAGGCGTTGTTGGACGCGTACAAGGAAGCTTTCAATGGTGAGTTTACGCGACTGGAGGTGCGGGCGAGGCGTCGACACTGACCTCGTCGTTTGCTCGTATGCCTTTTTTTCCATGCGCGCAGTCCTTTCTGAGGTCACCTTCAAGCCGACGTAACATGGAGGAACGGGCGACGAGGCGACGTAAGGGAGAAGGCAACGGCTCGTCGTGTGGCCCCGTTCTTGTTTGTTTCATTCTGGTTGCGCTGCCATTCTGCGGTTTGGCATTTCGTGCCAACCCGTCCGTATATTGTCGGTCCTCTTCCTTCTTTCCCCCATAGTTCCCCTTCCCCCTTGCCTCCCTCTCCCCGCGGTTCATCCTTCGGCTCGATTACACGTACAGCGTCCGGTTTTCGTTCGAGCATCATCACGGGCGGGTTCCTCGGAACGAACGAACGAACGAACGAACGAACGAACGAAGAGATCTCGGTCATCGACTCGTGTTGCTTAGCTCTTTTCTTTCTGTTTTTGCCTTTCCCGTTTCCTTTCCGTTTAGCTGCCTGCCCTTTCAGATCCGTGGGCCGCTCGCTAGCTAGCAGGCTCGCTGACTGGCTCGCTGACGGTAGCTGATGTGGTTGAATGACTGAGCTTGGGCGCGGTTAGAAAGAAGAATGGACGACTTGACTTGTCCCCGCGTTGCTATGCACCTTTCCTTCTGTGGGCGAATCTGGGGAAGGCGTGGGAGGAAAGCGAGACTGATTTGATTTGATGGAGTGACGATGGCGGTGGAAGTCTGCTCCCTTGGCTTTGCGATAAACAGCCCGGCGGGGCAGAGCGGGCGGGCGGGCTCAAGTGGGTCGGGGAACGGAAGGATGATGTGATGACGGGGTCGGGAGGGGTGAGTGCGGAGAAGGAAAAGGCGGGTGCCGATGACGATGACGATGACGATGACGATGCCGATGCCGAGCCTGCGCTCTCCCCGCGGCAGGTAAGGGGCCCACTCATTTTGCCTCGCTCGCCTCGTCCCCTCGATGCTCTTGGCACGTGGCATCCGCGTTCGGACAAGGTCTGGGGCACCACCGTCCACCGTCCACCGTCCACCGTCCACCGTCCACCGTCCCGGCCCGGTCCGGTCCGGAGGGGGCTCGGCTGCGGCTGCGGCTGCGGCTGCGGCTGCGGTGATGCGGTGATGCGGCGGGTGTGACGACGAGATGAGGCGACGTCGGGCCAAACGTGCGTGTTGTGGAGGAGAGGGGAGTGGCAGGCAGAGTGTGCGTGAAGGAGATGAGATGAGTAGCTTGCCGACGATGGTGCATACAATACAGTACGCGTGAAAGGCGAGGCGACGAAAGAAAAGAAAAACGTCGGCTCGCCGCGTCGTCGGTGCTCTCTCCATGGCAGACAGACGATGGCGGAACATGGCTCGCCGCGCACACGCACCTCGGCACGTTTGCGCGTGAGTTCCGAGTTGGACAGAGAAAGACGGCTTGGTTCACATTCACATTCACATTTAGAGTCGTCCACCTTCCCCCGCCCGCGTCCGACCGAGCTCGTGATCAACCACCGGCCGGAAGGAAGGAGCGGTGGTTGACGTTTACGTTTCAGTTCTCGGTGTCGTCCGTGGTCACAAGGCCGTCGTCGTCGCGGTCGTCGTCGTCGCGGACGAGGTGCACACGAGCGACGAGTGGGCGCCGTCGGTCAGTCCGTCCGTCAGCCATCGTCGCTGTCCCTCGCACATACATACCCTGCCACCCATCTATCCTTTCTATCCTACGACGGAGGGAGGGAGCGACTTGCTTGACTACTACTCCTGTCCGGCCGATTGACGGACGGGCGGCTTTGTTGGTACTGTACTTGCGCCGTCGTATCGGAAGGAATGCTTCCATCCTCCTTCCACCCTATCCTATCCCATCCCGTCCATCAAAATCGTCTACCCATCCATCCATCTATCCATCTATCCATCCATCCTCCTCCGTCTTGCCCAACCCGGCCCTCCTCGCCAAACATACCCGCACGCACTCCGGCCCAGCCCGCGTTCGACGTTCCTATCGCGTCGCCCGTTCCTCCCTCTCTCCATCCCACCCCATCCCATCATCCCCCTCGTGCACCGTCAACAACCACCACCGTCGTCCCTGTCACCACCCACCACCTCCTTCCCGTCCGTCCACCTTCCCTCCTTCCACCTTCCCTCCTTCCACCCTCGTAACCCTTCCCACCTCTCCGCCTCTCTCTCGCCTCCCGAGAGAGACAAACAAGACGAACGCACGAACGGACGAACGACAGAATACACCCCGCGCAGCCCGTCGTCGGTCGCCACCCCTCATCCCATCCCATCCACCACCGCCATCCTCCTCCACCTCCACCTGTCGTCCCTACCTCGCCCTCGGCGCTCGTTGATTGGAGTGGCAGAGCAGACACTCGGACCGGCCGTGCTTTCAGCAGAACAGGTGGGTGTGCGTGCGGTGCGGCGCATACATAGACCAGACCGTGTCCACCAGCCAGCCAGCCCGCCCATCCTCATCCCTTCCTCCCGCGTCGATCATATATCCCCAACTCATTCCCACCGTCTACGCATCCGACGCCGCCGTCTCTCATCACCCTCGTCTTCCCTCCTTCTCCTGTCTTTTTCTGCCCCCTCCTTCCCATCCTGTCTCAGACAGGTACGCATCCGACTCCGACTCGGCTTCGCGCCGTACACATCCATCTTTCTTCCCTCCTTTCCTTTCCCTCTCCAACCTCGCCACCGACCTTCGTCCTCCATCGATCCCATCGTCCCTCGTCTCCCTCTTGGGCGGAAACTCGGCGCGCAGAGTATATATATAGAGAGAGAGAGGTTTTTTTTGGGAGGATTCAGTGTCGGACGTCTCCTCTTTTCCCCGGATCCCGTCTTCACAGCGGCCCCGTTTCGTAGACATTCCCTCGGCATTTCTTTGCCTCTCCTCCTTCCTTCCACCCCATCACCACCATGTCCACCGCCACACTCACCCTTCCGCCACCCTTCGTCACCACCGGCCCCGGCGCCGCTCCGACACCCGACGACTCCGACCTCCAGGTTCGACAGCCGTCCATCTGTGTCGACTACCTCAGTCACGTGTGGACGGACGAGGACGTGTGGACGAGCTGGAAGGCAATGACGCGCCACAAGTACGAGATCGCCAACGGTGTTCGACTCGAGAACGCCAGTTGGAGGACGTGGGCCAAGCAGAGGGGCGCTCTCAGGACGGTGAGCCCCGAGACGCTCAATTGGTGAGTCGCTACCGCCGCCCCGCCGGATTGCTCTCCCCTCTCGTTTCGCTCCTTCCCGCCGATCTCGCCCTCGTCCTACCGTCCGGGCAGATGTCTTTTCAGGATCCTTGGCTTATTGTTTCTCCCGTTTCCCTTACCCTCTCCCCGTCCGGGGCCACCCTACGTGCTCTTACAGGCTCAAGGACAGCGACGTAACGTGGCTCTATGGTCCCCTGCACGTCGCCGCCGATCCCGTGCCGCCGGCCAGAGTGGCGACGATCGAGGAGAGGCTCAACGTCGACAACCCTCTCAAGCCTCACGGCAAGAAGGGCATCCTCAAGCACCGCTCCATCACCGAGATGCTCACTCTTCCTCACCGTTCCTCGTCGCCCGTGTACGAAGCGACGAACGTGGACGAGGAGATGGCCTCGGACGACGAAAAGGCGTCCAAGCTCATGCTCGTCCGGTCCGACACCAACCTCGCCTCGCAGCAGCGCGCCAAGCGAGGCAACATGTCTCTCTCTCCGCCCATCAACTACGCCACCGTCGCCGGGGCGCCATACGGCTCGATGAAACGGTTAGACAGCGTCAGCGGCAGTTCCAAGGACAGCCGGAAACGGCACATCAGCTTCAGCAACCGAGTGGAGCAGTGCATCGCTGTGGACATGCCCGAGCCGCAAGAGGTGTCGTCGGACGAGATGGAGGACGACGATGATATGGACGAGGACGGAGATCAGAGCGACGACGAGGAGGACGACATGCTTACCATGCGTTCTAGCCCCCGCGCCGGGCCGTCGCTGTCCCACTTTGTCGGCTCCTCCTCTCGCAGCTCCAGCACTGCACCCGTCGACTCGACGTATACCATTGCCAAGTTGGCGCCCACGACGTTGAAGACGTCCGATGTCTACCCGGCTCCATCGCCCGCCGTGGTATATACCATGGGACCGCCGCCGCCCGGTTACATGGCCGGTCCTGGAGGAGCTTACGAGTCGGACGAACGACTGCAAGAGACGACGGGCTCGCAGCTTACCTCCCAGGAGCACGGCTACCAGTCGTACTCCACTTCCTACGCCCCTCCCCGCTCTGATCTTCAGCCTTCGCCCTCCGGCTCCGGCTACGCTTACGCCGGCGCCGGCTCCTCCGCCGCGAGGTCCGCGCAGCAGAGCCAATGGGACGCGGATAACGACTTCAACGCGGGGTTTGATTACTTCAGCGCACCCGACCCTGGCACGGGCGAGGAGTACGGCGCGCACCTTGACGGCGCCGGCGGCTACATGTACGGGTATCCCTACGGCAAAGGGCCGGCCGACTCGCAGCCGTCCGGGCCGTCGTCTGCAGGCGACCAGGGCGGAAAGCCGGCTCGACACGGCAGCAGGGAGGCGGACGCGCGCGCCGGGGGCCCGGTCGTCCATTCCACCGAGGTGGCGGCATCGTCGTCGCAGAAGAACGGCGACTCGACCTTTTCGTCTGACTACTCCTCATCTTCCGTCATTTCCACTGGCCGGGAATCTTCCGCGTCATCGTCTTCCTCCGGCACGACGACGACGTCCTCCCTCTCCACTTCTGCCGCAGGCGGCGGGCCGCCTCCGGCCGCGCCGAGGAGCATCCTCAAGAATCGCGTGGTGAGACCGCCGTCTTCGTCCGGTTTCGGTTTTGACGACGACGACAACAGCCAGGGAAATGGACGGGGCGCTGAGGCGACCGGCGAGGTCGCCGCGGATGGCGAGGCCGACCTCAGCGCCCCAGACTCGATCAAGGCCGCCGCCCAGTATGACGACGCAGGCGTCGACGCATCCTGGCCGTCCTCCTCGTCCTTTTCCTCCTCCTCGTCGCCCGCCGCCCAAGATTCGGCGGCGTACGGCGCGACGCTCTCACCGCCCAACTCGGTCCCTTTCCAAGCACACCACGCTCACGCCGGCGTCCCTTCACCCCCGGCCTACGCATCTCCCCGCGCCACATCCCCGTCCGGAAGCGAGGGTACGACGAGAGGCCGGACGTCGCGCCGCATCCCCAGCTCAGCGTCCGAAGAGCGCCTCGCGTCGTCGTACGCCTCGACGGGGAGTGTGCGCAGTCGGAGCAGCAGCGGATCCGGCTCGAGCAGCGCCGCGAGCTACTCGCCCGGCTCGGGGCCGGGGCCCGGCCACGGCGGGTACACCGTCTCACAAAGCGTCGCCATCCGGTACGCGAGTCCGAACGCCGCGACGACGGTCCGTCGAGACGCGAGCGCGGACGAGTCGTCCAGCTCGTCGTCGTCCCATCCCAAGATCGGCTTTGTGCCCCCTTCTTCGTCTTCTTCGTCTTCCTCTTCTTCCCTTTCCTCCTCCTCGTCTCCGCCTCAGCCTCCGCCTCCCTCCTCGGCCGCCGGTACGTCTGCCAAGCGCCCGGCCCCGGCTGGCGACGACGGTCGGTCTTCCTTTCGAGACGACGGCCGACGGTCTTTCGCCGAGGGTAGAGGAGGCAGAGAGGACGACGACGGGCTGGGCCCGCCGAGCCAGAAGACGCTCAAGGAGAACGGTCCGGTCAGCCTGAGCGGCGAAGGAGACGTGGATGTGGATGTGGACGTGGACGTGGCGAACGGCGAAGCGAACAACAGGTCCGCTTCGGCCGCCGGGCTCGTGTCGTCGTCGTCGTCGTCGTCGTCGTCGTCGTCGACTTTGTCGAGGTCGGGAAAAGAGCAAGGCGGCGCGACGGTGGTGGACGTGAGGGGCGGTGAGAAGGACATCCCCGTGACGGTAGCGTCGCCGTCGCCGTCGTTCGCCGCTCGACCCAGGGGCACGTCCGGATCGCCGCAACCTGGCGGCGGGCCGAGACACGGCCACGGCCACGGTCCCGCCGGCAAGGCCGCCCCGGGCACGCCCGCGGCGGGCAAGTCGACGGCGACGGCGACTCCGCTCAACGTGGACACGAGGGAGGCTTCGAGCGCCGCGCTGGCGTCGCCGAGCGGCACGAGCGGGCCCGTCGTCACTTTGTCGCCGTCCGGGTCTGGGTCTGGATCGGGATCGGCGGCGCCTTTGTCATCGTCATCGGGCGACGGCAAAAAGTCGCTGTCGGTCCACTCTCGACACCGCTCCGACCCGACGCCACGCTCTCCCGGCACGGCCACGGCCAAGGCCAAGGCCAAGGTGACCAAGGCGGACTCGAAACGGGGCCGGCTTTCTGCGGACTATGCCGCTGTCGTCGTTGCTGATGATGATGATGATGAGGGGGAGGAAGAAGAGGAGGAGGAGGAAGAGGAAGAAGAAGAGGAGGGAGGGATCATGGGGAGAGCGGCGGAGATTGTGAACACGGCGAGAGACCTTGTCGGCGCGCTATGGAGTGTTGGCGGGTGGGGAGGCGCGAGCGGTGGCGGCGGGGGGACAAGAGAAGGGTCGTCGTCGAGCGGAGGGCGATGACGATGACGAGGATTCGCCGCCGACGGTCTTTCTTTATGCCCATCCCATCCCATCCCACCTCCACTCGCTCGCCTAACTAACGAGCGGCGCGCATCGTCGTCGTCGTCGTCGTCGTCGTCGTCGGGAGAAGTGACACGAACCGGAACCGATTTTTCTCGTACGCACACGTATAACACATATTTCATTCCTTTCGCTCGGTACGGCCCGCGTCGTCGTCGTACAAGGTTGCTGCAGTACCGTCCGTCCGTATCACCCGTATCGTCGTCCGTCGTCGTCTTCTTTCTTCATGTCTTTATATCGATCGTCCTATTTCGTATGCGTGTGTCATTCTACCGTCTTCCGTATGGGCCCTGATCGGCATCGGCATCGGCATTCTCCCTTTCAATTTCAATCCAAACCCCAGTCCAACCAATCCCCCAATCCAATTCCAAATTCGTTTCCGTTTCGTCTCAGTCCAGACGAAGACTCGAGAGTACAGAACGAGACACACACACACAGGCACTCCATCAATTCAACCCGAGCTAAGCCAAGACCAGGCCAGACACAGGCGGAGGGACGGAGAGGTACCGGCTAGCGTGTCTGTGAAGAATCGAAATCCATCCTCCCATCCTCCATCCATCCCCCCGCCGCCGCCGCACCACCAAACCGAAACCGAAACCGAAACCGATCATCGCAACAACAGAGCAGCGCGCCGCGCCGTCCTTTTGCCCATCCGAACGAGGTACGGCCGGCCAGAATGGAGAGGAGAGGAGAGGAGAGGAGAGACGGCCTATCGTTCTGTCCCATAACTACTGTATCCGATCGCGGTCTGGAAGAGCGGGAAGATCTTATCGACGGCCAACAAAAAAAAAAGAAAGGAAAACGAAAACGAAAACGAAAACGAAAAGAAGACAAAAAATGAGTTCGTAGTGGGAAGAAGGGACAGGTAACCCCCCGCCGCCGCGCGCCTCGACTGGTCGATCGATCGATCGGTCGGTCGTCGTCGTTCGTTCTTGATTAGACCAAGGCGGATCCAATGTCCAGCTCGGGCTTAGAGCCCAGCAAAGTATCCGACGAGGCCAACGAGGCCCATAGTGACAAAGAGCTGTGCACGTTCAAAGACGACGGCGGCGGGGACGGCGGCGCCGGTGAGCGAGGAGGACCTGGTGCTGGCAGTGACGATGGGCTCGCCGGTGGTGGTATCGTTGGTGTCGCCGTAGGAGTAGGAGGTCGCGTTGCCGTTAGCGCCCGCGTCGGCGCACTCGACGTTGAGCCAGAGGATCTCGTTGGAAAAGTAGCCGTTCTTGACGTAATCCCGGTCCGACCAGTCGATCATCCCGCCCGCCCACTGCACCGTCCCGCTCGGCATGGTGCTCAAGCCGGCGGGCCAGATGGACAGCTGGACGCGCGACGGCGAGCGCGGGTACTTGTCCGTGTCCGAGGCCTGGACGGTGCGGAGAACCTGGCCGTCGACGATCCACTGCAGCTGGTCCTGTTGCCAGTTGATCGTGTCTGCGCGTTGGTCGGCAAAAGGGTGAGCGAAGACGGCGACTCTCCTCTTATCCGGCCCCTGCCGGCACCAATAAGCAGGCACGACGACGAGAGCGGGCACTCACATGCGTGCCAATCAGAAGAGCTGAAGCCGGAAGGCACGGACGGCTTCTCTCCGTTGGTGTAGTCCGCGATTCCAAGTTTGTCTGTGGGAGGGGCGAGGAGGGAGACGGTGATCAGACGAGATCAGCCCGCCCTGGCCTCGTCGAGCTCCAAGCGCGCCACCTTGGATTCCGTGCCGTAAGAATACGGCCGAAGAGGGATGGGGGGCACTCACAGAAGTTGGTCTCCACGTCCTGGGCCGAGGCGGTGGTGAACTCAAAGTCGATTTCATCTGTAAAAGGTGGTCGCCGTCGGAGAAGAGGTAAGCGACGAGCTGGGCCGAGTCTCGACGACCGCCAATGTAGTCAGGCCCGTCTTTCCCATGAACAAAAAGTCGAACGCTCGCCTTTGATGTCGCTCATCATGATCGCAGCGGCCACGACGCCGGCCTTGCTGGCGTGGCGCATCATGACAGTGATCTTTCCGTAGTGGACATATCTCGTCGTGCTCAGCCTCGTTCCGCCGCCCTTCTCGGTCAAGGTGAGCAAGACGCCCTGTCCTCCCGGCTGAGGATTGCCAGAGTCGAGAGTGAAGTGGGCCTTGTTGGCGTTGCCGGTGTAGTCGGTGAGGTTGGTGATGATCGACGTGTTGTACACGGCCGTGTTGGCCAGGGAGATGTTTTGCGACACACAGATCGGGTTGGCGGCGCAGGCGTCGGGGGCATAGGAGAGCAGAGGGTTGCAGCCGCCTGGAGAGACAAGGACGGAGGGAGGGAGACGGGTGAGCGACGAACGGCGACGCGATGGAACGACGATGCGAGTCGGAGGGCAGGCAGACTGACCGAGACAGAAGGCGCTCGTGCTACCGCAATTAGAGTACTCGCTCGCACAAGGGTTCGCCTCTGGACATTTGTTGTTGACGGTGGCCTGTTGAGCGACGGCGGCGGAGGGGGCGAGGGGGAGGAGGAGGGAGGAGGAGAGGGCGAGGGCCGCGGACGAGAGCGCGGCGAGGCGGCGAGAGGCGCGCATTAGGAGAGGCGGTGGTGCGAGGGACGAGGAAAGATGTGAGTGCGGGCGGTGAGGATGCGCTCAAGGAAGGGCGGGGTTCGCGGAGAGGGAGCGTGGGGCGTGGGTTGGCGACAAAGGCGGGCTGGGGCTGGGGCTGGGGCTGAGGCTGAGGCTGAGGCTGTTCTGTCGAGGGAGTGTGGTGGTTGAGGAAGGAGAGTGTCTGCGTACAGAAGACAGGAAGGTCAAGTGAAGACGAGGACGAGGACGAGGTTTGTCTGTGGCTGTGTGAAAGGGAGAAGGAGAAGAAGGGCGACGGCGAGGGCGAGCGAAGAAAGGGCATTCCGACGCACCACGCAGCCGCCGAGGAGCCGGTCAGCCGAACCAGCCAAGCGCCCGACGTCAACCGTCAAGCGGTCAAGCATCAAACGTCAAGTCAAGCCCCGTCATCTCGTCTCGTCCGAGGCGTCTTCCACCAGCCGCGCATGCGCCCGTGCAAAAAAAGGAGCCAAGCCGGGAACACGACTGTCCTCGCACAAGGAAGAGAGGGGAATAAGGAGGGGGACGCTACGCTACGCTGGCTGGCTGGCTGGCTGGCTGGCTGGCTGGGTGGACGACGCGGAGGCTGAGCCGGCGCCCCCGCTTCCTTCCCTCCCTCGTGACGGCGATCCATCCCGCAGCGCACATACAAGTCTCACTCTCAGTCTCACCGCCGGCGCCGTTCGCTCTGGGATCGCTGAGGGAGGAAAAAAAGGAAAAAAGAGTCAACGCCGCCGCGAGCCAAGCCGGCCAGCCGAGACGCAGGTACGGGACGGCTGCGGTACACCACTACCATTCGTGTCGTTAACCCAAGGGCTAACTAATAAGAGGCGGTAGGCGCGGATTGGCGGATCGGCGGATCGGCGGGCGGATCGGCGAGGCGCGCGAAGGAAAGGAAAGGGAGGAAGGGATGGACGGCTCCTCTCCAACGCTCGGCTGCCCAACTCGCATCGTCGCATTTCATCTCAGTATAGGTACAGATGGGTGGAGATAAGCTGAGCGGGGACGAAAGCGCGACGCATGGAGACGAACGAGACGTGGGGCGCCGAGACGGCCATGGATGGATGGGATCGAGTCGAAGGAAAGACATAGAATAGAGACAGAGATAGAGAAACAGAAAAAAAGACGACGGCGACGACTCGGCGTGAGCGGAAACGAAGTGCAACACTCGTTCCAGCGCTCGGCCGACCGCGCGTTCGCTCCTCCTTCCCTCCCTCACTCCTTGCTCTTGTGCTTCTTCTTCTTCTTCTCCCCCCCGTCTGGCGTCTCCACCGCCGCCGCCACCGACACCCCGTCCATCTCCGAAGCCCTTCGCTTCTTCTTCTCCTTCTTCTCCTTCTTCTCGCTCTTCGGCGTCGCCTCCGTCGGAGCGGCGCTGCTCGCCGCGGGCGTCGCCAGAGCGACAGCGTCCCCGTTGACTTGCTGCCCTTCGCTCTTCCTCCGCTTCTTCTCCTCCTTCTTCGCCGCCTTCTCCGCCTTCCTCGCCGCCTTTTCCGCCTTCCTCTCCTCCTTGCTCTTCTTCTCCTTCTTCGCTGACCCACCCGCCTCTTCTTCCTCCTCCTCCTCCTCGCTCTCCTCCTCCTCCTTTTCCCGCTTCCCTGGCGTCGTCGGAGGCTGGGTGGGCACAAACGCGGTAGCGTCCGCCGCATCATTGTACGTCGCGCCCGAACCTTGCATCTCAAACTTGCCCTGCTTGTTCGCACCCGACCCTCGAGACGGCAGAGCTGCCGTGCGGCCCTCCAACTGCGCCAGTCGCTGCTCCAGTCGCGCCCGGTTCTCGATGCCCATGATCGGCGCGTCCGGCGACGCCTTCGAATCGTCATCGGCCAGAGCGTCGACGCGGATCGACAGCGCCGTCTTCGTTGCCGTCATGCGGGCCATCTGCAAAGCAAGAACAAACGTGGCGATGAGGGCGATTAGAAATACACCACCTCCTCCGGTCCATAATTCTCAATCCCACTCACCTTGCCCTTGAGTTTCTGCGACGCCTGTCCGACCAGACTGGCGTGGAAGATGATGCCGTACTTGGGCGTGTCGTGCTTGGTCTTGAGCGCTCGGAAGAGCGCCTTCTCCGCTCCCAGAATCTGGATCGTGCTAGCCGGGAACTTGGCCAGGTTCATCAAGCTGCCCGCGTGCGCGATCAGCCGCGCGCCGACCAGCTCGCCAACGATCGCCGTCAAGTTGGGTGCGATGGCCCGCATTCTGTTTTGCAGGTAGTCATACAGTTGCGCGCGGTAGCCGGTGATGCTGATCACCTGGTCGGCGAGGTGCTGGATGTGCACAATGTCGGTGTCGCTGATCTCCGTACCCATTGAGATCTCCGCCGCCGCCCTGAGCGACTCCTCGAGCTCCTCGGGCAGGATGGCGGAAAAGTCAGTCGTGGAGGTATTGGTGCGGAAGCCCATCGCCTTGACGACCTTTGCGTAGGCCAGGTTGTCGGTGATGATCTTGGACATTTCCGGAAAGTGCCACCCATACCATTCCTACAAAGCAAACGAAGATCAAAGGCGAATATCAATGACCGCCCACCAAGACAACTCGGTTCTTCACGCTCATCGCGCCGACTCACCTTGACCCTCATCGCGTAGATGTTACCTTCCTTGTCCAAATCGTCCAAGAGACCGATCGCCTGGACGATCATCGTGTCAATCTTCTCAGTACTGAACTTAAGCTTGTACCGGCTGAGACTGTGGGAGAGACCGAGGTTCATCGTCGAGAGGTCCTTCGGGTCCAGGCCGTCGAGAAGGACGGAGAGCTGTTGTCGGATACCTCGGTAGAGGTCCTGGACCGTCGAGTCGGAGACAACCTTGATGGAAAGCTTTTTGGCGATCGCACCGCCTGAGAGCAGGGACATCATGGATAGATACAAATCGATAATGAGCAAACCAGAGCCTTTGTCGGTCCCTGTGATCCACTTCGCTCGATCCAGGAGAAGAAACCCTTCCCTAGCCGTGCACTCACCAAGCTTAGGGTCAACGACGGCGAGCGTCTCGTTTTTCCCCTTCCCCTTCTTCCCATCCTGGCCCGAGATCTCATCGAGGAGAAACTTTTTCAGTCCCTTCGAAAGTTTTCCCTCCGCAATGGCAGTCGCGTCCTCTACTGCCTCGGCGGTGGAAGTGAAGCGGTGGATGGCCTTGAGCTTGAGTCTGTGTGAGAACGAGCGAGGGCATAGTATAAAGGCACGGTCAAATGAAACGTCTTCTAAAACGAGCACAGAATTTGACAGAACTCGTGTGCGGGAGGTGAGCAGGTCTTTCGCACTCACAGGTTGCTCGCTCTCTCCGATGTTTCAAACTCTTTCCACAAGTCCTCGCTCTCCAGCTTGCCCGAGTCGACGAGCTTGAAGAGGCAGAAGCCCACTGAAAATGTCCACACCAAGTTAACCGTAAGCCAATCCGCCCTATCTCTGCTCAGATATGTGCTTGCGCTCGTCCGCGCTTCGTCCTGCACAGCTCGAGTGTTCCGGGTGCCAGCGCTTTTTGCTCACCAGAGGTTTCAAAGAGAACAAGCATGACGGGCGTATGTGAAGCCGATGAAGGGGGGAGAGGAGATGGAGACTGAAGAAGACAGCTCTTGAAGTCCTTTCGCTCTCTTGCCGAGCACCTGGGGCTTTTGCGTCTTGTTCGTCGTCGTCGTTTTCGGCGGCCGGTGTCGTCGTGCGGCCTTTTCTCGGTCAATCACTAGAAGACTTTCTTCTCGCGCGTACACCGCGTCCAGGAAAAGTTGTCTCCTCGCGCAAGGTAGGGTTACGGGTTCATGGGACCAACGGAACCACGGCCCGCAGCGGAAAAACCTGCGGCACAGATTTCACGTGGCTCTGGCTGGCCAGCCTGGCTGTGCCCTTGCTGCGACGCTCTTTGATGAGAGGCTGGCCTGGCCGCGCTTCCGCTTTAGCCATCCAATAACGGCTTTCGCTGGGCTGGCTGTTCGGGACGGAGAGGCAAGGAAGTACAAGAAGAAGCGGGAGGAGGAGGTTAAGGCGGCACTCCTTCGCACCATCCCACGTCGGCGACGAGGCCACATCGAGCGCCACACCGCCAAGCCGAGTATCGCTCGCACCGCATCTGGCTCCGCGGTTGGTGCGATCCTTCCTCCGCCTCCTGGGGTCCGCCTCGACGCTGCCAGCGCCTTGGCTTTGGCACCGAGAAGAACTTACATTCGTCTAGGTGCACATTAGCAAGTCCTTCTCTCACTTGCTCTCGACCTCTTCTTCTTCGCCTTCCTTCTCTCCACCACTTCGCTCTCTCCGCCTTCCTTCATCCTCTATCGGCCGCTTGGGCGCGACGGCTTCCGATCGCCTTCAGCATGGCCCATCCGAACAACCCATCACTGACGCCGCTGACCGCCTCACGCATCGCGTTTTCCCGCCTCCAGCTCGCCGCCGCGCTCATTGAGGCGGACAGCGACCCATTCGATTCCTCTCAGCCCGCCAGCAACGTCGATGACCCCATCTCTTCCCTCGGTCAGCCTCCCGCCGGGCCGCCCAAGTACGCACGCGACTCGGTCATCTTTGCTCCCTTCCGCAAAGGCTTCGGGCTCAAGCCAGGGATCGCTGGATCTGGCAGTGCCGACTTCCTCGGTGTGCAGCTCCCGAGTGAACGTGCTCGCAGCCGCGCTTCCGGCCATGTTCGCGGGGACTCTTATTTCTCTGCTCGCAGCGGGGCCAAGAGTGGGGGATACGCATCTGGCACGGAGCTGGAGAGCGCCAACGAGCTTGAGGAGGATGGAGCACTTGGGGAAGACGATCGAGCGGACGTTGAGCAACAACCAGACAACGGGGGCAGCGATGATGAGGACGACCTCAGCGACTGGGGCCTCGACAAGTTTCTCACCGACAAGGCCAAGGCCAAGTCGTCTCGCGTCAAGAAGCACCAGTACAACAAGCTGTCCGTGTCTTCCTCCATCGCCGGAAATTTGCCCACCAAAGCCCGTTCCGAGATTCTCATCGGCTCGGGCGGCGCCCCCGCCGCGCTGGACAGGGCGGCTCGCGAGGAGATGTTCCGTCAGCGTCGGGAGACTTACCTCGCGGCCGGACCGGTGGGCGCCTCTGCAGCCGCTGCCGATGCTTTGCGCAGGACGGAGAAAGAAGCTGAGGAGGCGAGACAGGAACGCATGGAGACGAGGTCTTTGACTCTTTCCGTCCTCGAAGGCAGGCCGACACACGGCGACACCGACGTAGGCGACCTAACCTCTCCGATCGGCCAAGGCTTGTCTCGTCCCGGCAGCGTCCTCGATCGGCCTCGACCTGTGCTCACGCGCTCGTCCAGCGCCAGCCTCCTCGTCAATAGCCAGGTGACCAGCGCCACGGACAAGAATGCCGTCGACGATGTGCCTCCTCGCCCCGGCTCTGCCGCCTCAGTTAGCGTCCTCAACCGCCGCCGTCCGTCTGTGCAGCTAGACGACCAGTCGCATTTCGGCATCGCTCGTCCCCGCGCCGCATCGGCCTCGAGCCTTGAAATGCTTCGTCTTCACAATCCGTGGGACGAGTTGGACCCGCGTGCTGCCGCACAGATTGCCGAGGAAGGACGCAAGCGGGTGGGCGAGTCAGGCTACGAATCGGATGGAGGGAGGCGGAACAGTCTTTTCGGCATCGCTCAGAACACCCCCCTGCCAGGCAGTACGGGCGGCGGAACGATGTCTGTCACTGACCGGGGCCACTCGTCCGATGGGGGCCTTACGTCGACGCTGGATGCGGCCACTCGCGTCCCTCTGCCTTCTTCCAGCCGGACTGGCACAACTACAAGCGTGTTGAGCCCTGAAGAGCGCCGCAGGTTATTCGACCTCGAACCTCACGATTTGTCCGATCCCGAGGACGAACAGGGCAACTTTTCCAACGGCACCAACACTCCCGGGACGCCCGCTGCGCGCTCTAGGACGACAAGCCTTCTCGGTCTTGGACCGGAAGCGGAGATCGCCAGCGCGGCCATATTCGGACTTGGCAAGACGGGGTGGGAGATGGCTTTACAGATTGCCCAGTCGGCGACGCCGCCCTACGCTAGTCCCAAAGGCTCTCCTCCCGCCACTTCCACTCCGCCTCTCCCCGCTGAAGCTGAAGAGGACGAAGACGAGGCTGGTTGCCCCCTTGCGAAGGGCCGGCGGTCGTCGTCGCAGAAGAAATTGAGGAAGAGCTTTGTGGGAAAGCGAAAGAGCAAGACCGCTTCCAAGATTGTCAAGCGCAAGTCTCGGGCCACCGTGGCGAACGTCGACGCCGGTGCAGGCGGCGAGGAGAGCGATGAGGAGGACGACGAAAACGGAGAGGCTGAGGATCGCGTGCTGCCGCTTCCCAAGAAAGGCCCGCTGCGTCCGATCGGTCTGCATAACCGAGCACCCGTCACGCTCGTCATGCCTGCGCCACTGCAGGACGTGGAGAAGAAGCGCCAGGAGCGGCTGGCGGAAGCGGAGGCCAAGGCGAAAAACCGTGGCAGCGTGCACATCCCGGAAGGGTTCGTGCTGCATCAGGGCACGACGAGAGGGAAGGACAGCAAAGACCGTCCATTGAGCGGTCTGATCGGCTCTGGACTCGAGGGCGTCATCGGCGCGGACGTGGGCGCCCTGAACATTTTCCGGCCGGGCGAGGCTCGGACGCTACATTTGAGCGGGACGCAAATGCTGTTCCGTGACACGCTTGTCACCCGCGAGGGCGGAGATGCACACCAGTGGGGCCTAGGCGTCTGGAACGCGGAGGAGCAGAAGAGAAGGATGCAAGAGGAGGAGGAGGAGAAACAGAGACTGGCGGAGGAGAAGGCGAGGAGGAAGGCGGAGAAGAAGTGGTTCCGCAGACAGAGGAAGGAGATGGGTGAAGAGCTGTCGACGAGTGAGGATGATAGCACTGAGGAGGACGAGGATGAGAAGACGAGCCTTCAGGACGTCGTACCCCCTAGCAAGTTCCCCGCCGGGCAGCTGTACGGGAAGAGCTTGATCGATGTGTTGGAGCAGAGACAGACGGAGAGGAAGAACAAGGCAAGGTGAGTTTATAGGAGCTCCCCGCTCTTTTTTTTTCATTTAGATGCTCGATGGGCTGAGTTCAATCTAGTGTTTAGCTCGGTCGCTCACATAAGTTATATCCATTCCCGCTCGCAGGCACTGGAAGGGCGACGACATGGGCCTGCTGATGCCGCCTGGGGGGGATGGCGCCTCGGTCGTCTCTTCGGGATCCGTTCTCACCACGCCCGACGGACGTATAGCCCGGACGCGCATGGAGGCCGTCTTTGGCGTCGACGAGCTATGGAAGCGCGAGTCAGAACAGATGGCCATAGAGCTCGCGCAGGAGGAGCGCAGACGCAAGGCTCTGGAAGAGGAAGAGAGAGTGAGGCAGATGATGATAGGTAGCAAAAAGGCCAACAAGCTCAAGAAGTTCCGGAAGGAGTGGCAGCCTCAGCTCGACGAAGACGGTCTACCCGTGCGGACCTTCAAGTCGCCCATGGAGCTCGACAAGCCCGTACAGCCGGAGTCTGAGCCTAGTGGAAACAAGGAGGATGATAGCGACGAAGACGACGAAGGGCAAGAGACGAAGTTGCCTGCCCGCTCCAAAACACCCATCGAACCTCCTAGGCTGGATGTCGCCCTGCCGTCGCTGGAAGACGAAGCCAAGTCTAATTCGATGGTCAAGAAGAAGAGACGGAACGGCAAGAGCCCGAAGACCGAGCGCGCTGAGCAATGGTTCCGAATGTCTGGTGATGAGGAGGGCGATAGCGAGGACAGCGACGCAGAGTCGGACGACGACTCAAGCGAAGAAGTGGAGGCGTCCACCGCTGCTGTTCCCAATAGTCCTCCCAAGTTGGCTCTTCCCGAGGGTGATGACAGCTCAGACGACGAGGTGCCTCTTGCGCAGCTCAAAGCACGGACTCCGCGCGCTTCGATGGCGTTCCCCCCTTCGCCGCTCGCCCAGTCCGCCGGCGGCTCTTCTGACGATGACGAGGTCCCGCTTCAACAGGTCATTGCCAACAAGCGAGCCGCCGAGATCAAAGCGTGGGCGAGAAGGACGCTCCCTCTGGACCAGAATCCCAGGGAGGACATCAGCCAAAGCATGAGCTTCTCCTCCGCTGGGACGGCCTCTCGGGATGCTGTGAACGACGAGGACGACGATGACGTGCCGCTTGGGCTCCGCCATCCTCACGCGGAGGAACACCTGCGCGCTGCCGCTGAGCGAGCAGCCCAGGAGGATGACGACGACGACAAACCCCTAGGCCTCTCGCACCCTCAAGCTCACTTGGCTAGCCAAGCCACGCAGCTTCAAGCGCGCCATGCGCAGCAACATGCTGTGCTCCTCATGATGCAGAAGGCAGAACAAGCTCAACTTTTCGCATCTGGCGGACTTGCTCCACCGCCGTCCGCAGCGCCGATCTCGATGCCGGACCCGTCTGCATTTCAGGGCATCGAGTTGATGGGCGTAGGGGGACCCTGGCCATGACGGGGATCTTACCGGCCCCGACGGTGCGGGTGCGTACATTCTCCCATCCTATTCCCGTAGCGAAGAGCTGGGAGGGAGGAGAAACACTCGACCGACCCGACATCATGCACACGATGAGACCACCGGGTCCCTTGGCTGGCGAGAAGGAAGGGGAGCCCAGGTGACGGGAGAGGCGAACGAACCCCGAGGCCAAGGCCGACCTCAAGCCGTGAGCCTGGTTACGCATGATGCAGAGAGATTCGAGAAAGGCGAGAAGGGCCTTGGCGTTGATTGTGACGTGCGAGAGGATGAAGAAAATGACGCGGCGCTTGTATCGGCCTCCTCAGCAAGGACTCCCTTCATTGTTTGTCTCCCGGGTTTTTAGTAGTTTTGGTCGCTCGTCCCCTTCCTCTCTCTTTCGATATAGCGGCGAACTTGTTCGCTTACGGATAAGACGTTGCGCCACGGACAACTCCTTTCTTTTCCATCGCACACTACGGACACTCTTTTCACTTGGTTTCTCTCTACTTCTTATCACTGTGGAGCCGATCAGCACGCATATCATCCTAGCATACCACCCATTCTTGTCCATTCCAGTAATTCGATAAGATTGGAGTCCCTCCTTTTCGAACAATTCGTCACCCCATCCAGTGAGATTGTCCAAGCCCCAAGGGCCAACCAGTGACTTCATGGGCCAATAAAAAGAAACCATTAAGTCGAGAGAGAGTAAAACGTCCATCTAAGCCCTACTGTACATTCTTTGCAGCTGGTATCCCTCCGTCGTAGCATCTTTTATGGGACGAAGCGGGCCGGACCAACTCCTTTCCATCGGTGGCGGCGGACTATGCACGTCCGGCGTGAACGGCGTGAACGATGGCCTCTGGGAGCGGTCGGGATAGGTATTAGCGGCGTGGGACACGGGTAGAACGCCAGCGGCGGGAGACTTGTTTTCTTGGCCACCACCGCCGCCGCCCGTGTCATCGGCGGCCTTGGTCGCCGCCGATGGGTCGCCAACGCCTACGCGCGTGCCCCAACCGGTCTACAGAAAGGGAAAGGACGGTGAGCATCGCGGGAAGGCAATGACGTCGCGCGACACGAAGGGAAAGCGTGCAAACAGAGCTCACTTCGTGGAGGGTCAGAGCGGCATAGAGTTTGAGAACGGCAAAGCAATAGCTGTTATGCGGAGCGCAAACATGATCGGGCCAGTCAGGAGCTGCTCCTACGACACGTACACCAACATCGAGAAAGCCAGTTGCACGAGCTGCACCGAGAGAATCGGGGCCGCTACTTACCCGAACAAAATAAAAGCCGGTACGTAAATGATGTCCTGAGGTCGGAACCAGAGATGGGGCAGCAGTTTGGCAGTGCGGGTGATCATGAGCCACGTGAGGTAGGAGACGATGATATTCCAGGCGGGGAGGTGGTAGCCGCCTTGGGTGACGGGGAGATGTGCTCTTGAGATGAGATAAATTACGAGGATGGGGCCGACAATGAGGGTGAAGGGGTTGACGAACCTGAAGAGCGGTTGCCGGCGTGACGATCAAGACGGAAGGGATGAAAGGCATTGAGACGAGAACAGGCGACGATGTCATCTCCTCCCCGCGTTCAACGCGCTACTCACTTATCAATCATGGTATAGGCCGTATAAGGATGCCTCTTCCAAACGTATCTTTCGGTGAAGATGGAGCGAAAATCGGAGCGCCAGGTGTTCCTTGTCCATCGGAGCACTTGCTTGACGAATCGCCAATCAGGCTTCATGGTCGAGAGAAGCTCGGCCTCTTTGCATACCTGGGAGGTTATTTGACCAGGTTGAGGGAGCGGTCCGGGTGAAGGGAGTTTAAACCCATCAGTACCGGGCGCCCTTTTTGAAAGGTTTTCTCGTCCTCATGTCTTCCCGTACAGCTTCTCACCTGGATATACGTGTTCCAACCATGGCTGACCATCCACCTGGTCAGGAATTCTGGCAGTTAAATGAAGTCGCCATAAACAATCCGGATTGAAAAGAGCGAACCCAGATCTCATCAGGGACCCCAGCACGTGAGATAAAATAGGAGGACCGGAAAAGACAGCCGGACTGTACCCACTGTCGTCGCCAGAGTTCAGGTGATATTTCCCGAGCCAGAAGTCGTGAGTGAACCCATGCAAGAACGCCGGGTCCTTGAGGATGATGGTACGGTACGCGGCGGTACGACCGCTCAAGCAAGGGACGCCCCCGTCGATGTGTGTGGAGGCGGCGATCTCGATGTTGCGAATGGAGAGGCGCATGGCCGCCAGCACCTCCCACACGGTCATGCGCTTCCCGATGGGCTGCACGCGCTGGGACGTGCCCACGCCTCCGATCTTTTGGTCCTCGAAGCAGGCCAGGATGTAGGGGAGCATAGTGGGAGGCCAGATGGCGTCGTCGTCGGCGAAGACGATGATGTCGGTCGTCGTGTTTCGGATGCCGTGCGCCATTTGGAGCCTTTTGTTCGCCTTGGAGGAGGCGTATGGGAGCCGAGGCCAAAGAAAGCAGGGCGCGACGGTGAGCCAGCGGGCAAACAAGTAGAAACGGTGGGACCCGCGCACAAGGTTTCCGGGCGGAGAAATTCCTGCGTGCGGAGCATGGGCAGACCGACGGGCTCACCTTGGGGACCGTGAGCACCCTGATCCTGGTGGGATCGACGGAATCAGCGAGCTGTTGAAGCGGTTCCCTCATCTTCGTCTCGGTGACGACGATAATCTCCTTCGGCTCGCCGACCAGCCAGCTGTGCGCGGCCTCTCGAAACTCGTCGCCGGCATCGATGGTGGGGACGATGATAGTCACGTCCTCTCGCGCGATGTACGTCGGGTTCGGAGGTGGGGGGATGGGCTCGTAGATGAACGCCGCAGTGAGACGCAAAAGATACCAGAAGTAGCGGTAGAAGCCGATGAGGCCGAAGGGGATGACTGCGCGGAGGTAGGCGACAGAGGCAGGGCGGTGAGGAAGGCAGGACGAGGAGAGAGGACGGCAAGGGGGGCGACGTGGGCGACGATGCACTGACAGCTCGAGTGTGACTAGGAGTGGACACTCACAAACAGGAAACTTGTCGGCGGTGAGGTACAACATCGTCGCACAACCTCGTACCTGATTCCGCCACGAAGCCTCTTGCTGGGCGCCACTTGCTGCTTTGCTTTTTCTTCTCGATTGTCGGGGTAGAAGAAGTGAGTGGGGATGGGACAAGAATGTCGAGAGGTCGATGGCCTGCTTGGCCTGTCGGGTAGGCGAGGGTGGGCAGGGACGCTCGTCGGTCCGGGTTGAGTCCGTCTTTCGTCCTCGCTGGTCGTCGACCCCGATTTGTATCAGTCCGGAAGCGCTGGGGGGGATCGACTGCGCGCCTGCGCCATTTCCGGGCGCAGCGGTTGGCTCGGAACAAGAAGGAGGGCGCAGCACCGACTCAAATTTTAATATAACCAAGGGTTTAACCGGACCGGTCCACCACGAGTCGTCCAGAAAAAAATGTTTTGCATGCCTCTCCTGCTCATATCCATGAAGGATCGCTCTCCTTGTACCGACCGACGCAGCATGGCAGGTGAGCGCCGGCGAAATCTCGTGTACCCCCGCGGCGGCGCGGCGCGGATCTCTGCTGCTGCTCGGTGGAGAGCAGGGGGAGAGCCCATGTCGCAACAGCGCAAGCAAAAGCGAAAAGGAAGCCGACCAAAGTACGAAAGAGATGTGTAATTCAGACAAATACAAATACAATCGCAGCTCGGAGGTTCTATCTCCCCAAGCTGCTACGTTACGCAACCCGAAAACTACATGAAATGACCACCGATACTGCGTGCCGACGGCCAGCGCGGCTTTCAAGCCACCCGGCGAGGGGTCTGACAGGGACACTGTCGCCTACTGACAGTCCTAGGTGTTCCACTCTCCCGTCCCTTGCACTCCACCAAGCGTTAGCTAACCATTAATCCCCATCCATCTTACGTCGCTTGTTGTTCCCGCCACCGGCCCCCTTGGGTGTGTCGGCGCCACTGACATTCCGTCGCTTGGAGGCCAAGCTCTTGGACACGCTGCTGTTGTTGCCCGAGATGGTGTCGGCGGGGTCGGGCGTGGGAGAGGCGGATCTGCCTTCACCAGTTTTGAGGGCAAGGGACTAAGTAGGCGAGACAGTTGACAGACATGTTGGGAAATCGCATGAGCAATCCGGAAACAACGAGCAAGCCACAAGCGCCGAAGTACGGCCCTCGCGAGCAACGTTTACACGTCTCCTCGTACCCACGGCTAGTACAAAGGGCGCTCCCAAAGCTCACCTTAGTATAGGTGGAACTGCTCCGACTGAACAACCTGTCGTCCTCTCGAACCTCCGTGTTCGCAGCCCCACCACCGCGCTTGCTGCTTCTCGAAGAAGAATCAGCACCAGCGGGTTGCGGCTTAAGGTACTGTTCGAAACCTTTAATAATGTTGCCCCCCGAATTGGCTGTCGAGGACAGGTAGGAGCCCTCGAAGGCGTAGATCTGGGACTCTAATTCAGCCTGACAGAAGCCGAGCGGGGACAGAGCCAACAAGGCGAGAAACAAAATAAGGTGACATATGTCAGACGATACATCAGTTCATCCATCCATTGCTCATCCGCCTGTTCACGCCGACGGCGGCCGGAGAGCGCCCCATGTTCAGGAGCGATACGCGTCCTGGAAAACGCGCAATCACTCACGAGGTTGCGATCGATCTGACGCTTCCGCGACAAGAGCTCCAGCAGGTGTTTCTTGGCCGCATCGTACTTTTTCGATCCATCCTCCTTATCCGACGCCAAGCTGCCCATCTGGGCAAATGCGGAGGGCGCCTGACTGGAGGCCGTGGAAGGCATGGAGGGGTATATCCGAGCGTCGTAGGATCGTGTGCTGAACGGACCGAGGGTAAGCCTGAGGATTAGGGTTAATGGGCCCTGATCACGTGCGCTGCATGTCACGCGCAAGTCGCCGTTCGGTGAGCACACGGGCCGGCAAGCCGATGAATGGTCGACATCGCAGCTAGGCTGCGACTCACTCCGGACAATGCTTCTCAAGAAACGCACAACGCATTGCGTCCTGATCATCGCTCGTCTAATCTCAACCGCAAGCACAGGTCCCTGAAGCCTCGTCGGCTTCTGTTCAATCACATCTGGAGCGAGAAGTCATTCCATTCCGACTTTTTCGACTCTCTCCCTGCCCCACTCTCGAGGCCGATCCTGTCGCCATGCCGGTCCTCTCCAAGCTCTCCTCCCCAGCCGACCGGCTGAGGCCCTATCTCTCTCGAGTGCGCGAGGGATACGCCTCCAACCACGAGCTCATTCAGCGCGTACTTAACCTTTCCATGATCGCCTACTCTCTCATCGGCACGTACCGAGGGTTAAAGCCCAAGCCAAAGAAGAAGGGAAAGGCCAAGGCGAGCGGGGGAGAGGGAAAGGAGGTTGAGAAGAAGGGATCGGCGCCGATTGTGGAGGATGATGGAGGACGGGGAAGGGGAAGGAAAGGCAAAGGTAGAGGACCTCGCGTGGAGGTGAGTTGGTGTGTCGAGGTGTCTTTCGTAACCTCAGGGTATGATGGGCGTGAATGGTCACCTTTTCATCGGTTTCTCACGCACCGACCCACGTTTTTCCTTGCCCCGTCCCTCTTCATCCTCACTCAGGTGGATGCCCTCTTCTGGGACCGACTAAGCCGCATTCTCCGCATCGTCATACCGTCATGGAAATCGAAGGAGGCGCTCCTGCTCTTTATGCATTCGGGTTTCCTCATCTTCCGCACCATGGTCAGTTTGTACGTCGCTGATCTGGACGGTGAGTGAGCTGGGACAGGTTTTTTCGGGTGCTAGGGGAAGCCGGCCAAGTTATAAGATAAGGACAGTATTGATGACGAGTCCGCGACCCTTTCCAACTTATTGTCATCAGGTCGAATCGTCTCGGCCCTCGTTCGCGGTCGTGTCCGCGCTTTCCTTGTCGGCATCATCTGGTGGATGCTCGTTGCCATTCCAGCTACCTACACCAACTCCATGATCAGCTATCTTCAGAGCAAGCTCGCGATTGCTTACCGCACCCGCCTCACCGAAAGTGTCCACCATCTGTACCTCGATGATATGACTTTCTACAAGATCGGTGAGCTTCTGTTTTCTGAGATGGTGGTTGAGATGTCGAGCGTGACTTGAGCTGACCCCACTCCGTCGCCACCTTTTAAAGGCAACTTGGACGATCGCATCAAGAATGCCGACCAGTGAGTCAACGTGCGTCCTTCAAGGCTGCAAAGAGCACAGCTCTAATCCAAATTTTTTATCCCTTCGTTTGCTCGATTGTTTAGGCTCGTCACAGTCGATATCAACAAGTTTTCCAACTCACTCGCTGAGATCTAGTGCGTGCAAGATTTGCATTTGCGATTGCACGCAAACGCGCCTTTGCTAAGCATTTCGACACCTCGAACATCTCGCCATGCTTCGAATGCAGCTCTAACCTAGCTAAACCCATATTGGACGTCATGCTTTACAACTACCAACTGTCCAAGAACGGTAGGTTGGCGATTCTGCCGCGGCTACACTATAGAAGTTGACTGACGCGTGTTTCCTTGCCATGCAGTTGGTGCTGAGTCTCTCATCGGCCTCAGCGTCCTTGTCCAAGGGTCTGCCGCTCTCTGTAAGTCTGTCTTTCGTTTATACTGTCACTCGTAACTCCTCTGACCGAATCGACGTCTCTTTCATTGTTCACAGTGAGAGCTCTCACCCCTCCCTTTGGCCAATACGCTGCTCGAGAACAAGAGCTCGAGGGCGAGTTCCGATTCACACACTCTCGCCTCATCGAGAACGCCGAGGAAGTCGCCTTCTTCTCTGGCCAGGACGTGGAGAAGAACGTGATTGAGCGCGGATACTTTAGCCTCATCAAGCACGTCAACCGCGTGTTCCGTATTCGTATTGTGCACGGGATGGTGGAGGAGGGGATCATCAAGTGGCTCTGGGGCAGCTTGGGCGTGAGCCTTTCTTCCATACTCTTTGTTTTCAGCTTTTGTATTTGGCTCACCAAATCGTTAATTGCGGCCCGGCGCTTTCAGCTGGTCATCTGCGCTATTCCTGTCTTCTTCAAGGTGCCTGGCGTCAAGGCCAGCGACCTCGGGAGCCGGACGGAAGGGTTCATCACCAACAGGTGGGCCTCAATCTTTATATGCCCCGCGGTTATTTCTATCGAGACCCGTTGGAAACGTGCTAACCCCATCATTCATTGCGTGCTCAAATCCATTCCAGGCGGCTTCTGCTTTCGTCTTCCGATGCTTTAGGTAGAGTCATGTATTCCTACAAAGAGCTCCAGGAGGTGAGACATTTCGACCGATCGGCACGATTACTTTATTGTCACTAAACGTCTTCATCGTCTTTCAGCTTGCCGGTTACACCGCCCGCGTGGCATCTCTTCTGGACACGATGGAGGCCGTCAAGATGGGCAAGTTCGACAAGAAGCTCGTCAGTTCGGCGAGCATCGAGGAGAATGCAAAGGTCCTACAAGGTCGAGGACAGATCTTGCACAGCGAGAATGACGAGATCGTCTTCGACGATGTGCCCATTGTTTCGCCCAATGGAGACATCTTGCTCAAGAGTCTCTCCTTTTTCGTCAAGCCCGGGGTGAGTGGCTTTTAATCAGTCCAAAAAAAGGAGTGTCTTTTGCTCGGGTCGCGTGCTTATCCTCTTACGTTTGTCGTCCTCGCCACCAGCAACACCTTCTTATTGTCGGTCCCAACGGATGCGGCAAGAGCAGTCTGTTCCGAATCCTCGGAGGACTATGGCCGGTGTATGGTGAGTCATGCAGGCGCGCGTTAGTCCCCGTCTCCTGTGGTCAACTTCTGATCGTTCGTCCATATTCGCTCTATCTCTTCCAGGTGGTGTTGTAAAAAAACCACCGCCGTCTGACTTCACCTACATTCCTCAAAGGCCGTACCTTTCTCTCGGTACCCTTCGCGACCAGATCATCTACCCGAATTCGCACGCCGAGATGCTGGCTCGTGAGTAAGCGGATCAACGGCAACCTCCTAAATCATCCTGTCGTCCTCGATTTCTTTGTGTTGTCCATGTCCTAACTCACGCCTTTTGCCTACCGAACACAGGTGGCAAGACTGATGAGGATTTGATGGCCATCCTCGACATCTTGCAGATCGGCCACATCGTCGAGCGAGAGGGAGGCTGGGACGTTTCGCGCGAGTGGCGAGATGCGCTCAGCGGTGGCGACAAGCAGCGCATCGCTATGGCTCGGTTGTTCTACCACTCGCCAAAGGTGAGCGTCGCACCTCTATGTCTTCTTTGGAATTGACGGACGCTAACTAGCTGCGTCCTCGTCCTTGTACTTCGCGAACAGTACGCCATTCTTGATGAGTGCACTTCTGCTGTCACCCTGGAGATCGAAAAAACTATGTACGACCATGCCACCGAGCTTGGCATTACTATGATGACCGTCTCCCACCGCCCTTCTTTGTGGAAGTATCACAAGTGGATCCTTCAGGTGAGTTGCTGGAGAGCGTTAGTGATGAGACCATATATGGCGACCACGACGAGCTCGACAAGCCTTCTGATTGTTTCTATCCCGTCTTTCGTGCTTCGGCGACGTTTTCATCCCTTTCGTAGTACGATGGCCACGGTGGCTACGTTTTCACAGAACTCGATCCCGACCGTCGACTGGCGTTGCAAGAGGAGAAGCAAGCGCTGGACCAGAAGTTGTTGAACGTGCATAAGTGGGAGGAGAGGCTCCAAGAGCTCAAGGCCGCTGCGGCGGAGAGGGAGGCTTGAGCCATAGTACCTGTCTTAACATATATACACATGCCAGTAGTTACATGCAGTCTGTCTGGCCGATTGAAGCGTGTAGAATGCAGCAGGTCGCATGTACGGTGGCAGCCTAGCACTCAGTCAACCGTCCAGCGGACTGACGTCGCGAGACGTACGCTACGGCTGCGGCGCTGCCGGCGGCACGAGCAGCCGGCGGCAAACGCGCAGGTAATCGCACCTTCCGATACGGGAGATGTCGTCCTCAGCTTATCTGGTGACTCTCTTCCGTCTCCTCTAGAGAGCTGCAGCAGTTGATCTGCTAGCGGCATGCATAGTGGAGGTCTCAAGAGGGGTGGGACTGCGAGGCGGTGTCTCGTCATCGCCGTCGCCGTCGCCGCTCTGCTGGCCACTCACTTCTTGCTCTCGTTCGTATTTCGATCGAGACTTGACACGTCCCACAACCTCCCTTCGGCACTCGGTGGCACCTTCGTCGGTCCATCCAACCTTAAAATACATGCTATCTCAGCCCTCTCCGCTGCAGCCCAGCAGCACTGGTCCAACCTCCTCTCAGCGCAGTCCACCACGCTGCGTCAAGCCGTAAAGGAGTATCGGCGAAGATACGACCGCGACCCTCCCCGCGGTTTCGACGAATGGTTTGCCTACGCCAAGGCTCGGGGTGTGCGGCTGATGGACGAGTACGACGGTATCCACCGCGATTTGGAGCCGTTCTGGCTACTCGACGCGAGCGAGCTGCGCAGACGCAGCGCTGAGGTCGCTCGACAAGTCCCTGGCATGGCGGTAGTCAGGCTGAGGGAGGGCAAGATAACGGGCTCGACGGCGAAGTGGGGCGATCAGGCGAAGGCGTTTGCAGCTTTGATCCATCCTTTCCAGGATCGGTTGCCGAACGCCGTGTTCGTTGTCAATGAGATGGCCGACGGAAGAGTGCTCGTGCCTTGGGAGAAGATGCAGTCTTATCTGAATATCAGTGCGTTTTTTTTCGAACTATGCCGTATTTGAAGTGCTTTTCTCACGGACGCGTTGCCACGCAGCACGCGATGAGCGCAAAGAAGCTCAGAGGCGCGGCCTCTCCTCAATGATCGATGACTTCAAGCCAGAATGGCACGCCTCCGAAAGCGTCTGGGAGGCATTTCGTCATACCTGCCTTCCCTCAGCGCCTGCTCGGCGCTTGTTGCGTGCGTTCCGGCAACCTGGCACCCCTCATTCGAACCAGGTCTCCTTCCCAGTCCAGCGAACCGAATTGCCGTCGTCCTCTCAATATTTGTTCAATGTTGGGGTGCCGAAGCCGGATGTGGCTTTCCTTCCTGTGGCGGAACATGATTTCTCATTCTGCGACCACCCATGGGCGCAAGTGCTGCATGAGCACTTCTCTTCCAGAGCCCGCACGATTTCCAGTCTCTACCCCATTTTTTCCGGCGGAAAGGCGCCGGGATACAGCGACATCGTGATCCCTTCTTATCATGACCTCACAGCCTCTGACCACAAGTCAAAGCCATGGTCGGACGCGGATTACCTCGCTTGGACGGACAAGGCGGCTCGTCTATACTGGCGTGGCAGCAGCTGGCACGGCACGAGGTCAGGCTCGGAGCATGGTCCACGGGAACGCCTTGTGCATCTGGCAAACGACAAGACGAACGATGTGAACGTGACGCTTGTGCATCCTTCCTCATCCGGCGCCACATCCTCTCCGTGGAAGGTATGGAAGCACGCCTCCTCCGAACCCCCTACCATGGCAAGTTCAACCGTGCCTCTTGCCGAGCTCAACGAGGCGATTATGGACATCGCCTTTACGGATACCTTGGGTCTGAGCTGCGAACGAGCGAGCGAAGGGGGGCATTGTGACACTTCCATCCGCTCGGGTAGGCTGCGAATCGAGCAGCCTGGAAAAGAGAGGAGCGAGGTCCAGAATAATAAATTCCTTCTCGATGTGGAGGGCCAGGGTAGCAGGTGGGTCGACGTTTGTGCACGCATTCTCTACCTCCGCTTGTTCTCGCTTGCTATGCGCTCGACTCTGATCTGATGATGAAGCTAATCACTTGAATCACGTTTTACCGCGCCAGTTCCCAATTCTTGACCCTTCTCGAACACCGTGGCGCCGTGGTCAAAGCGACGGTGTATAGGGAATGGTGGGCGGATAGGATTCAGCCGTGGTGAGCGGTGCAGCTGTCTTCTGTAGCTCAGTCGCGGACAGTTGGTAACATCGCTGATCCTTTCCCTCTCCGCTTCCGTCCATGATCGCTAGGTTACACTTCATCCCGCTCTCTTCGACATTCGCGGAGCTTTACAACATATACGCATACTTTGCCGGTGTCCCCTCATCTCTCTCACTACCAGACCAAAGCGGGAATGCCGCAAACGGTGCCTCGAGCGGCGATGAATCTCTTCGTAGGATTGCCTTCGCTGGACAAAACTGGAGGGACACGTTCGCGCGTAGAGAGGACATGGAAGGTGAGAAAACAGGGGCTTCTTCTTTACTGAGTTCAGCTCGTTCCATGGAAACAATTAGACATTAACTGGTGACCCGAACCCGTATTTCCCTACCGGTCAGCATACGTATACCGCCTCTGTCTTGAATGGGCTCGGCTGCTCTCTGACGACCGTGAGGACGCGAGCTTCCGCGGTTGAGCATGCGTCGGCATTCGCCCTTACTTCCTCTGTCGTCGTTAATTAACGTTTGCCTCTTGCAAGTGGATTGCGCTGCGTACCGTTCATGTACAGTCTAGATGTGTCCGTCATAGAACATTGCCCAGCTCCTAATAATAAGAGGGTTCGTGAGCTGTTCGCCGCAGTTCGCTGCGGCGAGGAAGAAGCACCTCAATCAGGCGGCTGGTCTGAACTCTTTTGTGATCATCGCATTCCTCTTCGTCAAGCTTCCAAAATGCACGTCGTCCTCCCAGGTGACCCAGTCTCCGTAGAAACCTCCACTTCGGCTGCCAGCACTTCCGGCTCCTCCAACGTTGCCGCCCTTGGCCCGCGGACGATAAAGCTGGGCCCAGGCCTCCTCCAGCTGTCGGCGCGTGCCCGATCGAAACAGAGGGCGCTGGACGAGGGCGAGGGCGACAATGCCACCCCAAGAGTCATTGCTACGAAAGCGGGCGTGCTTGGACATGTCGCGCAAGGTACCAAGTCTGAAGTGAGGGAACGGGAGAAGGCGGATCGGTGGTGGGTGGAGACGAACACCAAAAGAGTGAGTGGCCATGTTTTTTCTTTCTCAGTCGAGACGGCCTGTCGAGTGCCGTCTTCCTAGGCCATCCTTCCGAGGCAGAGATCCCCATTTGACAACGAACATTTGTCGATTATTACGATCGCTGCATCCTATGTAGTACGTCCCCGCCGCATCAGATAGCGTTGTCGCCTCCGTAGCTTCACGAGGATCTGAAGTGTATTCCCTCTCGCTAGGATCTTCCACCCCGGGCACCCTATCCGTGCTCGCTTTCGAGGGTGCGACGAAGCGCAATCGGCCCAACCTCAAGGTCGGGTCGGTGCTATACGCAAGGGTCACGCTCGCGGAGCGCGACGCTGAGCCCGAGCTGACCTGTGTGGTGGGCGACGCGGCGAAGGCGGAAGGGTACGGGGAGCTCAAGGTACCCGAGAGGGAGGAAGGCGTTTGCATGGTCTTCCGATGCAGTCTTGGTTTGGCTCGCAGGTGCGTGGGTCGCAGAGGCGGAAGGGACGGTGCACGTGTGGTGAGAGCGCCACACATCGATTGCCGTTGACACGCCTTTTGCCCTCGTATCTTCTTCAATAATCCAGCTTGCTCGACCCAGGCCACCCGCTCTTGCCGTCTCTGGCGAGGCACTTCCCCTTCGAAACCGCCATTGGCTTCAACGGTCGGATATGGGTACGGGCTGGGAACGTTCGGCATGTGATCGCTTTTGGTCGCGTCCTGGATGCGGCAGACAGAGTGCAGCCTCGCTCCAAGGCGCAAGTGGCGGCGTCCATGGCTAGTAAGGCGGCAAAGAGGAGAGCAAGGAAGCGCAGGGCGGAGGAGATGGACGTCAGTGACGAAGAGGGCACACAGGAGGAAGAAGATGATAACGAGACGGATCTGGGCGTCCAGGCCCCGGCGGTGGGTCGTGGTGTGCTGAGCGACAAAGAGATCAAGCGCATCGTCGAGTTGTATATTTGAGACTATGAGACTGCCTGCCCAATCCTTGTCCACAGACATTGATTGATGCGCAGTCGGTGTCGAGCCCAAGCCACCACCAGGCCGTCCGTCGAAAAACAGATTGAATGAAAGCTGGCATGCGAAGCAGTCAAAAAGACCGGAACAATATTCCCTTTCGTTCCGCAATGCGCGCATCAGGAACACTCCTGGACGTCTACCGGCACCCGCCTTTTGTCAGCAGTGGCCTACCTGCCAGGCGGGCAGTGGCGTTCCTGCTGTCTGCCTCTGCCTGCTGCATCGAACCTACGGGACGGCAACCCTAACGCTAGACAGTCGTGACTGCGGCGAGTAAGGCTGCGGCCATCGAGGGCGCGCCTGTCCTTATAAGCGAACATCGGGGTTCACATTTTCTCTTCTGCAAACACCAGCGTCCATGTCAAATTCCGTTCAATCCCGCTTTTCTTTTCTCCCACGGGTGAACGTGCCGAAGCGGCGCTGACATCGAAAAGCCCCATTTTGCTCGCCTCCACACGATATTCTTTTTTGTTTATCGTGGTTGTCCGCTTGAGCGCTTCCCGGTGCTTCTAAGTGCCCTCTCATATGTCCCCCGCCCTTCTGCTCTCGCTCTTGCTTTTTTGCGAGGGAGAACGGAAGGCAAGGGCGGGGACGGGCCGGTGGTCTCCAACATCTTTCCCCCCCCCCCCCAAAGGCCTTGTCTTTTCATTCGCGTCTTTCTTTCCGAGCTGGGTACGTTCGAACTGGACAGGGCTGAGGAGGCAGTCGTCTTTTTTTTTTTTTTTTTTTTTTTTTTTTTTTTTTTTTTTTTTTCTTTTTTCTTTTTCTTCTTTCTTACAATCCCACGACGAACCGTCGGTTATCTTCGTCTGCTTCGGAATTCCGGATCGAACTACCTCGGCCGTTTTGCTGGTTAGTTTTTTGGGAAGGGTTATCCTGAAGGCGCACCGCACCGCACCGCACCGTTGGGGGAAAGAATGCTCTTGGCCACACTGTACTCGAGAAAGAAGCTGTAGAATGGAAGGGGGAACGAACGAAAAGACGAATCTGAGATATCCACCAAAGAGCGACTTTTACAAAGCAATTGTGACAGCAAAAAAAAAGAAGAGAGAGAGCGATAGGGGTGGCGAGATACAATTTTGGTGTAACCGGCAAGAGTGGTCCTAGGTCGTTGAGGGAAGGGTGTGGCGGAGATGGAAGGTGGGATACAAGGAACATCGGGCATTTGGATCAGGTTCCCTGCCCCCTCTCGTCAGCTGGAAAACGAGACGTTTTGCCTAGGAAGAAGGAAACGAAATGGGTCAGTGCGGTAGGGACGTAGAGCCCTCGTCTACGGGGCCTACTTTAATTTATTTTAAAGATAGGAAGGACGCCGCGGAGCGTGGGCGTAACGACATCGCAAGAACGGTGTGAGAGAGAAAGAGAGACTCCAGCACGAGGAAGGGCGAAAAGGGGCGGGAACCGAAGCGAGGCGAGAGGCGAGGATAAACGAATTGCGGTGCGCGGTCGCGGAGATGCGGACGAAAGGACGGGCGGGGAATTGGAGGAGAGGGATGGACGCGGATAGGAAGGGGGGGAGGGGGGTGCCCGGGGAGAGGGGGGTGAGAGACTGACGATGGGAGAAGAGGAGACGGTTCGGTTCCAGTGCGGCGGATCACGACAGGACAAGACATGACAGGACAGGACAGAGCAGGATGGGACAGGATAGGACAGGACAGGGTAGGACAGGATAGGACAGGACCGGAGAAAGACGGGCAGGAGGGAGTGTCCGTGAGCGCGAGCGCGGATGCGTGTGCAGAAGTACGGCGAAGCCTGCGAGGAGTTTAGAGGAAAGAAGAAACTAAGACGAAACAGGAGAGGGGCCAAAAGGAAGGGAAATAGGACAAGAAGAGGAAGATGGAGAAAAAGGGCATACTGAAGGAGAGCCACCCGGTTTCCTAAAAAAATATTCATGTAGGACGACCAAATTGTAGTGGATTAGAACAAAGCGCGAGGGGACGAGGGTGGGGGTGGAGCAGATACGCGCGATCACCGCCGCCCGGCCCGGAGCTCAGCGACCGTGCACCGGGTCTCCTGCTTTCGTCGGATGACCGCCTCTTTGGGGTACGTTGTACGCGAACGTCCCCGGCGGCTCTAGAGCCGGAGGTCCGCCGCTGCGAGGATGTTGAAAGGTGTGGTGCAGGTCGGCGGCGTGCGACTGTGACTGTCCGTACTGGGCCATCGGCGCGTCGCGAGCCGGATGAGTGGAGAAGGGCGGAGGAGCTGCTGGATGACAAGGAGGAGGAGCAGTCGTGCCAGGGTGCGTGCGCGGCGACGGAGGTCTACCCGGCGGCGGTGGTGGTGGTGGCCGATGGCTGAACAAGGCCTGCAGCTGCGCAATGTCGGCGTGTGCCGCCTCCACTTGCATTCTCTCCTCGTCCCCTACATTTGCGTCGGGCGCGCATATCGTCCTGAGCACGCTTGAGATACGCGTCAAGGCGTGCATGGTGTGCGTGCGCACGGTCAAGTCGGTCTGTCGGCAGAGGTGCTGGGACTCGTACATGGACCGAACCTGCGATTCGAGGTACGCGGAATGGCGAATGATCTGGTCCACACGGTCGGACAAGTCGTCGATGGGCCCGGTGAGTGCGGGACCCGAAAGGTACGGTGGGTTCGGCGGTCGTCCGCGAGTAGGGCCGGGCATGCCACCCATCTCAGCGGTCCCGACACCGGGAGAGCGAGGGAAATAAGTGGCCGACGGCATGTCGTATTTAGGCGTCCGGACATGCCCGCTGGCCTCCTCCCTGACGGGCGCACGAGGATCCGCGACGGACCGACCGCCGCATTCGGGGTAGCCGGTGGCGGAGGGCTCAGGACGAGCGTACCGGAAAGCCGGGGTCGCGGCGGGCTCTGCTTCTTGTCGTGAAACGCCCGTCCTCGCCACGGCGCCGGACACACGGGATATCTCGGGGCTCGGGGTCAAACTGCCCGCCCTGCTGGACAAGTCCTGAGGCGTGGCAACATACACGGTCGGGCTGCCGCCACCGACGGCGTGTCCGCCGCTTCCACGCTTCTGCGGCCTCGAGGACTTGCGCTTGATGTCGGCGAGAAGGTGGGTGTCACCGCGACGGAAGGAAGGGTGTCGAAATTCCCAGACTTGGATGTCGTCGCTGGGGTTGCCATGAAAGGTGTGATTGACCTGTGCGTGACGCCCGAGGGAAGGGATATGCGATGTTACACGATGGGAGAGCGCTAAACGAGACTTAAGAGACTTGCGTACCTTGTGAAAGCCATACATGTTCAGTTGCCGGACAAAAGACTGCCAGTTGGAGTGCTTGAACCAGTTTGGCAACACTTCAGGGCGCAAAACAAAAGCCAAAAAATGGGCAGGCGCGGACAGAGCGATGGAGGGTAAGGGTGGCGATGAGCAATTCGGTGGCGATGCGGTAGAAAGGCGACAGAGAGAGAGTGTGTGTGGACGGACGGGAGGATCAGCTGACCTATCCGAGAGAACTCGGCCGGATTGGCCACGTTGAAGGCCGCCCCGCCCTGCGACCAAGAAATCAAGGTCTGAATTGACTCGTCCTCCAGCATGCTATATGGGAAAGTCGTGAATAGACAAGTACGTGAGAAAAGGAGAAAGAAAAGAGAGGGAGGAAGGAAGGAGGGGAAAAGTCAGAGCGAGAAGGTCGCATCGGGTCTGTTTCGACGGTTCTGCCAGTGCGAACGACACGACGAGCGGCGCGGCGACTCACGCGTACAGCTTCTGAACAAAACTCGGCTGCTGCTTGCTGTTGCTGCCGCTCGCGTTGGCGACAGGGCCGAACGGAAGGGCTCCAGACGAGGCCGCCTCTGCGCCGTCGCCAGATTCGACGCCGCCGCCGCCGGCGAAACCTTCTCCGTATTGCGAAGAATGGTCGTCTCCCCTCGAGTGTGAGAAGGGCACCAAGGCCGAGTGGGGCTGGTGAGCGGGCACGGCTCCTGTGGAGGGAGGGAAAGGTAAAGGTTGCGATCGGTCCAAGGGTAGTGGTTGCTGTTGGTGAGGCCCGAGGCTGGGGCGCGGCGATGGTTGGTAGAACGCGGTGGAGGGGGAAGGGGACGTGTGTGGGGGCGGATAAGACGTGTCGGGTAGGTGTTCGTCGCGAGCGTTCCATCGGATGTCGGGCGCCCCCGAGGAAATGGCCGAAAACGGAGGCAGGCTGAACGTGTTCCGAGCGGCTTGTGCCGATCGAAGTGGAGGCGAGCGCGGGCGCTCCCAGCGGTCGGGGGACTCTACGATCCGACGAGAGGGATCTATTACGTTGGGCATGCCAGACGTCGCCGAGCCGGACGGATCACCTTGCCGCCTTGAACGCTCCATGGATCCGGGCCCGCGTTCTGAAGCGACCGTTTCCTTTGACTCGTTTTCCCCATGACCTAGGTGGTCGGACGGAGGAGGGCCAGGGAGATCTGGCGAGCGGTCGCCCGAGATGGTTCGCGGACGCTTGAAAGGCCTGGGACTGGACTTTGCGTCGCTTCTGCCCGCGTCCGGCACCGAGGCGATGGACGGCGAGTCGGGTCGCTTGTTCTGCGGAACGGGCGGAGAGGAGGTTCGGGGCGGCGACGGCGACGACCCGGCGTCTTCCGTGGCCGTTTTGGAGACCTTGGGCCTGCCGTGCCAGCTCATCGCGGCCTTGGCGCCCCTAGGACGCTGGCCAGCGGAGACGGACGGGAGGCGCACGCCCGAGGTCGAAAAGACGCTCGAGGAACCGTGTGGGTGAATGACGGCTACAGCGCAGAGCACGTCGTGGAGTCGACGGTCGTCGCGAGGCGGACCGCGCATGAAACAGAATCGCAACCGAAGGCGGAGGCGGGCCGTGCGCGACGGACGGTGCGAAGGAAAGATTTGCACCGGCGCTTGGAAGGTCGTCGAAGAAGCCAAGGATGAAAAGAAGTCTGGAAAAAGAAAGAAAGGAAGAAAGAATGAGAGAGAATGAAGAGGAAGGAAAGAAGGTTCGTCGAGACCGTGGCCGCCTGAAGTATTGATCGTTAATGACCGACGGGCGCCGTCGGGACGCTTGGCGTCGAGATAACTGAAGAAGGGAGGAGAAAGCGAGAGGGGAGGTCGTCGGGTCGCGTGGTGAAGATCGAGGAGAACACCTCGGACTTGGACTTGGACTTGGACAGCGACGGCAGCGACGACGATACGACGCTCAAGAAAGCTTCTCGTCCCAAGCCGTCCACCCTCCTCGAAGCCGGCCGGCGGAGGCAGCGAGCGGCAGCGGCGGCGCGAGAAGGGGAGGGAGGAAGGTGGAAAGGGAGGGAGGAGGTCGGAAGGAGGAGGGGGAGGAGGGAGACGTGGAAGGGGGTCCAAGAAAGGGAAGGGGAGGTGGAGGAAGAAAAGAGCAGGACGGACCTGACGAGCGACGGAGGTTGATGATGAGAAGGAACGGCAACGACGGCAACAGCTTCGGCTTCGGCTTCGGCTCGACAGCGGAATGTGGGTGGTGCGCGCGCGTGGCATCATCGTCGTCGTCCCCTGCTCATCGTCGCACGGGATGGAAGTACATTGCGTCGTGTATGCACGGAACTACATGAAGACTCGCACAGATCGCACTCGCACGTCCCTTGTTCGAGAGCGTCGGTGCGGGTGCGGGTGCGAGTGCGAAGGGAACGACGATCACTAATAACGAGCGGCAGCGACGAGGACGTACTTGGGTGGGGCCGAGTGCAGTGCAGAGAAGACAGGCGAATGGAAGCGGGGCGAGGTCGATAAGACGGACGAATGCGCCAAGGCCAACCGAACCGGACCGGACCGATCCTGCGATCGTCCTCCTTTCCTTCTCTCGATCCTGTTCCAGATCTCCTGACCTCGCTCGCTGCGCGATACGGCCGCCACGGCGAGTGGAGGCACGAATGACGAAGTGGCCCCACGTAAGCGTCGTTTCTCAACGATACGGCGTTCCGAGCCGAGGTCGTACCGCCGGTAACATGACGAGCGGGCGAATGGAAAGCGCTCGGCGGCCAGCGCAACCGAGTGGTTGCTCGACTCGTCTACGCCGCACGTATGAGTGAGTCGTACCACTGGCAAGCCGCTGTAGACAGCACTTACAACGGAATCGGGTCGTCACATACATGCCTTCTTACATTTGTGGTGACAGGGACGGCGGGCCGCATCGATCGATCGATCAGCCCGCCACCAGACGGCAACAAGGGCGAGGGGAAGAAGCGTCCGCCCGTACGTCCGACTTTCCTGTCTCTTCGCTGCCGGAGTCAAATTCGGTCGCAAGACAGTGGTTACAGTTAGCGAACTAAGGACAGCACCATGTCGGTCGGACATACGAACCTGGTCGCCGGCGTATGGGGCGCGGGGGGGCCGGCGAAGGGAAAGGGGGGGGAATTGTGTGAGCAATCGACGCACGGCACCATCCCAGGTTCTTCTTCTCGTCAACCAGCCGGCCGCATGTCTCTCGTCTCTCGGCACGGCCTCCTCGCCGAACCATCAACGAAGCGTCAGCCACGAACGACGCCACAACCTTTCTCTCTCTCTCTCTCTCTCTCTCTCTCTCGCTCTTTGCATCCGTCTCCACTCAAGACTTCGCCCGTCTCGACGGAAGTCTGCATCCGCGACGAAGCCGGTCCGTTCGCCAAGATCGAGGTCGGGCACAAAATGGCCGATAGGCCCGCACTCTACTCTCTATTCTGCTCCGTTTCACCCGCGCTTTTTCATCTGCGTCAGCGCGGTCGGCGAGGGACGAATGAAGGCCGCTCGGCCCGCTCGCCGTGCGTGCGTTCCTAGTTAACGGGAGTGACTGTCAATATCCATTAAGTCCGAGCACAGGTCACCTGACCCATACGGCGTCGACGACAGAGACGGAAATCTCTCTCTCTCTGTGTACGACGCTGCCCTGATGTAGTGAAGCTCGCATGAGCAAAACCGACCCACACATTCGTGCATAGCGACGACGATTCGATGGCCCCGCTGGACCATTGCAAGCACGAAGAGTGTTTAGTTAGTTACCCACTTCGTCGCTCTTCGTTCGTTCGAAGTGGCGCGCCAGCCGGCTCGAACGAAGAAGCCAGAGAACGAACACTACAGCGAGGTAAAGTTAGGTTACCTACTCGAGTAAGTCGTTTGATTTCTTTAACGTCCACGGTCGCCGATGGAAGCATCCGTGCCCCCCGCTGACGCCGGCAAGCTCTGCGGGCGAGACAAGACAGAAACGACGATCGTGTCTGATCATCCGTCCGTCCGTCGTCGATACAACCGTAGCCACGACGTTACGGCGACTACAGACGTACTGTACATGGTGGCGCCAGCGAGCCGCTTTCCCGACGCAGGACGTGCACCTTCTCGGCTCCATCAGGCCTTTTCTCTGTGCCTCTTCTCTGTGCCTTGGTACCAGACCGGCGCCGCCGCCCTCCATCCTTCTTCCTTTTCTTTCGATCCAAGCTTGCTTGGCAGTTCCGACTCGACGCGACCTAGTTCCAACTTGATATTCGATTCGTCTGTCTTTCTCCTTCCGGTCCGCTTCGCCGAAGGCCGACCGACCGAACCGACCGACCACCCGCCGGCGGGCCTTTGCTCGCGAACGACCCTCCGAGCTTCCGAGCCCAAATCGCAATCGCTCCTCCGCCAGGCCAAGAAGAAGAAAACTCGGGACGGCTCCAGCGAGGGACGAACGAAAAAGCTCGGCGACACTCGTCCCGCGACCTTTCTAATTGCCGCGCCTTCATCGCTTCCGTCCGTTCCTTCTATGTACCCTCCGCTTGTCTGCGGGGCACATCTTCGCGCGGACGTTCACGCGAATCTGACACAGGCGCTACGGGAAACCAGCCCGAGGACAAGGACGGCCGCGGCATGAAACGCTCGGGACGCGACGCGTGTAAATGAAGTGGCCATTGCGTAGAGCGCTTTCAGTGATATGCGAGGGCGACGACGAGCGGCTGCTCTAACAAAGTCCATCAATTTGCGCTGACCTGGACGCCGTAGCATCGGGTGCTTCGCATCTCAATCTTTTCTTTCCCCTCGGCTCGGCCGGTTGGCGTGCACCAGGGCTAAGAAGAGGTGTAGAGACGCTTTCCACCTTGGGGTAGACTCTACACGACTCGGACGAAACCTGCGGGAGGGTAGGATTAGACTCAGGACCAGGACACGGCAAACGAACCGAGGCCCGTCGACGTCGTAACGCATGCCCCCATTCGCGCGCTCCTCACTCGTAGAGCGCATCTTATGAGCTCTGCTTACAAGTTCTCTCTTCCCCTCGTTGTGCTTTTACTGGTAAATGTCGTGGTCTCACCGTCCCCTTGGTATGGGCTTGTCCTTCCTACTTGCCAGTCTCAGGACAGCTCCTAGCCACATCGATCGCCAGCGGGCCTAACTGGCCTCTGGCCTCTTAAGTATCCAGGGCCACCGTTTGCCCGTGCTGGACCCGTAATCGAAGGCTTCCTTCCCCTCACTCAGAAGACTCTTCCTTTCCCCACCCTAGCCCCCCATCTCGAACGTCGACCATGTCCGCCACGCCGGACTTGAAGAGGAAGGGGAGGACGAAGGGGACGCACGCGCGGGGAAGGGGGACGAGCTCCGTCAATCCTATGAAGATTAGACGTCGTAAGCGATTCAGAAGAGCCCGAGAGGACGTTAAGATGGGTATTCAAGCAATGAGGGCGGGCAGTAAGAGCCTTCCTCATCCTCCTCTGCAGGGCGCTTGTAGCCGTCCCGTCTCCATGAACGTGCCGTCAACGAGCGCGAAAAGGTGTCTCCGCCGTGGTGGGGAACGGGGGCCTCGATCCATACGAGGGTGAACGTACCATCCTTGTCGTTCCGCTGGTTCGCATCGGTCGCGCGGGCTGATTGTCCGAATTGGGGAAGCGTCGATTTTATGCGGTTGCGGTTAGTTAGAGGAGCAGGAGAAATGCCGGAGTCCTACCTAAGTACTCTCTAGCCTTCCAACGCGCAAGCGCAGAGCGGTTATAACCACACACACGAATGTACCTTCGCCTTTGTAATTTCAATGTCGTTTCTTTGTTCGTTACGGAAAACCTCGCACTTCAAAGCACTCCCTTCCACACGCCTTGCTGTAGTCGCGAATATCCATCAGTGTCCCGAGAAGCGACGCTCAGATCTTGGCGGCGATCGGCCCACACCTCGTTCGGAGCGAAGCAGCGGTTCACCACCGACTTTTGAGTAAGCGACGATCAGTTAGTTTGTTCAGCTGGCGCCTAGTGAACAGCCGCCGCCGAGGGCGAGCGGAAACGATGGTGGAAGAAGGGTTTGTGTCGCGCCTTGGAAAAGCGTCTTTGTGTTTTACCCGATCAACAAGCCCATCGCGGACCCCCCCCCCCCCCCCCCCCCCCCCCCCGGACCCCCCCCCCCCCCCCAACAATGAGCGGGCCGGTCCGCCGCCAGTCTGATAGAAAGGAGGGCGAGGAGAAAAAAAAGCTCTGCGATCACGTCGACCCCGTGGAAGAAACGGACAGAGATGAAAGCGCAAGAGGGGAAGGAGCGGAGGGGCTGTCTTACACCGACAAATGGTGTCGCAACGCCTCGCAGAATCGCTGACGATAGTCATCGAGGACACGGCACCGGCGTCGACCTGGGCTACTGCCCATAGCATGGCCTCCACGGACGATATTGGAAAGCACCTCATCTAACCACTCGACATCCTGCCATTAGACACCAAATGAGCTCACAGACGGCGCCAAACCATCTGCGGACCGACGAGGAACGAGGGCCTGCACGTTTGGACACCGGACAACAATAGGACAGTCCCCAGTGGGAGCTAAAGAAAGGCTGGCATGCGTGCGCGTTCCCTCTTCGCAGGAAGCGAGGTCATAGGAGTTTTGTACAGGTCAGAAATGATGCGTGGGGTGACCGGAGGTAGGTCCGAAGGAGAAGGAGCGGCATGGATGCGAAGCAGAGGGAAGGGTGATGATCGGGATCGGAGTCACTCAGAACTGACAGAGATGAAATCGCGAGCGCGAGCCGCAAGGAAAAATTCAGTATTGGAGATCACGAGATACGAGAGAAATGAATGAGGCTAATCAGACAAAAGAACGCCGACTCACCCTGAGCTGAGTGAAGAACCACTTGTTCTTGCCGCTCTGGTAGCGCTCCTCGAACAACTTCTTCACCGTCTTCTTCGCATCCTCTCGCTGGGACGGCTCACGGAAGGTGTCGGGGACGACAGCGCCCTTGAGACCCTCGAGCTCGAGAGCGTAACGCGTCGGCATCAGGTGGTTGTAGTTGATGACCTGCGGTCGCAGAAAAGGTACGTCCGAATCGTCAACACTGCCTAATTCTAATCATTCCATGACAAGCTCTCTCGGCTCTGCCTAGTCTGTTCCTCGCTGCCAGGCTAGAAGAACAAGCAACGACCTAGCAAAGGCAGGCACTCACCTTAATGAAAGGCTTGACCTTGCTGCGCTTCGCCAGCTTCTTGGCGCCCATGGATCGGGTCACCTTGAGCGGGTAGCGCTCAATACCGGCAGCAATGACGTGGGGGTACGCCCGCTCCTTGGTGCCCTCATCGTACTGCTTGATCACGACAACCTGGCGAAACAAAGCCAGACAGTGTAACACAGCCAGCTCCGGTGAGCGCGAGATCCATGGCAAGATAGAGCAGCACCGCAATGGTCTCCACCAATCTCTTTCCCTCTAACCGGTTCGCTTTTCCATCCATCACCTCTCCTACGTCTCTCCGTCCCAGAAGCACGGGCTACTTTCACTCCCGCCCACGCTCGCCCTTCGAGGTGCACCGACAGCTCGATTCCACGACACGGATGCCTACCTTCTTGCCCGCATAACGACCCTGGAGGACGACGGCAACCTTGCCGGGCTTGTAGACCTTGACCATTTTGCTGCGTGACGGGAGGGCTGAACTTGACGAGGGTCTTTTTGAACGGTGAGCAAGCGTTGGAAGATCGACGGGCCAACCAACCAGTTCCACGCTGCGGTGATGGGGTAGGGTTGCTGGGAGCGCGCGAGCTATGTAGTCAAAAGAAGTAGGGTTATCATCCCAAAGCAGCAATCATAACCCTACTTTCGTATCTATGCGCACGGGCCACGGTAACGATTAGGGTTTACTACCACCTCTCTTCTATTACCACAGTACTAGCTGCGACGTTTGTGAAGAGACTCCAATACAGCGGAGTTTCCCCTTCCGCCCTCGTTCATCTGATACCGTCCCACTCGCCTTCTTCCAATGCGAATCCCATATCATCCGCCTCAGCTTCAACCCCCTTAAGCTTCTGATCGGCCCAGTTGGCCAAATCGTCCGTGAGGAACGACTCGTCCCTCAGAGCGGGATGAAGGCGTAGTTTCCGTGCCGCAAGGGACTTTGCCGCTGCCGCAGGCGGAACTTTGCCGGACGTCGCCTGAGCACGACCTATCGTCATCGCGGGTGCGCGAGACCCTATTCTCGGTGCGGCGACATTCCGAGCCATTGTCGGGAAGGTGGTCTTGCTGCTTGTTGTCGACACATTCCGCTTGCGAGTCTCGTCGCCAGCAGGGCGCTGCTTAGAAGTGGAAACGGTAGGCGCGGCCGGAGTCCGGCGAGCTGGGCGCTGAGCGCGCAGAGTCGGGACAGGACCGGGGTGTCCCGATAAGCTTGACGTCCTTGATTGAATCGTTGAGACTTTGTTCGACGATGTACCCGTTGATGTTGTCGACGAGGTGGCAAGCTTGGTCGACGACGTAGGGCCGGTGCGACTGGGACCTGAGGTAGAGTGTGGCGTGCGCGCCAGAGGGGTTCTGGCATGTGCGATGGACGTAGGCCGAGAGCGGGCAGCTACCAATCCTGAGCTTGATGACATGGGAGTGGGCTTCCGGCGAACCGAGACCTCTTCCACATCTGGCCACATATCCTCTTCCTCGCTTTGATCGACCTCTTCCTCGCCTTCGCTTCGCCGGCCGAGCCTGCCAAAGAGACCGCTCAGGGGAGGAACGTCAAATGACTCTGCCTCATTAAGCCAGACAAGGGGACCTTGTGGGGGCGAATGACCGCCAAACTCGGACAGATCAAGGGACGGGCTGCACCAGCCATAAGGTCGAAAATCACGCAAGGCGGCGCCAAGTTCACCGGCAGGGGGCAAGTCGAAAGGCAGATCGTAAAGGGGCTCTGCTTGGAAACGAGCAAGATGACGAGGCAAGCGAGACAGGAGAACTGAGCATGATCCGGAGACGGGGTGTTGGAATGCGAGAAGAGCTGGGCGCACCTGTGGTATGTATGCTAGGCGGCATGTACTCGATCTCCGGGTACAGTTCTTCCTCCGCCACCTCTGTATCCTTCTGCTCAACGGTTGGCTCCTCCTCGCGTGGCACGCCGCTCATCCTCCTCTCCAGTTCGATTTGAGCGTCCATTACCTCCCCGAATCTTGCTTTGGCAGCTCCTGCCGCGCCAATGTTAGCCGCAGGTGTAATGAAGCTGTTGACCATGGGCAACTCTCGCGTTGCCTGGGGCGGCGTCATGACCGTTAATTGCGTACTATCTCCATCATCCTCAGCAACTCCTCCTGCATCTCCACGCTTGTCCTTGTCCTTGTCGCCATCAGCACGAGCAGGCGTGCGACTTAGAGAGATTCGTCGACTGGGCCCGCTCTTGCCTTTGTACGCAGGAGCTGGAGTAGCAAGTAGATCCGCTCGCCTCGATGCTGGGGTGGCGTTCGTCTTGTCGCCGAGAGCGCCACGGCGTCCCGTGGGAGGAGGTTGGAGAGAGCCCTTGGAGCCTTTGACCGGACTCGAGCTGGAATTTTCGATGTGCGCGGCCTTATTCTTAAACAGCAGTTTCGGGCCTAAAAGAATTACGGGGGAATGGAACAACAAGGTGGAAAAGTGGAGAGTGAGCCTTCTCTCTTAGGGATTGTGGCCTCGGCGTGTCAAGCCGACTCCAACTAAGCTTGACCCAACTCCTGCACGTACTCGCCTATGCTCTCCCCGTCTGCCTTTCCTGGCATCTTGGAGGCTAGACCCAAGCGGCTACGACCAGTCGTCATAACTTTGGAATTTTCGTCTCCGAAAGTAACCTTACCCCGCAGGTGGCTAGGGCCGGGCGTCTTGGACGCCATCGAAGACTGGAGATGGCCGTACGGCACAGCGTTCTCCTTGTTTGGAGCGAACCGAGTGTGTAACATGGCCGGGAACCACGTATGAAGAGAAGAGGGTGCTACTGTGTGGAATGTGTAGTGCAGTTAAGGAAGCGAATATGAAGCAAAGGATGATGTGAGAGTGGAAGTAGGGAGAGAGGCGGTGGTGAGGTGGAAGGGAGAGGGGACTCGATCGCGGACGTACGCGACGCGACATTCGAGGCCGATCACGTGCAGGAGCGCTCCAGCGGCCTGAAAAATCTTCGTCGTCACCGCGCTTGCCGCCCCTCCTGCATCATCCGCTCCATCGATCCAAGCACCGGCCAGCCCGTTCATCCATCTACCCATGCATGCGTCAATCCAGCATTGGCCTGACGACTGCAGACATGCTCTTCCGCCTCCTCTAGCTTGCTTGCCATAGCCTTTCTCAGCTTCAATTTTTACCTTCGCCACCACCTCTGCAGCCCTATTCGCCCAAGTCCTTGCTTTAACGTCGTCGAACGCGGTCACGCAGGTCTACAAGCTCTTGTGTTCATTTCTTTCGTCTTATCCTCGCCCGAATTGCTGACTCTGGCGAAGGGGCTTCACAGACTTGACTTCCTTTCTTGTGCGTCTCTTCGCAGCCTTCCAACATTCCTAATCTCACGGCGTCGGCTAGCGTCTCCACTGACGACTTCCTTACCACTCGTCTTTCTTGCCTCTCTCGTCGCACTTTAGCCTATCTATTTTATACACCACGTCTATAGTCAAGCCTTCATACCCCTTTACATCCCTCCTTTTCCATTTCAGCACGACATTGCTTTGTCTCGCTTCTCGCCGACCTTGCCATGTCCTCCACTGTGCCAGCAGACGAGGCGGTAGTCTCATCCTCACCCTCTCGTCACCAGGAGTTTTCGGCAACCTTTTTATCCCCGCCTGATCAATCCCGTCCAGAGACCCAACAGGATCTGCCAGACGGTGCCGTGGATAGGACGACCGTCTCTCAACATCCCGGCGTGGCTTCGGCCACCGTCGCCTTGTCTCCTTTTTATCCCTGGCCGGTTGAAATGGGGCAGACATCTTCGAGCTCTCCAGGCTCTTCGGCGAATCCCTCTGCAGGCTCATCCCGGACCATCAATCCTACTCAAGCTCAGGATCCAAATGGCGTCGAGCCCAAGGCGACCGCGTCTCACGACGTTTCAAACGCTCCCACATCCGGCTGGTCTTCCGGATTCACTCTCTTTGGCCTCCCCGGCTTTCCGACGGCTGCCAGCTTTGAGTCGGATATGGCTGCCAGCTTGGAGAGTTTGAGGAGGATTAGGGACGATCTGATGAGAACGAGGGAGGATCCGCCAGGTTCCGCAGAAAGCACAACGGCCACTGATGCTACGACGGCCAGTTTGCCCAAGGCACCGAAGTTGGAAGAGGAAGCGACGGCGGACAAGCATAAGGATGATGGACGACTTACGCCAGTTGGAGTAGGTGTTCCAGGACAGACGACAGGAGATGACGCACGGATCGTTCCACCGGCCTCGAACCTTCAGCCTGCGGATAACGCTGCTAGCTTGGAGAGTTTGACGAGGATTAAGAACGATCTGACGAGGACGGGCGACGGTATGATGAGGGAGGGCTCGCCTGGGTACGCCGAAAGTGGCACTGTCGCTACGGCTGTCGGCTTGTCCGACACACTCGCATTGGAAGAGGAAGCGATTACGGGCAAGCATGAGGAGTATCAAGCGCCAGCCTCAGATGCTCAGCGTGAGGGGGATCACCAGGCGTCATCCTCAGAAGCTCAACCTGCGGGGGATTATCAAGTGCCAGCCTCAGTCGCTCAGCCTGCGGGGGACGCAATTATCGAGGGCGGCATTCCTTCTGCTAACGTGACCGAATCCACGCCAGCGGGAAGCAAGCGGAAATCGGAAAATGTCGATGCCGACGAGCTGGCGAAGCGGCGGCGGACGCTAGGTGATGCTGCGACCGACAATGTCAAGATGGAGCCTCGCTCGGAGAGTCCTCTCATCGAGGTCAAGAGTGAACCTGGTCTGCAGGCACTCTCGCGGGACCCTTGTCCTGCCACTGCCACCATCGCTTCTGAGACGCTGCCGAAGAAACCCTCTCGATTCGACCAGCTGCCGTCTGCGAGTGAGCCGCCGTCTACGAGTGCGCCGCTTTCAAGCACGAGCACCGCGCCGTCGGAACAGCTGCCTGCCCGTCCGGAGGAAGCAAGGCCAGCATCGGAAACGTCCAAGTCAGCCGAGCAGACTTCCTCTCCCGAAGACGTCGCTGCAAAGGCCGGTGCCGCTTCGGCCAAAAATGCGGAGGTCGCGGAACGTCTTCGTCAGCTGCAAGCCAAGTACAGCAAACGGCCAGACAAACCAACGATTAAGAGAACTGGTCCTGGATACGGGGTTTCGAAGGCCACGCCACTTCAGAATTCCACGTTACCACAGCCGCCGGCCTCGGTTACCGCAAGCGCGCACACGAAAAAGGCAAGCGACAAGCTAGCTGCAAGTGATCCAATCAACCGTTTCCCTCAGGGGGCTTACGACGGCAAACGGCCCGCAGGTTACCGGGAACTGGCTCCCGACAACGCAGAACCACCTCAGAGTCTACCTGCTCAAACGTGGGCTTCTGCGACTTCCGTGCCGCCGCAGGCATACGATCGGGCCGGAGCATACGACAGAGCCCCTGCACCGAGGACTCCATGGCTCGAGGAGAAACCGCCAGGTGTGCAGGAGAGAGGAGGCGTATGGGACCAGCAGGTAGGCGCGTCTAAGCCGAGCGACTGGGCGCTTTCTTCCTCGCCAACCACCCATTCGCATATCGCTCTAGCCGGATGGAATTCAGACAGCCGTCGGGATTCGGGTATGCGACCCCCGCCCGCGCCGTCTTTCCCTCCACTCCCCTCCGAACGTGTCGTAGAGTCGGCACGGTCATACGTCGGTCGCAGTGCGACCCCCCTACCGCGCACGGATGACATGAGCGCTGAGGAAAAGCTTCGACTGTGGGAGAGGTGTCAGCGAGAGAGACTCCGGGCGGACGTGCAAAGTTCAGTGACGTCGGCGGGGAACGCGGAACTCAAGTTCGACCCGACCAGGCCTCCTCCCGACATACGACCTGTTCCGCCGGCGCCACCTACCCCTGCACCGCCTCCGTATTTTCGCAGAGAGGAGGAAGAGTCGAGGCAGTATTATCGTGTTGGCCTGGACAGGTCGTACTCCCCGCCTAGAGCCAGTGGATATACACAGCAAAGCTCTTACTCACCTGCGAATTCCGCCCGACCGCCTCCGCCGACGGAGCCGTCTTACGCAGAGAGGAGGGAACCGGTGGGAGGACCACCGTATGGACGTGGACGGCCGGCGGGAGGGGCGCAGGAGGAAGAGGAAGAGTATAATCCCTTCCAACCTTTGCGGATCGACAAGCTTGCCGCGGTACGCCCACCTCCCACGGCAAGCGGCGGTGCGCCGTATCCACCTCCGTCGACGCCAAGCTATCCTCCTCCGGCGGAGCTTGGGCGGTCCACCGCTTTCGACGGGTCTGAGAGCGCTGGTTTGGCGAAGGATCATAGAGAGTTCACCCGGCGGCCGCCACCACCGCCACGCCCACCACCGGCGTTCACGCCGTCCACGGCGGTCGATCCGGGGAGTTTGGCGTCGTACCGCGGTGGTTATGATGGGCCACCGCCGGGGTATACTCCGAGAGAGCGGTACGGAGGTACGCCGTGGGGGCCATCGCCACCGCCGGTCCGGCGGGAGTCGTACGGATACGATGATCGTGGAGTCTCGCGACCTGCTCCGCCGGATCGCAGGTCCTACGACCGATCCGACGGGCGAGGGCCGAGCGATGTGGGGCCTCCGCCGCGTCCGGGAAGCAGCGTTTATGAGAGGCAGTACTGTCCGGCGGAGGCGCCGAGGTACGCCAACTACCCTCCGCCGTCGTCGGCAGCAAGCGCGGGGCGTGCTCTGTCGTCGGATTATGGGTCTGCGCCCCGTCCCCGTCCGCCGGCGGTGGAGTATGGTTCTCGCGACGATCGCGCGTCGTCGCGAATGTATTCATCGTACGAGAGGCCGCCGCCGCCGCCGCCTGCGAGTTACGACGAGCAGACGCGGCGCAACCATGGCTCTCCGCCGCCGCCACCGCCGCCGCCACCACCGCGCGTAGATGCGTACGATGTCTACCGACAGGGGTTCGCACCTGGGCGAGGGTCGTTGGAAGGACGATATGGTGAAGAGAGGAGAGCGGTGGTCGGCGGCTACGGATCTGGGCAGGACGGGATGGGATCGCAGAGAAACGGTGAACCGCCGGCGCCGGTGCGGCCGTCGTACGATTCGAGCCGCTGGCCGCCGGCGCCGGCAGGGACGGATGGACGAGATGGATATGGGAGGAGCGCTCCTGTGCCTGTGCCCGTGCCCGTCCCTGCTCGGCCGTCCGGGGGCTACGGCGGATACGCGCCTGGACCGGCGTCTGCGGCGGACGCGGGGAGGTATGGTCGAGGACCGCGTCCACCGTCGCCGCCGCCGCACCACCCGCACTTCGAGGACGTCTACGCTGGCCGGCCTCCGCCTCCGCCGGAGTACGCGGGCAGACGGGCGGCCGGGGGAGGGTATTATGGGCCGAGGAGGGATGGGTACGGCTAACGGCTAAATTGGGTTTGTTTGTCTGTGCCTGTGTCTGTGTCTGTGCATGGTGTGATCGGTCGAGGATTATTGCATGAGATTCTGCCAGTCCGAACCGAATCTTCTGTGTGTGTGTGTGTGTCTGTCTACTCGGCGTCCGAGTGGAGGTGGAGGTGTAAGTGGAGCGGAAAGAGGAGGGCTAGCTACTGTAGTTAGGGCGAGCGAGTTAGGCCGTTGTGAGGACGGTGACGGCGGTGCTTGCGTAGTGCGCGTGGGGCGTAACGGGGCGTGTTGATAGGGGGTGGATTAGAAATGCGAAGCGAAATCGGTGCGACTGGCTAGTTCCTTCTTTCCGCTCACACCGCACCGCACCGTGTCTCTCCTCTTATTATTATTGGCCTGTTATCGGCCACGGCGCCCAGGTTAGCTAGCTAGCTAGCGCCCGCTGATAGGAGCCGCTGCGGATGAGACGGACAAGGATGACGGATAGGTGGGGCTGAGGGAGGTGTGCGTTTGCTTATCGCCGCGCTCGTCCGCGCTGGCTCGCTGGCCTCCGGGTTCCCCGGCTGGCTGGGCTGGCCCTCCGTGCGCTGCGTGCGTGCGTGCGTGCGGCCCGCTGGCCTGGCCTGGCCTTCGCTGGGCCTTCGCTGGGCCTCGCCTCGCCTCGCCTCGCTCGCTCGCTCGCTCGCGACTGCGGCCTGCGCCCACCCGGCCGCCGCCATCCGCCCGCCCGCCTGCGCGCCCGTTCCGTGTGTCCGTGGTCGTGTTCGTAGTGGTGGGCCTGGCGCGGGCGGACGGACGGACCGGCTGAGGCTGAGGGTGAGGCTGAGCGTCGTCGCCGGTGTCGAATTGAATTGGCTGGCTTTGGCTGGCTGGCTGGTCTCCTCCGCCTTAAGTCGACCAACCGAGCGAGCGTCGATTGACTGACTCTCCGTCTGTCCATTCACTCGGTCGCCTCGGCTGCTGTCTGTCTGCGCGTGCTCGTTCCTTCCTTCCTCCTTCCGTCCGTGCTCGACCTCATCAGACGGACATCGGCGAGACGATACGGCGAAGACGAAGACGAAGACGAAGACGAAGACGGAGCCGACCATCGACTACCATCGACCGACGACCATACCATACCATCTCTTCCCTCACACCCCGACTCGACCCGACGTCTCCTCGTCGCCTCGACTTGGCACAAGGCCACCTTGTCTTGCCTCGTCTCGCTCGCCTCCCCACCCGGCCTCCTCCCTTCTTCCACCACCACCGCCGCCTTCCACCGTCCCCTTTCTCTCCCGCCGCCCGCGACAAACGGATGGATGACGACTGCCTAGTCTGACCAGCCAGACCACACCACTCCACTCCACTCCACTCCACTCCATACACCACCAACACCACACCGAGGCAGATCGAGCCAGCGCCGGCGCCAGCGCAAGCCCGAGTCCGACTGCCCGACTTCCGGCTCCCGAGTTCGAGTTCGAGTTCGAAGTATGCCCACGGCCACCGTCGCACCCCCTCTACGAGGCGTCGCCGCCCCTTCCTCTTATACCTTCGACCCCCACCACCACTCCTCCCAGCGCCACGACGGCAGCATCGCCAGCAGCCAGGGCAGCAACGGTAGCAGCAACGGTAGCACCGGTCAGGTCAGCCTCACCCACTCCGACTCGCCCTCCGCCTCCTCTCCCCCCACCGCCCCCGCCTCCCCCGCCACGCACCACCACCCCGCCTTTGTCCACGACGTCGACCCTCCTTCCCATCATCACCATCATCATCGTCATCCGCCCAGCTCTCACTCTTCCCTCCAGTCCGTCATCGCAGCCAGAGAGCCTTCGTCCGGGAAAAAGTGGAAACAAATGTTCAAGTTTGGCACGATGAACAGGAAGCACGGTGGCGGCGGCGGCGGCGGAGGAGCAGGAGCAGGAGCAGGAGCAGGAACAGCAGCACCATCTCATTCCAACGGCTTCCATCACGCCGACTTGAAGCACTCCGACTACCCACGAATCGGCGACTCGGCCGCTCCCCACCTCCCTCCTCTCCCCGCCTCCGTCGTTGGTTCCTCCGACCCGTTGACCGACACCTCCGCCGCCTCCGCTCTCGGCAAGGGTCGCCCTCGCGGCCCGCCCTCCAAACAGTCCTCCATCGCCGATGCCGTCGCCGCCGCAGCAGACCTCCCCCTAGCCGACACCTCCGGCTCGCCCCGGTTCGCCGATGAGGACCCCAACCCGTCCTCGGCGAACCCCTCCGCGGCGACCCGCTTCCTGCGCAGGGTGTCCAGCGCGCCCAACGCAAAGGCCCTCTTTGCCGCCGGCTTTTTTGGCGCCAATGGCGGCGGCGGCGGCGGCGGCGGCGGCGTCAACGGCTCTCAACCACCGTCGCCCGCCACCACGCGCAACGGCTTCCTCTCTCCCGACCCCAACGCCGCCGGCGCCGGCCACAAGGTCTCGTATCCTGACCCGAGTCTCGTCACCTCCATCTCTTCCGACGGTTCCACCACCGTCCGCTCTCCTGGAGGGCAGGTTCGAGCTGGCTCCCCCGCGGGGTCGGGCAAGGAGGGCAACAAGAAGGGAGGTATTCACTTCCCCGGCACCCGCAGCAAGTCTTCGCATGGCCTCAACGCCAAGGCCAAGAACCTTGCTCTCACCCCGCCCGGGTCTTCCGGTGGTGGCGGTGGCGCCGGCGTCGTCAACGGCGGCGGGCCGCATTCCCCGGCCACCCCGCAGAGCGCCGGCGCAGGCGGTCGATCAGCATTCCGGAGGACGTACAGCAGCAACAGCATTAAAGTCACTGATGTCGAGGTCGGCCCTGGTAGCTTTACCAAGGTGAAGATGCTTGGAAAGGGTGATGTGGGTAAGGTGTATCTTGTGCGCGAGAAGAAGACGGATAGGTTGTTTGCTATGAAGGGTGAGTCGTTGTCGTTCTCGTCGCGCTTCCCTTCCCCAACGCCCACTCAGTCCCATCGCTCCCTCTCCTCCAGTGCTCTCCAAGAAGGAAATGATCAAGCGAAACAAGATCAAGCGCGTCTTGGCCGAGCAAGAGATCCTCGCCACTTCCAACCATCCGTTCATCGTGACGCTATATCACTCCTTCCAGTCCGACGACTACCTCTACCTTTGCATGGAATATTGCATGGGCGGAGAATTTTTCCGCGCTTTGCAGACCCGACCGGGCAAGTGCTTGCCGGAGGAGGACGCGCGCTTTTACGCTGCTGAGGTCACTGCCGCCCTCGAGTACCTCCATCTCATGGGTTTTATATACCGAGACCTCAAACCGGAAAGTGAGTCGGCTGCCCGTCATCCGTCGCCTGCCCTATCTCACCCCTCCTCCGTCACCCACCGTCCTTCAGACATCCTCCTCCACCAATCCGGTCACGTCATGCTCTCCGATTTCGATCTTTCCGCCCGCGCCAGCAGAAGGGGCGGCGCGCCGGCGATGATCAAGCAGAGTCCCAATAGTGTACCGCTGATCGATACTCGGTCTTGTATTGCTGACCTTCGAACAAACTCGTTTGTCGGCACGGAGGGTGAGGAGTCCGGTCTGACCTTTTTTCCTCTTGTCCCGTTCTCGTCATATGGCTGAAATCGCTCGTTCTCGGTCCGCAGAGTACATTGCGCCAGAAGTGATCAAGGGCTGCGGTCACACTTCTGCCGTCGATTGGTGGACGCTTGGCATCCTCATCTACGAGATGATCGTGAGTGTGTGTCTTTCGGCTTCGGTGGTCGACGACTTTTAACTCAAATCGTTCGTTTCGTATTCCTTCAGTTCGCAACGACACCGTTCAAGGGCAGCAATCGGAACGCGACGTTTAACAACGTTATCAAGAATGAGGTGCCCTTCCCCGAGTCGCCGCCCATTTCTTCGTGAGCTTCCTCGTCTCGTCTTGCGCGTCGCGCATATACCGCTCGCTTGCTCATCTTGCCTCTCTCTATGGTGTCGCATCGCACCGCAGTCTGGGAAAGAGCTTGATAAGAAAGCTACTCGTCAAGGACGAGAACCGTCGACTAGGGAGCCAGAGCGGAGCGAGCGAGGTCAAGCAGCATAAGTGGTTCCAGCCGATCTCGTGGGGCCTCTTGCGCAATAGTCAGCCGCCGGTGAGTGCCCTGGTCTTGTCGAGTCGAGTTTTGTCTGGTTTTGTCTGGTTTGGTCTGGTGTGGTCTCGTCTCTCTCGTCTCGTCTGGTCTTGTCTCGTCGTCTCGTCTCGTCTTGATTTGTCTGACGCCTCCTTGATGACCCCTCCGCAGATCGTCCCCGCCTTCTCCAACGGCGTCGACGCGGTCAACTTCCGGACATTGCGAGAATCCAGGTCGCTCAACCTCGACAATCAGGCCGACATTCGGGCCGTCGCCGGCACGGGCGAGGGCGACGAGGAAGGCGACGCCGTGCCCGCCAATCCGTTCGTCGACTTTTCCTCCGTGACACTCAAGCACGATGGGGACGAGTGACCCTCGGTCGTCGTCGTCCATACTTCTTCCTTTGGGGCGCGCCCCTCTCACGACTCTTTTCTCCTTCTGCCGCCTTCGTCCCACCGCCATGTTTTCCCGAAAGGACGCTCCACACCCCTTGTCGACGCGCGCGCCCATTCTATTCATCTTCTTAGCTCCTTCCACCTTCCCGTTGGGCTTTTTCAGGACCTTCTTTCTTCGTTTTTCCTCCTTTTTTTTCATTCTTCGACCCTCATACTGTAACCCCATCCGTCCGTCCGTACCCGTTCGACACGACCCGATCCTCGTTCCCAAGGAAAAAACCGTTCGTTATCCCTTCTACTACGCCCATGTCCCTTCCTCTTGGCCTGGATCCACAAATTCTCTTTTTTTTTGTCCGTCTCGTTCCCATTCCGTTCCCTCTCATACCTTCCTTCCCACCTAAGTTGTCTACCTCGGGACCTCGTGTCCGTCATTCTAAAATTAAATGCACTCCTTCACCTTGTGTCCGTCCGTACGTCCTTGCTCGATCCGATGGCTCGGCTGCGTCCTTGCTTGTGCCTTGCCTTGGCTTCGGGCCCGCGGCTTCCCTTTGGCTGATTTGGCTGATATTTGGGGGCTGCGGCGATCGTTCTATCGGTCCGTCCGTCCGTCCGTCGGTTCGTCGGTTCGTCGGCGTGAGCGCACGCAAATGAATATGTTATTCTTAGAGTCAGTCGTTGTCGTTGTCGTTGTCGTTCCCCCGGATCCATCTATCCATCTATCCCATCGAGAAACTTGGAGGCTTTTTTTTTTCGTTCGCTTGGTTTATTCGTTCGTTTGCGCTCTTCCGTCACTTCTCCCCTCCCTCACTTTGCTCATTCATTTACGCTCTTCCCTCACTTCACTCATTCTTTCACGCTCCTCCCTCACTTTTCTCATTCATTCTCACTGTGACGCGGCCGGTCATCAGTGATGGGATCGCAGGTAGGGTAAGGTAGGTACGCAGGATACCAACAACCCACTTCTCACCACCGGTTTCGTCGCACCAACTAGCCACCCTGCCAACCAGCCTGCTTGCCGTCCGTCCGTCCGTAGCCGACATCGATATCGATGGCCAGCCCTTCGCACGACCACTCGGCGGCCGCGAAGAGGGACGCTGGGCCTGGTGATGGATATGGACGGCCGAGGCCGGTCGTAGCTCCCATCGACACGTCTCGCCCCAGCGACGCCAAACGGGGCGCCGACGTCGCGGGAGACAGGAGGGCCGTCTCGAGCGACAGCTCGCCCCACCTCACTTTGAGCAATCTCACCCCTACCTCCTCGGCGCGCTTCTCGCATCATCAGCTCGCCTTGCGCGCTGCGTCTCGTGGGAATGCACATGAGTATGGTTTTCTGGATGAGGAGGGGGAGGGGGAGGACGGCGATGGCGATGACGATGACGATGGCCACCACCATGGCGGTGACCATGGCGTCGACGAGGAGGAGGAGGAAGATGAGAGGCTGTTGGCCGAGACGGGCACCCGCTCGCGAGGCGCCCTCGGTTTGAGCCTGGGTTCGCGTTCGCATTCCCGTCCTCGTTCCCGTTCCCGTTCCCGTCGTCGTCCAACATCGCCGCCCTCTTCACGAAGACCGCGAGGTGCCGGCGGGACGACGTTCTGCTCTTCCCTCTGGGTCTCCCTCCTCGCGCCGCGCGCGACCATCGTCCACTCGCTCCGCCACGCCGACGACGCCTTCCGCGATCCGACGACCGGCCGGAGGGTGTACAAGCCCCGGTGGCTCGACGCTTGGATCCCCATCCTCATTTGGGCCGGCGTCAGCTTGACGAGCACCGCCGTCATCGTCCTCTTTCACGATCAGGTCTTCCGAGGCGAGTCCTCCCCCTCCGTCGTCGTTCGTCGACTCGCCTTCGGGGCGCCTACATGGATGTGTGGTCGACTGAACCCGCTTCTTCCTCACCGCACAGGACTCGACCGTCTCTCAGCCGAGCTACGCTCGTACGGTTTCGGCGGACGGGGCATCATGTGGTCCCTCATCTTCATCACCACCTTCCCGCCCTTGCCCCTCTACTCCACCTTGATCGTCCTCTCCGGCTTCTCCTTCGGCTGGCTCCAAGGCTTCCTCGTTTCATACACTGCTGCCCTCACCGTGAGCTCGCTCGCCCGCCCGTGTCTCAGACCGCCTCGGCCGCGTAATCGAACCCGCCTTTTTCTTGCCTTTTCAGGGCGCCATCGTCGTCTTTCTCTTGTCCCGCTTCATCTTCAGGGAGAAGATGAATTCGCTCTTGGCCGCTTCCGACGGTCTCCGCAAAGTCGTGAGGGCGATCGAGAAGAAGCCGAGCCTTCTCTTTCTCATCCGCCTAGCACCATAGTGGGTTCCGTTCGTTCGTTCGCTCAGGCACCGCCCGCTCTTCATGATCGCCAAGTCATCCATCCTCCGAGCCGTCGTCTGATCCTCCTCACTTTCCTCCTCGCTCGCCCGAAAGCCCTTACAACTTGATGAACACCCTTCTGGCCAGCTCTCGCACTTTGTCTCTCAAGGTCAGGGCCCCAGCTAGCCGACACCCGTTCGTTCGTTCTCCTTGCTCACATACATCCGACGTTTCCTCTCGCAGGTATATACCCTTTGCACCGCTCTCGCCCTCCCCAAGTTGCTCGTCCATTGCGGTTTAGGAGCGACGATCAAGGTTCGTCGACGTGGTCTTAGTGACTAAACTCGATCCGCGAGCCTTCCTCCGACGCGTACGAATCGTCTGTCCATCTTCTTCCTTTGGTCGCGCCTCCAGAACTTTGCCGCCTATCACGCCAACAAGGAACCCGCCGGCTCGTCCAATACGACGACGACGCCAGTCGATGGTCAACCGGTCGCCGCGTCGTCGACGCGGAATCACACGATGCAGGTCGTCAAAGAGGTGGCCACCATCATCGGCGTCGCGCTCTGCGTGGCCATCTTCCTCTACCTGCTCTACGTCGCCCGCAGGGCGGTGGACGAATTGGACGACGAGCAGCTGCACCCGCAGTCGCAGCCGTATTCGCCGGACGCGATGCACCACCACCCTCGGACAGAGGAAGGGCGGGCTGGGTATGCGCGCTTGGGCGAGCGAGCGGACGACGACGGCGAGACGATCGCGGTCAAGCGTGGTGGCGATGGCGGCCGTGGTAGCGTCACCTCGGATCGAGCCGGTAGGAACGGGGACGGCGGCAGTATGGGACATCGGAGGAGCGGCTCGACGGGCTGGGCTGGCGGCAGAGTCACGTCGTCATCGTCGTCGTCGTCGTCGTCGTCGCCGCCCCCTTCCTCTTACCCTCCTTTCGCGCCTGACGATGGCGAGGAGATTAAAAAGGAGGGGTGATCAGTGTCTTCCTGTTTGGGGAATGTAATTCGTATCCTTTGCACGAGAACATCAGCCAGCGCGGTGACGAGCGGGTGCTCGATCGCCGGTATGTGGGTATGTATGTATGTATGTATGTCGGGTCTGCCTGGAACATTTGGGACTCTTATTACGATCGATCGCGTCGCCCACCGATCGAGCGCTCGGACCAGGGAAGGAACGGAGGAGGAGGGCGCACGTGGCGGCGAGAAGGCGAGCTGCGGCGGGTATTGCGTGATTCGGAGTTAGGATTGCTTCATTGCCGCCGGTCAAGTCGGTTTCGTCCTTTCCTCGTCCGACTCATCCGATCACTTTCCTTTCCTTCTATGCCCATCGACGATGAGTTCACAAGTCGCAAGCGCCTCTCCCGTCTCTCTCGTCGTCCATGTGGGGAGGGAAGGCGGATGGCGTGGAAAGGGGCTGATAGCGCGCTAGTTAGAAAGCTGCCAGAGTGTGTGATGCAGGCGACCGATGACGGGAAAGCACGTAACCCACGTCCCGTTGACCCGACGAACCTGACGGAAGGAAAAAGAAAAGAAGATCGAGTGGCCCAACGTCTTCGTCGGCGTCCGACGACCGACGTATATAAGACTCGGCTTAGACACGCCCGGCCCACGGTCGCACTCTCGCCCTCCCTTTTCCTTCGTCCACCGCTCTCGTCTCCCTCCCTCCCTCGTTGTCGTCGTCGTCTCCTCGAGCACCACCACCCTTCTCCAAAATGCCGTCTCTCCGCCTCGGTAACATCGCCCCCAACGTGAGTCGCTCTCGGCAGACCGCCTCTCCTACCTAGTTTCTCCGTCCGTTCAAGCGTGCGATGGCGGCCCTCTCTGACTCGTCTTCGTCTCATCCGCATCGCATCGTGTCGTGTCGTCTCGCATCCTACCTTCTCTGCCGCTCTCAGTTCACCGCTGAGACCACTCACGGTAAGATCGACTTCCACGAGTGGCTCGGTAACTCGTGGGGCGTCCTCTTCAGCCACCCCGCCGACTTCACCCCCGTCTGCACCACCGAGCTCGGCGAGGTCGCGCGCCGCAAGGCCGACTTTGAGAAGAGGAACGTCAAGGTCATCGGTGAGTGCCTTTTTTTTTTGTATCGCCTTGCGAGTTCGATTTCGTCTTCCGATCCGACCGCACCGCCGGACATGGCGTTCCATTGGTCGCGGTGTCAGAACGTACGACCTGAGAAGGAGGACCATCTGAACCTTAACGTTCGCCTGCCATTTTTCCTCCGTCTCCTGCGCGCTCCAGGCCTCTCTGCCAATGACCTCGCCTCCCACGAGAAGTGGGCTCAGGACATCTCGGAGGTCTCGGGCAACACGGTCAACTTCCCCATCATCGCCGACGACGACCGCAAGGTCTCCACTCTTTACGACATGCTCGACGCTTTGGGTGAGTTTTTTGGTCTGGATGGAGCGACGAGCTTGAAAGAAAAAAATTGGGTGGCCTCGGAAGAGGTTCTGACGGTCCAAGTTTGCTTCCTCGCATGCGTTCGCAGATCCCACCAACGTCGACGCCAAGGGCATTCCCTTCACCGTCCGCACTGTCTTCGTCGTGGACCCTAAGAAGGTCATCCGCCTCACCCTCTCCTACCCTGCCTCCACCGGCCGCCAGTTCGACGAGATCATCCGAGTGATCGACTCGCTCCAGGTTGGCGACAAGTACAAGGTGTAAGTGTTCGCCTCGCTCCCGGCTGTTCCATTCCATTTTTTTTCCCGTGAGCGACCGCATGAGCGCATTCGACTACAGGCTAACTTCATCGCACCGACCGTCCCATCGCTCTCCTTTCCTTGTTCTCCTATGCAGTACCACCCCCGTCAACTGGAAGCCCGGCCAGGACGTCATCGTTCACCCGTACGTTCACGTTTTTTTGTCTCCTTCAGTATTCCGATGAGACCCGACCCGCGACGCCTCTCCGTGGCATGCACGCTGACGCTCATCTCCTGTTTTCCTTGAAACACCTTGACGTTGTGTTGTAGTACCGTCCAGGGCGACGAGCTCAAGTCCCTCTTCCCCAACGCCCGCATCGTCAAGCCGTACCTTCGCTTCACCAGCGACCCCACTGCCCAGGCTTAATCGCTGTGCCTCAGCATGTGCATTCGCATCGACTCGCTCGTCGTTCGGTCACGGCTCCTGGGGAAGGATTGGGTTTGAGAAGCGCGAAGGGTGGTGGTGGAGTTGACGCCTTCAGACCTCTGTCGGTCCCGTCCGTCCGTGGGAATGTATTCTTAAATCTCACCTCGGTTTTTCTTTCTCTCTGACGAAATTCATCCACTGACGAATCCACCTAGGGCCATTCACACGTTCGTGGGTGCATATGCATGTTTACGTCCCCTTCCTTCGTGATCGGTCGTGGAAAACTGGCATGGCATGGCATGGCTTTGGCCTGGCATGGCTGCCACCGCGTGAGTGGGCTTTACGAAGGATCGTCGATCCCCTGAGCACCAAATCTGCCAGACCCCTCCATCCATACCGCCCCATTTGAAAGCTTCTGCAAGCCCGAGTTGGTGGCAAATGTGCCTTCTCCCCCCGCTGCTGACACATAAACGGTCTCGGATGCCTCTCCCGCCGCGAGGATGTCTATCTATGTCTGGCCCAATGTCGCTCAACCTCACCGTCTGTTGGCTTGTAGTCAGACCGCTCCCGGTTACATAATCAGGTCCGACTCCAAATCAGGGGACTGTTCGTTAGACGCCCTGGTGGTGAAAAAAGGAAGGAAAAAAAAATCCGACGAAGCGAGGGCCGTTCGGTAAATCGTTTCCTCTACAGCGCCAGGGTAAATCGCGTATTCCGCCCGAATCTCCTTCCATGAATACCGTGACGGGACGTCAATCCTGAATCGAAAGTCGACAGCTTAGATGGCCGAGCGACCCGATGGTACACGTTCCGCTTCGACAATGCCGTCCGTTCTGGTTGTTCAAGTGTTCATCCATATGCCTGACTGCTCAGCGGACGGGCAGACCGCGAGTGGGAGAGATATGCAGAGAGAATGAAAAGCATCGGGCACGTCTATAGTGGAGGTGACCTGCCAGGATATGGCCATCAGGACTTGGAACCACTGTATGTTATGCTGCTCAGGGAAGCTTTGGTTCACACGCATCGATTCTATGTAGGGTCGACAAGACCGCACGGACAGACCCGGGTCGCAAGGACAGGCCTCGTTTAGGGATACAGTACAGATATAAGAGGGAGAGGATGTCACAGGGAATGGGTATAAACAAGGCTCCGACATGGGTGGGGCACGCGACAAGAAGAGAAGACGCCCTAGGGACGTTCCGTTCCGATTTGGCGGGGGGGAAGAAAAAAATGGAAACGGCGAAGATCAACCTCTGGCGGATGCGAATGTCGTCGATTCTCTGCGGCGGACTGGGGAAGAGAAAATAGGACGGTTTAGTTTGGTGGATGTAAAGGAGAGAACGCTCGCAGAAACCTCCGTCCGAAGCTGGTTCAGTTGCTCACGAGATCGTAGACGCTGATCGCGACACAGGCGCAAGTGCAAGGGAGAAATGACGGCAGTGAGGAAGCTGCATCTTGCACAAAAAACTGCGGCAAAGCACGACTCGCTCACCGATTCAATCGAAAACACGACTGTAGTTTTGGCATGACCGTTCGGATCGGATCGGGAAAACCGGGAGCGTTAGCGTTTATCAGAGAAGCGGAACGACAAATGTAAGACGAGGAGAGAAGCCGTCTGTTGCGACTCACATTTCTCGATGGTCACCCTATCGTCGTCTTCCAGCTCTGAAGGGTTTGCGTCTCCGCCGTTGTCAAGGATGGCCCTGAGCAGGGACAACGCAGTCTCGTACGCCGCCCTTGAGCCCTCAGGGTCTTCGCCTACTAATTCGTTGACCGCCGCTCCGCGAGACTGAGCCGGAGCATGCCGAGCGATCACGGTCATCTGCGTAAGCATAGCGGAGAGACAAGACCTGAGCGGAAAGCGCATGTCTACTCACGATCTCCAAAGCCTTCGACACGAACGGAAGATAGGAGCGAAGCTTTCGGTGAGTTCCAGATCTCTCCCCACATGCGGCTGTGCACACCAAGTGAGCATAACTGCCAAACACGGCCACCTACCTTGTGATAGATCAGCGCGTCCACTTGTTGAGCAGAGTCCGGAATCACGTCTCCGCATCGAGAGCGAGCGGTCTGAGCCTTTTCGAAGTACTCTGCGAACCCGCTGCGAACCGATCGCATCGCTGTGGGGAAGGGCGAACATGGGAGGATGTGTGGCGGATCGTTACAGGAAGTCAGACGGTCAAACGAGGCCATGAGTCTGCATCAGAGCATCCAGGACGAGTGACTAAGTAATCCGTCCCAGAAACTCACCATTGCTCAAACGCGCACCAGCCGCCTTCTCAGACAAGACGTTCAAAATTTCCGTAATACGATCCAGTCCCTTCTGTAAGATCGACAATGCCTTCACGTAGAGTACTAACGCTTCGGCCGTCGCAACATCATCGCTGCGAATCCCAGTGGGCGGGGCTGATGGGGACTCTGGGGAGACGGAGAACACTCGGCGGTAAGGCGACCCTGATCCTGCTCTGGCGTAGGCCGTTTGCTGACCGGCAGAAAGTGGCATTGCTGCCGGAGAGGGATAAGGATTTCCAGCAGGCATTCTTGAGTGCGCAAACTCGGCAATGGCGTACGCCTTGCGTGCGATGTCTTCAAGTGCCGCCGCAAGCTCATCCTATCGTAAATCGGCGCACGGGAGCGGCATTCAGGCTCTATTTCGTCCATTCACATGAATCAGATATTGAAATAGCGAAAAACACGCACCTCTGCTATGTCGCGCTTGCTTGGAGTCATCGGTGCCGCACTATGATGTCTCGTCTGAGCTCGCACAAAAGCGGCGGCTGCGCCTAGTGACATACCGCTCAAGAAGGAAGTTCGTTTGGATGAGGAAGGTTTTTCTGGATGATAAGCGCAAAAGGGGATATCTTCATTTAAAATGGATTTCCTGACCAGCACGATTCTCAGCGAGCCATTTCCTGACGGGCTTTAACCTCACCGTCAACTAAAGCATTGGCGTCGATATTGCGTTTCTCAACCACCACGTACTCCTTGCCCAGGACCGAGTCCTCCCCCGACACGCTGTTGCTTCCAGGAACGTTGTTGTTGCCAAGACCAATACCGGAACCAGGAGGGTTGCCAGATTGAGCAGCCAGTCGGGCCAGGTTTGACATAGCGGGAGGGGCTGTGCGAGGGGTCGCACCGCTGGAAACGTCAACAAGTAGAGCGGCAAGATGAGCATAGTCTGCCCGACGGCAGTTGAAACTAGCACATGCCTAAATGAGGACTTTAATCCTCACTCAGTGGAAACCGCCGAGTCTGATCTTCCGGAAATGGGAGACTCAGTCTTACGGCTGGAAGGTGCCTGCTGCCTCAGCTGTACAGTCGCAGCTGAAGTACGAGCTGCTCCGCCAACTACATATTTTGGCACGAAGCTGGCTTGTCGGCTCGTCAGAGCTACCCGGGGGCCGTTCGTGCGTTCTTCCGCGCTGCCTCTCTCCGCAGCCGTCGTAACATACTTCTGCTGCTGTTCCTGGTTGCGTGGTGCCTGACGCCTCTCTGCTCCTGTCGAGACGTAATCCCGAGGGACCTGCGTCGCTGATGCTGATCGTGGTTGTTCAGGGTCCGCGCCGTTAGACGACGGCGTCGCCTCCTCGCCCTCCAGGTGCTCACTAGATTCAGGGCGGGGACTGGGAGAGAGGGGAATGGAGGCAGGTACCGATGGCTCTGACCTAGAAATCTGTCTCTGAGCGTGATTAGATGCCAGGACAGGACTGGCGAAGAAGTCGTCGAAGCTCATTCGCTCCACCGGATTGCGCTTGAGAAGCTGTCGGACAAGGTCCTTCAGGTCGTTCGCCACTCTATACGGTTCCTTCCCATCGCCCGGATCGGGTCTATGCGTGCGCTCGTCCGGGAACTTGATCCGATCCTCCCCCTTCTCGATCCTCCGCAGCAGCTCCACATGGTTCTGTGCGCGGAAGGGCGGCTTTCCGACGCACATCTCGTAGAGTACTGCGCCCACAGACCAGAGGTCAGCCTTTGCGTCATACTTTTCATAGCGAAGGATCTCGGGAGCCATGTAGAGCCTGAATAAGAAGGACGGAAATGCGTTTAAGCTCTGGGTCTACGTCAGACGGAGAACACCATAGGAAAACTCACGGCGAGCCGCATAATGTTTCCGCAAGGCTCGCCGCTGGAAGCGAGCGCGCAAAACCAAAGTCGGCAACCTTGAGAAGAGGGATACCTTGTGGATGACCACGTTGCAGCGCGGATGCGTCTGGCGGTTGGAGCAACAGGTTCTACAGGCATCAAGGAATGTCAATGCTCGTCCCGCCTCTTGCCCCGAACCGTGGAAACTCGCGATACTCACCTGTGGCTTGATATCGCGATGTATCAAGTTCTGTGAACGCAAGAACTTGAGTGCTTCCGCCAATTGGCTTAGAAAACACTTAACCACAGCCTCGTTAAGACCACCCTCTTTGGGATGAGGATAGAGTGTCTCGTGAGCTTTGTCGACCAAGTCCAACGCAGGTACGCGGCCTCGCCTCTTGATGTATCCGGAGAGGTCACCCGCTGAGCAGTAGGCCCTGTTGAGGGAGATAGCATGTCAGGGAGCCATCAAGATTATTCGGCCTGCCGCCCTCGAGTGTCCAAAGCACCACTCACATCACGAGGTAGATGTGGCTGGACGTTTTCTGAGCAGATATGAGTGCCAAAAACATCAGAAAACCGTAAATATCCGCGCAGGAACAACACGTTCGCCCTGCTCTACTCACGCAACAGTCCTTGAGCTCGACGATGTTCGGGTGACTGATGGCCTTCAGGATGGCGACCTCGGCTTCCAAGTTGGCGAGCAGCTTAGCGGTGAGCTTGGAACGAATAACGGATTTGATCGCAAGCGGTTCTCGCGGTCCCTACATGTGTAGATGATGGCCGGGCGAGAGAGCACGGTCAAGCAGTGAGAGAAGGTGATGGCGAATCGCACGCACTAGGCGATGCTCACAATTCGATATCCTTTGTACACCGTGGCGAAACTGCCCCGCCCGATCTCCCTGCCCATGATGTACGGAAACTCTCCAATGCGCACCTCCCCGTTGCCCTCCTCACCGCGCGATGAGGAGGCTGCGCCGTCGTTTGGAGCGTCTGCCGGCATGGTGGTCAAGGTGATGAACACTCTCAGAGGTCCATGTGACGCTCAACACGCGGTTATCTGCCTCCGGGCGTGACCTTGCCGCAGTCCACTTGCTCGATCGAGGGACGCAACGACTTCTCAAGATTGATTTCGTAGACTACGACGGTACGGCGAGCGCACCATGTCTGCCTTCATCAAGCAAAAGCTCAAGCAGGCCAGGGACGCGTTGGGGAAGAAGGAGTATGCTGTTGCCGAAGACGCTGCCAAGGAGGTATTGGATTATGAGAAGGACAACTACAATGCGTGAGTGCTCCTTTCGCACTGGCGGTAGACTTGAACGGACCGCCCGATCGCCCTGGAAGCTTGGGCGTGCACTGGACGAAACGGGCAAGGCCACCTCCTGACCAATGACTACTGAACGTCACGATAAACAGTCTCGTCTTTCGAGGTCTTGCTTTGCTAAATCTAGAGCGATTTGATGAGAGCGAAGACTCGTACCTCAGGGCGACGGAGGTCCAACCCAGTCAACCGCTGGCGTGGCAGGTCAGTGATAGCGCTAGCTGACCACTCTTATACACATATGGCTAGTGTCATACTGTGGTCCACGACTCAAACTCCAGTCCGTCTTTGTTGCTCTTATTTAGGGACTTGAAAAATTTTACGAGTCAAGGAAGCAGTGGGACAAGCTTGGCACTATCTTCCAAAAGCAGATGGACATGTTTGCCGCGAGGTAGGTCAAGCTTTCCTTTCCCTTCGCGGCCTCCGCTACAGCAATGCCGCTGACAATCGAAATCTTATTACATGCTCATTATGTATCCATTACCAGCGAGGACGCGACCAAGACAGCTGAAGTTCTTCAGAAGTACATTACCTTGCGCAGGGAACATGGGAGCAAAGAGGAGGTAAGAATTACACCAAGGCTCTGAAAGATTCGCACGATATCTGATATTTAACCCGGTCTTGTTGCAAAGGTTATTGCTGCTCTGCGGCTTCTTCTGCCATCATCCTCTTGGAGCCCGCTGCTTTCCACTCTCCCAGCCCCAGATCAGACTAATCCCAACTCCACAACGACTTTCACCGTCCAAATGGCAATTCACGTCGATTCCCTTTCCATCCTTCTTGAAGTAGTCCAACTGCAAGAGAAGTTGGAGGAGGAGGCGGTGGACAAGGAGGTTCAGCGACGAAGGATGAGGTTGGACGGTGCAGGGAAATCTAAGGAGCAGATTCGGCGGGAGGTCGGGCGGGAGGTTTGGAGTGCGTCGGCATTACCGGAGCTTTGGAACGAGGTGCTCAATCACCCTTCAGCGTCTGATGAGCTGCGACGATCGACCGAGTCGAAACTCCTTCGTCACAGCTATCAGCTTTTCGTCGCCTTACCGCCAGCTTCCGCTTCAAATGTTCAGGAGAAAGGGGAGAAAGGCTCCACTGCAAAGCAGCCCCGGAAAGCCGAGGTATTGGAGTCTTTGCAGGCCCTCTCCCGTGGCATGGTCATCCTCAACCTGCCGGACGAGCTGGCGTGGATCATTCAACTGGAATGGCAGGACTGTGAAGATTTAGGTGAGTGGCCACGCTTTTCCAAACATTCGCATGGAATTGATTTCACATGACTGTTTGCGCTCGCGTAGATGATTATCCTAAGGACACCCTTCGCCGATTTGTCGACATCTTCCCCGATAGCGGACGCTCCAAAGCCATCAATGCGTATTTCCGGGCTTTTGGGATCGATCAGCAGGTGGGCCGCGATGGTGAGAAGGTAGATGATGTGACGGCCGAAATTGCTGTTGAGGATCAGGAACTAGAGGCCGAGACGGATCCACTAGACGTATCTATCGTGAGCATCGTCTTTTACGTACCTGTTCGGCTTCGGCACGTCGCATTCTCTGAATTTCTTCCATCGGCTCGCACAGGACGGTCTCAAGCAAGCTCCGGACTCTTTGCTCGCACAACGCACCGTTAGCGAGCTGTACCTGCGCGATGGGGATTGGGCTAACGCAGTCGATGTGTCCAGGGAAGCGCTGCGGACGATTGCCAAGCTGGAGCGCGAAACGGGTTTGGACTTCAGCAGGTAAATAGATTTGAAGTAGGTTCTCAGGGTATTGACTGAGATATGCATAACTCCTCACCGTCCTTAAATTTTCTTTCTCTCTCTAGGTCCAAACAAGGCTTGACGACGACGCTCTGCACATCTCTTGTGCACTTACACCCTCCTCAACATCACGCTGAAGCAAAGCAACTGGCCGAATTGATCCTATCTCGCTCGCCGAGGCATGTCAAAGCCCTCCTCGCCACGGGCTACATCAATGAGGCAGCCAAACAATGGGAGAAAGCTTTGGAATCTTTCCGACAAGTCGCCGAGCTGGATGGTAGTTTGAGTCTCGACGGGAGGGTTCCGTCCCAACTCCCACCTGGCTTGGAGGCTCGCGGAGAGATCGCTTGGTGCCATATGATGGCTGGGAGGATGGACGAAAGTCAAATTCAACTAGATGATCTCTCCCGTTTGCTCGATGATCTCTCCCCCGATGGCTTGAAGGATCAGCGCGCGAAGACATGGTGGAGACTCGGCAGGTGCTGGTGGGACCGAAGAGGTCAGTTCAGGACAGATCGTGTGCCAAAAGGCATATTGATACATGTGCTCACTTTCGATTACGTTTATCTCGTAGCTGAAGATCCAGCTCATTCTGCAGAGAGCTATACCTGCTTCATCGCTGCGCTGAAGCGATCGCCGTCTTTTGCCCCAGCCTTCACGTCCTTGGGCGTCTACTACCTGGAGGCCGTCTCTCCCCCAGACCACGCACGAGCGTCGAAATGCTTCCAGAAAGCTTTCGAACTGGATGCGAGGGAAGACGAGGCCGCTCGGCGGCTGGCGGAAGGGTTCGCGGAGGACCGGGAATGGGACCTTGTGGAGGTCGTTGCCAGGCGTGTGGTAGAAGGCGAGGGCGGAGGCAACATTCTTGGAAAGCCTAAATCCTCGGGGAGGTATTTGTCTAAGAATGCGTGGGCTTGGAAGGCGATCGGCGCGGTAGAACTGGTGAGAACCACCTAAATTCCTCTCTCTGTATGGTGCTGTCGTATTACTGGACTCCCTTTGCTAACGACCAAACCACTTGATCACGTCCGGCAGACGCGAGGCAATGTCACGTCTGCCATTCAAGCATTCCAGATTGCACTCCGAGCAGACCCTGATGATGCGACGAGCTGGATGCGGCTGGGTGAAGCGTACGTCAAGTCAGGCCGGCAAATGGCCGCACTGAAGGCGTTGACACGAGCCGAAGAGCTTGCACCGGACGACTGGCTCGTCAAATACAGCATCGCCGATGTTCAGAAGCAGCTCGGACTATTCGACAGGGCCACCGCCATACTCGAACGGATTCTGGCGGACAGGCCGGACGAGCTGGGGTTGAGAGTGGAACTTGCGAGCGCTAGGCTTGCTCAGGCTGAAGACGAGTTCCGGACAGGTTATGTGGGCCGATCTGAGGCTTCATTGGCTGTCGCTCTTGCTCAGGCGTCGAAAGCTCTGAGAAGCAACAAAGACCTGCGCTCGGCCTGGAAGATCGTAGGCGATGCCTGCTTTATGTTGTCCAACTTCGGCACCCTGAAAGAGCAAACCGCCTTCATCACGGCAATTGGCGAGCTGCTTGGCCTGTTGGATAAGGGCGATGTCGACTCCAGGTTGGGCTTCAGCCGGTTCAAGGCAGATAGCAGAGTTGGCGCCCTCTTCTTCAGCGATGCGGCTGTTCAAGTCTTCAAATACCGAGTCTTGATCACCATGGACGAAGCAACCACAGCTGCGCCGGCGTGGCACGACCTCTCCAGCGCGCTCTTCCAAATACGACAACAATTTCTCAAGTCACCCGGCCGTGAGGCAGATGCTGGGGTGGCTCTTCGCCAGGCCATGCGCAGTATCAAACAGGCTTTAGTTTTGGACCCTCGCAACGATGCGCTGTGGCTCACCTTGGGCAACTTGACATACGATTCGAGCGCGAGACTCAGTCAGCATGCGTATATCAAGGCGATCGAGTGCAATCCTAAGGTATGTCAATTATCGGGGCCGATTCTTCCTCCATCCGACGACTGCCTGACTCTTATTGCCATTTGTCTATTCGATCTCTTTAGAGTCCTGTGCCTTGGACGAGCTTGGGGTTCTTGTACATGAATAATGGCGACGAGAGACTTTCCAACGAGGCATTCTTGAAGGCCCAGGTTTTGGATCCGGAGTGGGCTCCAGCTTGGACGGGACAAGCGCTTCTGGCCAGGAAGAACGGTGACATGGCCGAGTCGCGAGCCCTGTTTGAGCACGCGTTCCAACTTTCAGGCGGTGCGGTAGTGAGTTGTTAATCTGATTCTTCTCTGCCGGCGTCTGTGCATCCTAACAATTCCATCTCTTTCGGACAGCTTGAAGCAGATTACGGCTTCGCCACTTCGAGTTTCTCCATGTTCGATCCTCGGACCACCAGAGTACCACCATCATCTCTCCTTCATGCTCCGTCATTCGCCCTGACAGCATATCTTGCCCGCTCACCAGACGACCCAACCGTGTTGCACCTTTCAGCTCTCCTTTGCGAACGGCTCGCTCAAGCGGACCTGGCGGAGGGCAGGCTCGCCAAAGCAACGGCTCTGCTCGAGCAAAAGTACGAGGCGACCGAAGACCCAGACACCGCCTTCAAATATGCCATGGCCAATTCGAACCTTGGCCGCGTAAGATTGTCGATGGGCAACCTCTCCGGCGCCATGGAGGCGTTTGAAACCGTGTTGAGCCTCGTCGAGCCTCATGGATCGTCAGATGGAGAGACGCCGTCAACGTCGGTGAGCGCAGCTCTGCGTCTCCAAGCTCACTTCTGTTCGGGCATTGCCCACTACGGCTCGGGCGCGCCGGACGGGTATCAGCGCGCTCTCGAGTCTTTTCAGGCAGCTATCGACGAAATGGAGCATACGACGACCACGACCTCAACAGCGGTGTCGAGAAACTCTAGGGCGCACGTTGCGGTGTTGTTAGCAAAAGTGCTCTGGGCCATGGGTGGCGAAGAGCAGAGGGAGGTGGCGAAGAATCAGCTTCTGGAATGGTGAGCGGATTTTTTATGAAATGGACTCGGTGTCCAGCAGCGTCGCTGACACGCGGCTGCGTAATGTGTCTCCTCTCCATTAGCATCGCCCAAGACCCAGACTGCCTGCCAGCCATCACGGCACTGGCCGCCATTGGCATTGTCTCCTCGGACGAGCAACTCGTGGAGGCTGCGCTCTCAGAGATCCAAAACCTCTCTGTGGAGGACAAGACGACGCTGGATCCGGCGCACGACGTCGACCACCTTGTGGCCATGCATCTTTTCAAAAAGGTGAGACACTCTCCGCCAGCGGCGCTCCGTCTTCTCGGCTGGCTACCCTCTCTTGCGCTTGAAAAGGTGGTGGTTTCTGACGAGGTGGAGCTGCTGCGGTTTGCGTTCCCGTAGAACGCCCCGGCCGAAGCGGTATCAAAGCTGGCACATGTCGTCCGTGTATTGCCCATGCAGTCCCAAGCACGCCTAGCCCTCGCTGCCGCACTGATCCAAAGCTCCGTCGGCGGCGGCGGCAGCAAGGCAGGGGAAGAAGAAGATGGGGAGGAAAAGTTGGCCATGGCGCGTAAGATGGCCTTGGCCGTCGTGGAGGCTGCCACGATCTCGACGTCGGCGGCGACGACGACGACGGACGAAACTGGACGAGCAGAGCGGGGCGACGCGTGGAGACTTGCTGGAATCGCGGCGGCCCTGTCGTCGTCGTTGTCGTTGTCGTCGTCCGCAGGGGGAGCGACGGAAAAGGAGAAGGAGGAGGAGGAGGGGGACGTTGTTGGAGAGCCCGTGTTGGCGTCGGAGGCAGCGGACGAGATGGACGGGAACGCGGCCGAAAACGGGGGCGGGGAGGGACTCCTTCGCCGTCGGCCTCGCCCTCGGCCTAGCCTTGCCGAAGCGGTCCGGTGCACGCAGAGGGCGGTTCACACGTCCCCGTGGGAGGTCTCCAACTGGGAAGCGCTCGGATTCGCAGCGCTGTCTGCTCCTGCTCCTGCTCTATCTTGAAGCTCGGATCGAGAAAAGGCGCCATGCGCGGACCGGATAGATAGATGGGGTCGGGGAAAAGCAAAGCGATTTCACTTTCCTTTGACCGCTTGAGCATTGCGTGCACGTACGTACGTTAACGTGGAACCAGAAAAAGAGAGGGGGCACCCCAAAGGGAGTTGGAGTTGGATTGGACGAGAGGAGAGGAGAGCGGACCAGAAGGAAGTAGGGGTTGGGGGGAGGGGGGGGGGAGGGGTTTGGGGGGGGGGCGATTGAACTACATGTGGTCATGGTCGATGGACGGACGAGTCGAAGGAATTTGAGCAATACTACTACTTTGAGACGGGATGGGGATGGGACGGGATCGCAGGACGAGTGAGACGGAGAAGACAAGGACCGAACAGAATTGGGCATGACGGGGCGAGGGCGAGAGAAGAGAGGCGTGGAGAACGAAGCGAAGCGAGAAGTGAAACGGCAAGAGATGTAAAGGGAAGGGGGACGAGGGAGAAGGAAGAAGAAGGACACAAGAAAGGGGTTGGTTGTTCCAACCGAACCGAACCGGAGCACAAACGACGTCGAAAAGGGGGGGTAAGGTAACGGAGAGAAAAGGAGGGGGGGGGACGAAAGGATAAGGTTTCGTGGGGAGGAGAGGGAGGAGGACGCTGTTAGAAACCTTTACGTGAGCGGGGACCGATTAAAAGGTGGAGGGCGAAAAAAAAGGGGGGTCCTTTGAGGAGAGAGAGAGAAAGGAAAGCGCAATCCCAAGCTCGCAGCGCAGCAGCGACGCACTCGGGCTCAGCAGACGGCGAGACGGCGACAAGCCCGCTGGGTGTCGCCGAAACAGCAGCCGCAACCGAAGCTGAGATTGAAAATCGAAGTGGAAGCCAGGGTCGGGGATCGCGGTCGGGGTCGACGAAGGCGGGACGCGCGCGCGCGCAACACTAGAGTCTAGCCGTTCGTGACGCCGAGGCCCTTGAGCTCGGAGGCGAGAACGGCGCCGGCGGAAGTCTGGGCCTGCTGCCGGTCCCCCGCGTCCTTACCGGCGTCCTTACCGACGGCCGGCCTCCCCGGTCCGAAACCGCCACCGTCGGCGCCATAGGCCGAAGCGGGCGAGACGGGACTGGCGGGCCCATCAAAGGCAACGACGGGCGAAACGGCAGCGGAAGCGGTCTCGCTGGCCTTGTGGATCACGTCGTCAAAGGCGAGCGTCTCGGTCTGGCTCTCGTTGAGTAGGTCGGCGTAGCTGAAGAAGCTCAAGCGGTGGTGAGCGGGTGCGTGGGACGCCTCGTCGCCTGCCGCCGCCGCCGCTCGCGTCGTCGGCGGCGCCGGACCAGAGACGACGCGCGGACGCGGCTGGGCGGCAGCGGCGCGAGGTCGGGCGTTGACAGCGGCGAGGTCTTCTTGCTCCGGTGCTGTTTCTCCGGCGGAATCGACGGGAGATCCGAGCTCCGGGGAGGGCAGGTTGAACGACGCGGGCACGGTGGCAAACTGAGGCGACCACGCCGCAGAGGAAGAAGGACCGGGGCCGGTGCCGGCGCCGGTGGCGGTGGTGGTGGCGGTGGCGGTCTGTCCCGCTTCTTCGGTGAGGCCGAGCAAGCTGGCGTTGAGCGTAGCGGCGTGAGCTTGGCCGACGACGGCGCCGTCGATGCTCAGGCTCGTGGGTCGGCTCCCCGCGGCGGAGGCGACGCCGCTGTTGCTGAGTGCGGGCGAGGCGCTCTGGACGGGAGAAGCGGAGGCGGAGGCGATGGTGTTGGCCACGTACGAGGGCGAGGAAGGGCGGTGCGGGTCGGGCAAGGTGAGAGACGTGACCGCCGGGACGGAGGGCGAGCGCGGGTGATGATGATAAACCCGGCTTTGACCTTGACCTTGACCCTGACCCTGACCGGCGCCCTTTTCGGTCGAGACGAGGGGAGAAGTGGAGGAAGAAAAGGCGAGGGAAGTAGTGCGCGAATGCGAAGCGGGGCTCTGCGTTCCAGCAGCTCTCGGAGACGCTTCGCCGGGAGGTAATTTACCAGCGAGCGATCCGCGGACAGGGCTCGTTGCGCGACCGAATCCGACCGGAAAAGGTGCGGGCCGGCCCGGGCTCCTCGACCTAAAGCTGGCGACCGAAGAACCGTCGGAGCCTACGCTGCGATGGCCGATCGGGGAACCGACGGCCTGCTGCTGCCCGTGCCCGTGTCCGTGCTGCTGCTGCTGCTGCTGTTGCTGATGATGTTGTTGTTGTTGTTGAGAGGGCGAGCCGACGTGGTGGACGGCGGCGTAAGCGAAAGGGTCGCCAGCCACCCAGCCGGCCACGCTGGCCTCCTTCGCGGCTGGGGTGAGGTCGCCAGAGGCGGCAATGAGCTGGGCCACATTCGGCATCGTCGGCGCAACGACCGGCGCGCCGCCCGCTCCGTCCGAGAGTGCCGAAGCTGGTGGCGAGGGCGGATGAGAGGGCGAAGGGGAGCCGACGGGCGAAGCGAGTTGGGCCAAGTGGGAGAGATTGGAAAGAGTGCCGGCCATGGCGGGAGCCGGAGCGATGATCTCGAGGTTCTGCGGCGCGAAAGAGTGAGAGTCAGGGCCATCTTAAGCGGGCGAGCCGGGCGGGTATTTTCACTTTTTTTTTAGCCTTTTCCACTCCGCCGGCCTGGCGCCCACTTGCCCACTCCAACATTGACTCACCTCCTCGCCGTCCTCCTCCGCGAGCGCCTCCACGGCATCGTCCAAGACGGTAGGAATGGCTAGGTCGGTGGCCTCCTGAGCGGTGAAGACACGCCCTGCGTCGCGGTGCTCGACATCGCGCTCGAAGATGCTCGCGCTGTCCGCCGTCGTCGCGCCGTCTCCGCCGACGCTGGAGTGGGCGTCGCCGTAGGCGGAGCCGGGTGCGCCGGCCGAGGTGGATCCAGGGGAGCCGGGGATGGCAAAGTGGGGGTGGGAGTGGGAATGGAAGTGGGAATGAGAGCGAGAGTGGGAAAGGAAGGGAGAGTGGGTGGGGGAGGAGGGGTGGGTGGAGGAGAGGGAGGTCAGAGCGGCGGCGTGGAGTGGCACGACGTGAGCGGAGGCGGGGGGAGAGTGGGGTCTGCTCGGTGGGTTGCTCCTCCTCCCTCCGGAGGATTTGTTGGGAGACTGGGGAGACTGGCTTCGAGCCTTGGTGGTCGCCGCGGCTGTGGTGGTGGTGTTGGTCGTCGGCGGCACTCCAGGGGCGTGAGCCTTGAGGGGCAGGGCTGCGACGGCGGTGGTGAAGGGCTTGTAGCCATCGGTGGGACTGCTTGGAGCGCCGCTGCTAAGAGGGCTGGTGCCAGCGGTGCCGCTGGACATGACCTCTTCGGGATCGCCCCTGTCGTTCTCGGACCAGACGGTCTCGGACATGGGCGACGGAGCGGCGGAGAGACCGGAGGCGGGGGAGAGAGACATGTCAACAGGGGCTTCGTGGTGGTAGTGGTGGTGGTGGTCGTCGTCGTTGCCGTCCGTCGTGGTCGTCGTCGCGGTCGCGGCGGGCTGTCGGCAGGGCGTCGGCGTCGAGGGTGATCGAGGGGTCTGTGGAGAGGGCGAATTGGAGTGTATGTAGAGGAGGGTGTCTTAGGTATGGGTCATGACCGGCCGATCGATGGAGATGGTGGGAGGAAGTGAAAGAGGATTGCGAAGAGGAGAAGAGATGAGATGAGCGACGAGCGACGATGGACGGGATCGACGACGAGTCGCTGATAAGTTCGCCCGCCGACGATCTGCTGACGGCCACCGTTCTCTGTCTCTATCTCTGTCTCATCCAACTCATCCATCTCATCCATCTCATCTCATCTCATCTTCGTCTCCATTTCCGTCCCCATCTCCATCTCCATCTCCATCTCCATCTCCACCCGCCTTGGACAGGTGACACCATCGCGCCGAATTCGACCAAGGATCGGCCCCTAACAGGAAACAGCCACCACCTCCCGTCCGTTCCTGCCAGCCACTCCCGCCCCACATCCCCGCCTCCCTCCGTCTGCGTCTGTCCGTTCGGCGGGTCGGAAGAAGGAAGGAAACATGTCTCACCGGTGCGCTTTAATTGCGGTGGGGGCCCGAAAGCGTCGTTGTCGTCGTCGTTGTCGTCGTCGTCGTGGACGCTGCACGCGAATGGACGCCGAGATGGCGATGGGGGCTCGGTCGGAGGAGGGAATGGAGGTGTGTGTGGGGTGTGGTGGGAGAAGCAGGGCTCGGTGGTGGTCGTTGTGTCGGTTGTGTCTGTCTGTCTCTCTCCGCCAATGCCAATCAGTCCACGTGGATCGACGGCGCTGTCTTTACGTTGACGTGGCCGCCCGTGGCTCGAGTGGAGTGGGAACGAGTGAGGGCGCGTGAGCAAGCGGAGCGCAGTGGCGTCATCGGCGGCGGCGGCGGTGCTGTCTGATCGAGCAAGAGCCGAAATGAGCCAAGGCGAGGCAGCAAGCAAGGCAAGCAAGGCAAGGCAGACCAGACCAGACCGTGTCCCTTCTTCCTTCTTCCTTTTCGAGTCGCTCGGAGCCAGGCAGTCGTGTGTGTGCGTGCCCGTGCTCCGTCGTCGATGGGAGCCGAGCCGAGTGCCAACGGCGGAAGATGAGATGGGCTGTGTGTGGGCCGCCCGATCTCAAACCTCCCATCCACTTACATGCACCCTCATATCCACCCACCACACCGACCTGGCCCCCGCGTGCCGGGCCGGGATACAGTGCAAGCAAAAGAACAAAAGCCAAAAAGCAAAGCAGGCCTCGTCTGCGTCTCCATCTAACCCTCCCTTTCTCGTCCCGCTCTGCCCGCTCTTCTGACGTCGTCCGCGTCGCGCGACCCGCGATCTTATCATCCATCCTCTGCCCACGCATTCTCTTTAGCTAGCCGCTGACTCAACCGTCAAAGGAAAACGTCCAGAAAGAGTAGAGAGAGGAGCGAAGAAAGAACACGTCGCTCGCCCCTCTTCCTTCCCCTTTTTCTCCTTCTCCAGAACATGTTCTCTCGCCTCCGCCGCCTCAAGCTCCCCAACTGGCTGCCCTACCGCCCCTTCTTCCTCTTTGCTTCTACCATGTCCCCCTCTGACCTCCCCCAGCGCATTCGCACCGCCGCCGTCGAGCTGCCATCCGTGTACGACTCGAGCTTCGCCGCCACCAACGACTTTGGCCAGGCGTTCGACGTTTTCGTCCGTGACTCTGCATCGCCCCGTGTCATCCTCATCGGCGACGCCAGTCACGGAACGTCCGAGTTTTACGCCTCCCGCGCCGCCATCACCAAGCGCCTCATCGACATTCACGGCTACGACACCGTCGCCGTCGAGGCCGACTGGCCCGACGCCGCCGCCATCGACCGCCATGTCAGACACAAGCCCCGCCCGTCCAAGCTCGAGGAAGCCACCGGACCGGCGTTCCAGAGGTTCCCCGGCTGGATGTGGAAGAACGAGGACGTGAAGGAGTTTGTCGAGTGGCTCAAGGAACACAACGCCCACGTCGAGCCTTCTCGTCGCGTTGCCTTTTTCGGTCTCGACGTCAGTCTCCTTTTCTTCCCTTCCTCTCCGCGCCCCTCTCGCTGAGTTCGCCTTCGCGATCCTTGCCTCCGCTGCCGCTCGCTGAACGACGGACAACCGACGACGCAGCTCTACAGCTTGGACACGTCCATCAAAGCCGTCATCGACTACCTCGAGCGCGCCGATCCAGAGCTGGCCAAGACGGCCCGACAGAGGTACGGCTGCCTGGCGCCGTACGCCGCCGAGCCGGCGCGGTACGGCGCCGTGGCGCTTGGAAAAGGTTTCGCCCCGTGCGAGCAAGGCGTCGTGGAGATGCTTAAGGATTTGCTCGCTAGGCGCCTCGATGACGTCCGTGACGACGCCCAAGCCGACGGCGAGGACGCCCTGTTCGACGCCCAATTGAACGCTCAGTTGGTCGCCGATGCCGAGGCGAGTTCCCCGAGTCCGTTTCCCTCTTCTCTGAGAGCGCTGACCGAACTCGCTTCCATGCCGCCTCCGATGCGTCGCACCGGTGCGGGATTCGTGACAGAAATACTACCGTGCCATGTATTACGGCAGCGAAGAGTCGTGGAATCTGCGCGACACTCACATGTTCGCCACCCTTCTCCGTCTCCTCTCTCGGCCCAACCCCCCCACGCCCGGCCACGCGGGCACCCACAAGGCGGTCGTGTGGGCTCACAACTCGCACGTCGGAGATGCCCGACATACTGGCATGGGTCAGCGTAGGGGAGAGCTCAATATCGGACAGCTTTGCAAGGAGCGCTTTGGCGCCGGAGGCGCTTGTATCATCGGACACGGCACCCATACCGGCACCGTCGCCGCGGCGCACGAGTGGGACCAGCCCATGCAGGTCGGTCGGTGTTTCGCGGGCGATGATGGCTAGTCCCTCGCTCGCCTTGGGCGAGCACGACGAAGAACGCTGCTAACGAGCTTTTCTTTTTTTTTTTTCTTTTTCTTTTTTTTTTTTCTTTTTTTTTCTTTTCCCTTTCTTCGCCTCTCAGATCATGCCCGTCAACCCCTCGCGCTCGGACAGCTACGAGCGTCTGGCGCATGATACAAACTTGCCACGCTTCCTCCTCGACCTACGGCGAAAGGACGGGGACGGGGACGACAAGGAGAGGTCGTCGGTGCTCGACGCGCTCGCCGAGCCGAACCGCCTCGAGCGCTTCATCGGCGTCATCTACCGCCCGGAAACCGAACTGTGGAGCCACTACGAGCGCGCGTCCCTACCGCGCCAGATGGACGGCTATGTCTGGTTCGACGAGTCGCGCGCCGTCACCGCCCTCGGCGCCGTCAAGCCCGACGTCCCGCCGGAGAAGCAGGAGACGTACCCGTGAGTTCATCTGCGCCTGTTCTGTTTTTTGTTCTGCTCTGCACGCCGCCCGAATCGGGGCAGCTCACCATGTCCGCCTCCGTCCCATGCATTCAGGTTCGGACTCTGAGCGGGGTAGAGCGCAGCCGCCGGACGGGACGCGCCGGTCCTCTTCTATCGTGTTCGTCCTTCTGCTGGGGGATGCCTTGTTTGTTCCGCGAAATAAATTCCGTAACGGTTATACAAATACGTGCTTCCGAGAACAGAGATAAAGTTGGTTTTTTCTAAACCGGTCTCGACTCTTCCCTTCGTGACGGTTGCGATGCGATGCGATGCGATGCGACGGGCGACGGGCGACGGGCGACGGGCGTGGGAGAGACGATGAATGCCGGAAAGGAACGGACGAGGACGCAACCTCAACGGACGCACTCCTCCTCACCGGACTTGTATGTTCTCCTGTCCCTTGACGGAGGGGGGGCACACTCTTCCTCGTCTCGTCTTGTGCAGGTGCCAAGGAAAAGATCGTGAACCTGGAGGCGGCTCCTCAGAAAAGCGTTCGAAATGGAATGTCGAGACGAAGGCGACGGACAACGTCACGACCGCGTCCTAGCAGGGCAGTATGTACATATTAGCGTTGGAAGCTCGCCTCGGCAACCGCCCCGCTATTCAGCTCACACATACACCCACCTCTTTCTCTCCCCGACTCTTCCGTCGCCCGAAAATTGATCTTGCAGGCGACCGGTTATCTGATCCCGCACGTGGACTCGCCGCAGCGAGCGCGGCTGGAGTGGAGAACAGGACGAACGTCTTTCGACGCGACGGATTCGATTTCTTGTCTTTCACCCCCCCATCTCTCTCCCTCTCTCCGTTTCCATGCCGTCCGACATGACCGCACCCAGCACATCCCTCGATTTGGCGTCCTACGTATCTATAACGCCGCCAAAGCCCCTCCGTTACTCCATCGCCGCCTGCAGCTCCCACAGCGGTTCTTACGTGCCCCAGCACATCCTTTTCGACCAACCCCACGACATCGCCAGTCGATGGAGCGGCGCCAGCGCTACCGCCTCCCTCACACCTGACGGCGCTCCTGGCGACTCCGCGGCCGCTGGCGGCGTAGGCAGGGGGAACAAGCAGTGGATCTTGCTCGAGTTGGAGCGCCCGGCCATCGTGCGTGAGTACATGTGTGCCGACGCTTGGATAAAAAAAGGCCAGGTTCGGATTTCCGTTCCCGTTCCGTTGACTCATCCGACGTTTCGTTTTGTACGATCAACCACTCTCCTCCTCGTCGCCTTTGGCTTGTGATGCAGGAACTATCACCTTTGGCAAGTACCACAAGCGTGAGTGTCATCTTCGTGGCGGCGGCGGTGGGGGACAGATAGGTGACAACGTGCGCACGACTCTTCTTTTTTTCACCGACTTTCGCACATTTTTCTTCCCTTCCTTTTTGTACAGCCCACCCATGTAACCTTAAAGACTTCAAGGTCTACGGTGGACCATCTCCCGAGCAACTGGTGAAACTCCTTCGCGGTGGACTGCGCAACGATAGCGTGCCAGACACGTTTGATCTTGCTCATCGGAGCAAGGAGGGCGTGGTGAGTTTGAACTTACCGTGGTCGACGGCGTTGTCTCTGCTTCCCTCGTTCGGTGCCATCGTAGACGTCGCCGCTCGGTGGACAGGGGAAACACGCCGCACGTCTACAGCGCACCTCATTCTTACATCCATTTGCCGTCTTCGCAGTATCTCCCCGTCCGATATATTAAGCTCGTTCCCTTGGCCGCGCACCTTCCAAATTATAACTTTAGCGTGTGGCACGTCGCTTTAAGCGGTCTGGATGATGAACGCATGATACTCGAGGCTCTTAGGCGTTATGACCTGGTGAGCGGCGCCGTTTCTCGTCCTCTAGTCGCGTCTCTGGTCAAAGTAGCTCATTACCCCACTGTTCCTCCCTCTGCGCTCTCTTCACTTTGTCTCCCGCCGTCTTGTTCGATCCCTTCCAGCACCGGGAAGACCTCTTGCTTCGCATGATCCTTAAACACCTCCGTTCCCGGAGACACTTCTCGGCCTTCCGCGCGCTCCAGTCCTCCGCAAACCTCAGCCTAGAGCATCCGCTACTTACTGAGCTCTATGACGCTCTCGTGCTCAAGGGAGACTTTGATCGGGCGGAACACATCCTCGAGCGCGCCGCAGGACTGCATGTCCTTCCACAGGAGCCCTCAGCCAGTGACCTCCGCCGAGGTGTTGACTCTTCGCTCTCCCGCTCTCCTTCTCCTGGCGCCGGCCCGTCCGGCTCGCCTTCTCCCTTTGCGCTCGGCGCCGCCTCGCCTCTCTCCAGAGATCGCTCCGCCGATCATACCGACAGTCCTAGGCGATCCTCCTCAGTGCACGAAAACAACAGAGGCAGAGACGGCGGCGATGACTTGCATCGCGGAGGGCTTTTCAATGATTGGATGAAAAGGGCCATGCCTAAGCCGTTTTGGGAGAAGATCGACGCGGCCAATGCCGATGGTGATGCGCCGTGGGTGTTCTGTTCAACGGCATTGCGGGCGTGTCGGAGCGCATATCGCGTTCATGGATCTCCGCTGACCTTCTCTTTACGCCGTTTTGTCTTGCTACTGTCCGGCCTCTATTTAGATCTGGGCGAGGAGGCCATCAGATGTGCTTCGACACGGATAAGGGGATCGGTACGTGTTTCATTCATTCACGCGCCGCGCCGGGGACGGACTATGGGCGCTGACATTCATCGATCTTTTTCCGTCGCGCAGCGTACCTGTTCGGAGGATGGGATGGCTCGCAGGATCTGGGTGACTTCTGGGCATACAATGTGTGTGAAGGTCGATGGAGGACCATCAGCTACGATACCCGACTCCAAGGCGGTCCTGGCCCCAGGAGTTGTCACAAAATGGCGTTTGATCCGGTGCGTGTCTCTTCGTTAGCATTCGCCGCTGCAGATATGTTTTTGAGTCGCATCTCTCACTCGCTTTGTCTCGACCTCGTCTCATTTCACCTCAATTCACACAGCGCACGGGGTTCATCTACGTCTTCGGCAAGTTCATCAATTTTGACCAGCCGAAACCGTCTGCGTCTATGAGCCCGACGCCGTATACCACGTCCGTTTCTAGCCGGTCCAACCTCCCCTCAACGAGTAGCATCCCAAGGCCGGGCGTGGGTACTGGCAACAGCCTTGCCCCACCTCCTCCTCTGTCCGCCGCAGGTTCGCTGCCAGACCAGCTCATAAACGCCGAGCTGCTCGTCTCCCCGTCTTCTCCCGTCCCCGCATCTCGAACGGCAGGGACGGGCAGCAGGACGCCCATCGGCCTCCCTCCAGCCGTTGCCGCCTCTGGCTCCTCCCGCCAAAGTCCGCGGCGCGCGTCGAGGTCAGAGCGGCAATTTGCAGCTGCCACCACCGGAGAAGGAGACGGTATGCAAGGCGTCGAATCTACTGCGACCTCCTCTTCTGCATCATCGTCTCACCGACCTTCCCCGTCCCGAGCGCCCGCGTCGCACTCTCAGAACCATCATCAGCACCAACAGAGGCATGCGAGCCCCGTCGGTACGATTTCAGGCTGCGAGGCTGACTTTTGGAGATACTCGACGAGGCTGGACAGGTGGGAGAGGTTGAGTGCGGATACGGCGGTGAGTGGAGGTGTACGCGGCGCCCTGAACATCGAGGGACGGTCGCGTGGGAGCAAATGAATAAGGAGATGATGGTCGCTGACTTCCACCTCTACTCGTCGCATGTGGACCTGCTTCTACAAATCGTGACTCCCCTTAGGAGGAAGGAGGACCGAAGCTGATCTTTGATCATCAGATGGTCATCGACCCGGATACGCAGGTGAGCACGAGTCGCGTCGCTCTTGAGTTACTGGAGGAGCGCTTGCGCTTGTTGGCCGAACTCTTCTCTCGACGGTGCCTACTTATTTCGTCTCTTCTCTCTCCCAGCATCTCTATGTCTTCGGCGGTCGCGTCGTCCACCCTGACCCTTCGCGTTCGGAGCTCTCTGGCATGTGGCGATACGACATCATTTCCCGTATTTGGACTTTTCTTTTGTGAGTGACCTCTTCATGCTGACTCCCCTTCGCGGTTTACCATGAGCGATCGATGATCCATTCTACTGCCATCTGCGCCGGCGAGCTGACGTTTAATGCCTGCTTCGGTCTCATTCACAAGTGACGACTCAAGCCCATATCAGTCACGCATTCTGTCGCGCATAGGTCACTCCATGCTGCTTGATCAGAAGTATCGGCAGATCTGGATCTTTGCGGGACAGCGAGACGATCATTAGTAGGTTTCCATATTCGCTTCGCGGGTCTCCCATTTCTCGTCCTCCTCTCACCTTGCCTTTCCCTTTCGGACCGTGCCATCGTACTCTTCAACAGTTTGTCCGATCTCTACACCTACTCGCTCACTACAGGCGCTGTCCGAGAAATGTCCCCGGACTACTCTTTGACGGGCGGACCGGAAGGTGGCTTCACGCAACGAGCGACGATCGACCCGGTTTTGCGCGAGATCTACGTGCTCACGGGTCTCACGAAGTCGGGCAAGTCGGAAGTCGTGCGCAGCACGTTCTGGATTTACCGCCTGGATCGTGAGGAGTGGGTTCGAGTGTACGACTACGGGGACTGCTCGGCCAGTAGGGAGAGGAAGGGCAGATTGGACCATTATGGTCCGGCTGCATGGGCCGCGACGAAGGACGCTGGAGAGGAGGAGCAGGAGAGAGAGCCTCAGCCGAGGTATGCGGCGCAAATGGTGTACAATCCCAAAGGGGACGGCACGTTTTACCTCTTCGGAGGCAACCCTGGTGCTTTGGACGCGCCCAATAGACGGCTTAACGACTTTTGGTCGCTCAAACTTCAGAGGTGAGCATGGCGGTGGATAGGACGATCATCTCGTCTCTCGAGCCACGTTTCTCCATGGCATACTCAAATAACCATGCGTCCTTGACCCGCCAACCCCCGAGCAGGTCTTCTCCATCCGAAGCTCTCCGCCAATGCAAGTTTGAAGTGCGTCGGCAGCGCTTCATGGAGACGACGCAGTCGCCGAACGTGAACCTTTTGCCGGCGCTATTGTACCTCCAGAACGACGTCTCTGCGGTCGTCAATCATGAGGACGAGGTGGAGAGCACCTCCTTCCGCTCCCTCATGACCCACCTCTTCACACGCGGTCAGGCCGCCCCCTCCGCTACGTCCGTGTCGTCCGTGCCTCCTACCGTTCGAGCTTCGCAAGCCGTGGACCTAATCGGCGGCGGCGCTGGCGGGATCGCGATGACAGGAACGGCGCCGTCGTCGGACAAGGTTCCCAGAAAGGCGGGGACAGCGCGAGTCAGCGGAGACAAGAAGCGAAGGAGGCCGAAGGGCAGCATGGAAGGGTCTGGGTCGAGGGGAGGAGGAGGGGATGGGACGTCTGGATCCAGTGGTCTCCTGGATGACGGTGATACTGAGATGACAGATGAGAGGGAAGAGGCGGAAGTGGAGGAGGAAGAAGGGAAAGAGGACGGGAGCGGGTCTCCGCGCTCGCTTTCTCGAGCCGCTCTCTCCCCATCGAATGAGACCGGCCCGACGGTCAACCTGCACGATGAAGATGGCGCTCCAGAGGGAGGTGAAGGGACCGTGGCGGAAACGTCGCTGAAGGCGAAGACGTCTCTGGAGGACGATAGGTTCTTCGCCCAAAGGACAGAGGTCTTCGAGCTCTTGCTCGACATGTTTCCGCCAGAACTCACCGAGCCTGAGGGGAGGCTCATCGACGGCGTCGAGCTCGACATGGGCGTGTGAGTTGAGCTACCCGAGCCGGGTAGATTTGCGGGGCCACTATTTACGACTCGCGAAGGAAGCGGGGCTCTGTAGACCGTAGTGTATGGTTCTTCCCGTCTTGTCGAGGCTAGTTCTCATCGTTAGTCCTTAAAATGTTGGTATCGCCAATGTATCGCCGCTGGTTAGAAGGAGAGAGAGACAAGGAGAAAGGGAAGGGGAGGGGTGCGATCGCCCACCTCCGACATATGGTAATATTTTTTCGACCAAGCCTCTGAAAGCCGGCAGTTCGCTGGCTCTATTTCATTCCTGTCCTGTCCCTATACGTACACACCGACAGAGTTGAAAGTGGTAACGACGCCGACACCAGTTAGAGCACTCGCTATAAGTGCCACAGTCGTCTCTTGGATCGCGAGGGTGTGTTTCGGAAGGCTGGGAGATGAAGAGAAGGGAAGAGAGAGGGTTAGAAGGTCAGAATGTGTAAGTGTGCGCGAGCCTAAAAGAGAAGTATGAGAGGCGACTCGGGCTCACGTAGTGAAGTAGAAAGCCAGAAGGAACGCGGCGAGCAAGCTGACCAGGGCAATGTACGGTTGAGAAGAGGGATGGAGGGGAGGAGAGAAGGGAGGCAAGCGCGAGTAGAGCGCCTGTCTCGTCGAGAAGTGGGGGGAGGGAACGATAGGCAGCGTCAGCGCTCACCCACCCCGTCGTCGCCGATCGAGAATGCGTGCGGACAGCCGGACGAGAGGAAGGACGAAAGTGGAGGGACGCACCGCGACCTGTTCGTACGAGGCGGACGACATTGACGTTGAGGTTGATCCCCCGACCTTGTCCTTCGCTTCGAGCAAGGTGTGGTTGGTGGAGACGACGCTGGCGACGTTCTCGCAGCTCACCGACGATCGTGCGCTGGCCCTGCGCCGCAGCACGCGTGGAGGAGGAACCGACCTGGTGCTGGGTGGGTCTTATGTTACGTTTATATGGCCGAACGCATCGTCCGCGATCTCTTACGAGCGGAGGACGAGAGGCAAGGGGCGAGGAAGAATGACGGCCGCCTTCTGAGCTGGAAGAAAAGCCAACAGAGGTCGATTCGCCGCCGACGACCTCAGATCCATCCCATCTACGCTTGCCACTTTCGGCTCATGATAGCCGGCAGCCGGAAGCTCTTCTTGCAACCCCGCATTTGTGCCCTGGGATCGCTGGACGAGCCTCCTTCCTCGCCGACATCCACAGACATAAGGCCTATCTGTCCGTGCGCTCACGAGAGAAAAGACATCTAAGTCAAGCTTGACGTGGAGGCCACCATCTCGTCCTCCTTCCCATCTGGCAAGAGCGGCTAGCCCTAACTCGACAACCAGCCAGCCGGCAGTCACCATGCCCACCATGCCCAGCAAAACGTTCACCCCGACGAGCAGGCCGGTGGCCCTTTCGTTAGACCCCGCCTCCAACGGTCAAGTGGCCATCATTCGGCTCAACATGCCCGAGCGCCTCAATGCCCTCGGTTTTGATGGCTACGTCAAGCTGGCGCAGTGCTTCGACGAGGTCGCCCAGATGGAGAGCGTCATCGTCACCGTGTTGACCGGGACAGGGAGATATTTCAGCGCGTGGGTCGCCTGAGCTCGGCGTCCTGTGGCATGCCGTTTGTCAATGACACTGACACTCATGACGGCGTGTCGTTTTCCTCTCGTCTGTTTTCTCGTTCCTAGAGGCGCAGACTACAATGATGTCTCCCGGCCCCCGCCCGACACGTCCGACGTGGCAGAGGCCAAGAAGCATTGGACGAGCCGATTTGCGAACGGTAATATGACCCTCACCAAGGCCATTCAGAGCCATCCTAAGCTGATCGTAGGAGCCATGAATGGGCCGGCTGTCGGTGGGTTCAGCTCAAGTGTGAATTCGTGAGGCCGGAGGCCGCTTTGGACAGAGGCTGAGAATGCCGAACCGCTCGCCATCTACGATTCACTGCCCCTTTGCAGGTCTTTCCGCCGCCCTCCTCGGCCTGGTCGACTTCCTCTACGTACTCCCGCACTTCTTCCTCTTCACTCCCTTCATGACCCTTGGCCTCGTCGCCGAGGGAGGAAGCTCTGTTTCGTTCGTGAGGAGAATGGGCGTGAGCAAGGCTAAAGAGGCGCTTTTAGAGGGTAGGAAGATGGACGCAGAGGAGCTGGAGAGATGCGGCTTCGTCAAGTGAGTGTGAGCTTGGACGACGCGAGAACGATGTCTCGGTGTCCGTGTCTCCAACTCATCCATCCCTCTTGCACGGCTCGGCTTCCCTTGTCGGGCGATGACACAGTCGCATCTACCCCTCCTCCCCGACCAACGACATTCTCACCCCTGTTCTCGCCCACGTCCGCGCCACCTTTCTCCCCCCACAAGCCAACGCCGTCTCCCTCCTGACCACCAAACGCCTCATCGATCAAGCACTTGACGAAAGCCGGACGGCCGACGAAGCCAATTTCGTCGAGGTGACCACCGCCGTGCAGAGGGCCTTGAGCGGCGACCTGACGAGGGAGTTTGAGGCGCTGAGGGCAGGGAGGAAGAAGCACAAGCTTTAGTGGGCCGTCGTCGATGGCGGTCACAAGGCTACATGTGTAGTTCGCGGTACCGTCTCGTCTCGTCTGGGCGCGGCCAGGCATGCAGCGCGTCTCGACGACGTCAACCTGTCCGCTCGAATTCATTATCGCTCTCCTTCCCTTCACTCGGGCTCCTTGCTTTCGTCTGTATCGCCTATTCATGATTTCGTTGAGCGTGGGTGGACGGACGGACGAAGACGGACAGAGCGAACGGCGTACGGGATTGGGGGACAGAAGCGTTGGGAAACGGAAGCGTCGGCGGACGGAGATGGAGGAAGTCGAGACATCGTCTGGTCTTTTTGCAATGTCCGACCACCTTGGATCGAGAATTCTCCGAATTCGGTCACGTTCACTTGTCATCTTCACCTTGGATCGCGAGCTTAGCTCTCCGAATACGCTCACGCTCGCAAACGTCGAAACGTTGTCTTGTCTTTTCCGTCTTCACCCCGAGGGGGGACATGGTCTCACTCACACTTAACAAACGTTCTTGTCATGGATGAAGAGCGGTCCAGTCCCAGGGAGAAAGTATAAGAAGGGCTCTGTTTCCCCACCTGGTCTCCCTCCATCATCAATCCAATCCTATCCTATCGTATCCGCTCCACTTCACTTCACAGGCCTTCTCCTCTTCACAATCCTTTTCCCCCTTGCTTTTCTCTAACTATTACTGGAAACTCTTCTCCTCTATTCTGCTTTGCCCATACCCCTCACCCCATGCCATCCAACACCTTGTGCCTGCTCCGACCCCGACGTCTGAGTCTTCAACATCTTCAGACTCTTGGACGGTCAATACCAGTGGGTAAGGCGACAAAGAGATATCCAGCTTAATCGTGGCCCATCTTATCAAGTAAGTGTCTTGGGGAGGTCGGGCCTTCTACTCTTGAGAGGGGAAGGAAGATATAACATGTCTTATGGTCCATATTCTTCCAGAAAGTCATTGTTCTTGCACAGAGCTCGACCACTACCGCTTCAACCCGATCGCCTGTTCTCACACAGAACTCGACCTGGGCCGCCCTCACGCACCGCTACCACTTCCGCCAGTCACACACACCTTGGACCTGGGCCGCCATCACGCACCACCACCGCTTCAGCCTGCTTGCCGCCGTCGCTCCCGATATCGTTCCCGCACACAAGGTCTTCTTACCACCAATGCGTTGCCCTGAACACCTTCATTCCCCACTCTGCGGCACATCTTGGGCTCTCACGCCTTCCCTCCCGCGCCGCCCGCCGAACGATCTCGGTCGCAAAACCCACCTGTGGGACAAAACAGCGGCAAAGGCGGCACTACCGGGCGGCTTAGGTGTAAAGAAGCGACGGCGGAGCGACATCAGTGTACATACTGTCTGGGACGGAATCGGAAAGTTTGTCCACGTCCCGGACTTGAGTGAGTGAAGAACTGTGTGAAATTGTGTGAACGACAATGTCCTCGACGATGAAAGGCGAGTTTGCGGCACACCGCGGGGCTCAGAAAATGAGCAATTCGCCTTTCGTTGTCTGGACATCTCCCTCCATACCCGCCCCTTCCCTCCCCCTTCTTCCCCTCAAGGAGAAGGGAAGCAGGCTTCCCCCAGAGGAAACCAAGGACGGCAAAAGGAATCCTCTCCCCAAGAGACTGAAATGGAGCCCGAACCCTCTGACGCCCCAAGTGACACATCTCCTTGGACGCGGACTATTCCCCCCCGCCTCTTGCACGCAGAATCTTCCCCTCTATAAGTAGACCATTCCCTCTATAAGTAGACATTCCCTTTATAAGTAGAAGTGACGCAGGCCATTCCCCTCTTAAGTAGACCAATTCTCTCTTAAGTAGACCATTCCTCTCTTACTGTAGGCCGTAAGTGGCACTGAATGTGATTTATATAGTCTAGCTTTCCATCTCTGCAGCGCATGCTTCTCTGTAGTGTAAATCCCAATAGTACTCGTCAATGGGCACTTTATCGTCGAAGCTAGATTCGAGGAAGAGGTGCTCTTCAAAAGAGAGAGGGACATGGCCTCGGTACATGCATGAGTCGCTGGAGCTGATGAGTCTGCTGTGCGAGGATGGGAGGTGGGGAAGGTGACGCGGCCGATCGCGTGCAGCAGCGGCACAGTCAGTCGCTCTGGGACGCCGGCTCCACCAACGTCCCTTCGAATCTCTTTGCCCGGTTTGGACTAACCTGGGGTGTGTTTTTGTTCGTCCAGGAAAGCCCCTGGCCAATCTGTATCGAGACGCTTAAGACTTTGTTGCGGAAAGGGGTCGATCCGCTGGCCCGTCAGTCCGCCAGCATCGACGGAGGCAGCCAGCATGCAACTTGATTTCAGCGTTGGGAGACGGAAAGAAAGGAACGAGCAAGTTGAAGAAAGCCGGGTGCTGTTGTGCAAGGCTTCGCTCACGCTCATTAACGGCGAGACAAGACGCTTCTTTGCAATCTTTTACCTTGGATCGAGGAAATCTCCGAATTCGGTCATGCTCACTAACGTCGAGACGTTGTCTTCTTGTTGCAGTCCTCACTCTAAAGTGCTGGGATGGACCCCTGGATCGACAATTTTATGGATTCTCTCACGCTCACTGACGTTGTCTTGTCATCCTCCATGCTGGGGTGGTTATCCACTTGATAGAAGTAAGATAGTATTTAATAATGGAATTTCGAATGGATTTAATACTTCGATTCCCTGAGGAGGCCAATGAGCTCCTAATTCTACTGCTGGTGCTAAACTTGAATGGAAATAAGCCCAGAATATTGATAGGAAGAAGAATACTTCATTTGGTTAGAGAATTCTCCGAATTCGGTCATGCTCTCCTGCATCTTCACCTTGGATCGCCATCTCTCCGGTTTCGCTCACGCTCGCTTGCAATTTTCATCTTGGATCGAGACCTTTCCGGATTCGCCCACGCTCGCAACGTCGAAACGTTGTCTTCTCTTTTCCATCTTCACCCCGAGGTGGGACATGGTCTCATTCACACTCAATAAACATTCTTCTCATAGCCGAAGAGTGGTCCAGTTCCAAGATAAAAGGTATAAGAAGGGCCCCGTTCCCCGCCTGTTCTCCCTCCATTTTCACTCCACTCCATTCCACTCTACAAGCCTTCTCCTCACCCTACTCAATAACCATCAACGGCAAGCCTTCTCCCCTCTCGTCCGGCTGCCATAACCCTCATTTCATGCCCATCACACTGTGCCTGCTCCCACCCCAACGCCTATATTGTTGGCAACTTTACTATCGCGGCGCTGCCGATGGTAGTCTGTCGTGGTTACACGCCCGTCGCACAAAATGTAAGTGCCTTGAGGGAGTCAGGCCTTCCAATCTTGGGAGCGAAGACTTAGTGTCAGACTTACGTGTCTTCCTGGTCCACACTATTCCAGAAACATCGATGTTCTTACACAGAACTCGATCTGGGCCGCGCACCACTATACTATCGCTTCAGCCCGCCTGTTCTCTCACGCTCGCGCATCACTACCGCTTCAACCCTGTCGCCCGGAAAACTCGAACTGGGCGGCTCTCGCGCATCAATACTATCACTTCAGCCACATCGCCTGCTCCCACACAGACCATTTGGGCCGCCCATGCGCACCACTATCACAGCTGCCAGTTCGCCGTCGTCGCCCCGATATCGCTTCCGCACACGTGCCCACATCCTCGCCATGCTCGAGGCCCTCCTACCACCAATGCGTTGCCCTGAACATCTTCAATCTTGGACTATCACACCTTCCGCCGGCCCACGACTTTGGCCGCATTAACCAGTCTTAGGATTAGCGGCACCGGCGGCACTTGCGGGCGGTCCAAACAAACAAGGTGCACACAAAGCGATGGCGAAGCGAAGCGACAATGGTCTGCCTCGTGTTTCCCCCAACGGATCGCAACAGGTACCAACTGGTGCCCCTGCGCTCTGGAGGTCCCATTGGAGCTCAGCCCCCTTGTGGGGAATGGGCGCCCTTGGGTTCCGTCTGGAATGAGGACACGAGGGATGACGACCACCCCTATAGATAGACACAAGCTCTCCCTCACCCTTGCGATGATCCGACCTAGTGTTTCCCCCAGCAGGTCGCAACGGCACCCTTTGGTGTCCCTGCGCCCTGGAGGTCCCATTGGAGCTCAGCCCTCTAGTAGGGAATGAGCGCCTCTGGGTTCCGTCTGGAATGAGGACACTAGGGATGACGGTCGTCGCTCCCTCCAAACCCCTCCCCCAAGCAGAAGTGCTCTAAGTAGACGTAACACAGACTCCCCCCTCCCTCCTCAGTGCCCTGCCGACGGGTTGCAGATGGGTGCCATCTGGCATCGCTGCACCCCGAGGTCCCATTGGAGTCCAGCCCCATGCAGGGAATGCTCGCCTTTGGGTTCCGTTCGGCTCATGGGGCGCTCCCGTCATCATCTCTCTTTGCATCTTAGTTACCACCTTCTCTGTGGTATAAATCCCATTAAAACGGACTCGTCAATGAGCACTGCTACTTTGGATGACCTTTTATTGTCTCAAGCATCTGCCTTTTCTCTGCGCGAATTTTTCTCTCACCCGTTCTCTTCCTTCCTTCTATCGCCTCTTCGTCTCGGGCACATATCCTCTTCTTCGTGCGGCCCTTCTCTTCTTGTTCGCATTCAGTCATCTCTCATTTTCCTCTGTATGACCCGTAGGCCCCTGGTCCGCTTCCCCAGGGCCGCCCAGACTGGATCTGGCACGCTATCAGCCAGTGCGGCACGGTACCTCCCCTACGCGTACATCTTCATCTCCACCGCTGCAGGCCCCTCGTCCTGTCCTCCGGGAGGGCAATATAGAAGAAGAAGGATATGAAGTAGTTGGACACGTCCATTCGCATTCTGCGGTTCCCATGTTTTCGGTATGTCTGACCCAATGATGTAACTAGGAAGCTGCGGCACATGCTACGGTAGAGGCTGCGGTACGGACGGCGGGAACGCAACACATCATACCCTATGTCATCTTCTTGTATCACACCCCACACCTTCATCCTCTCCCATACAAATGTCCGATCCCTACGAAAATCAGCGTCTACAGGACGCCGACTCGGCATTGCATATGTCTCGAGCGCGTGATGAACCGTCCGCCTCGCCGCACTCGCCTCGATCACCTCACTCAACTGGGCGACGGCAGTCTCATGACGGTGACGGCGACCAGGACCGCTTCCCCTCTCCTGGACGCCATGCTTCGCCCCCGGAGCCATCCCAATTTTCATCATATCACGATGAAAGACAGACAGCAGCTCGAGCGGCGGCCGCGAGATTTTACCATGGCGATGGCAACTTGTCTAGCACGAGTCTCGATTCGCAACATGCGTTTGTAGACCATCGACGGCAGCCTCACTCTATTGCTCGCAGCCCCGATCGATCCTTCTCAGGTGCACCCTCTACCGAACGCCGAAGATCTCAGCAACATCCTGGGCCGAACTCGTCAGAATGGCCCGCGGAATCTACAGATGCTGTAAAATCTCCGACCTCACCTCGTACGAAGCGAGGGTCGACATTGAGAAGGGAGCAATACTTGGACGATGATTTCGGCGAGGAGGAGGGGCGAGGGGACGAGACGGAGATTCATGGGGAAGATCCCGAGCCTTCCATTGCAACACTATCGAGGAGACCGAGCGCAGCAGAGGAAGATGTGTGCTTCCCAATGCAGCAGGCCACCGACGCGGACGCGAGGATGCATATGGGAATGGAGTCTGAGGCCTACGCTCCAGATGCGGCAGAACTTTTGGATGGCTCTACGCATTTGCCGCCGGGCTATCCTTACAACTTTGACCTGAAGGCCTTGGATGACTTTGCAAGCCGGGAGAGGGAAAAGCTCGGCATCGGCATTCAGTTCGCACCGGGATCAGCGGGAATGAGGCAGAGGCCTTCTCTAGCAGGTGCAAAACAGCCTGGCACGTATGGTTCACCGGAAGAGAACGGATCTCAGTTGTACGTCAGGCGATCCAAGGCGGGGAGTCGGTATCAGCGCAAGTTGGCCCTTTTCGAGGGCGCAGGCGCGCCACCGCCGCCCGTCGGCGGAGCTGGAGGGCAACCTCCACCTAGCGGTCCATCGAAGGCTTCGCCAGACGCGAGCACGCCGTTGATCGACAAACCCCAGGTACACTCAAACTCGTTCGCATACGATCCGGGACACTTGCACAGACCGCTGCACACGACCGACCGGCAATACCGCTTCTCGTTCTATTCCAACGCTCTTCCTGCCACCATTCACGCTCGGAGCTTGGCTGAGCTTCCTGCCGAAGGACAAAGCTTTGAGGAGCTCTTCATGGGCCGGACGTCGTGGCCCGACGCTGAGAGCGAGACCGGTGACGGTGCTCATGGTCTCAAGGGGCAGTCGGGGGGCAGTAAAGCGCCTACGCGGCCAGGCACTGGCGCTGCCACCCCCGTTACGGACGCGCACGGCTCGATGACGGGCAATAGCGTGGCACGAGCGGCCGCCATCGCCGCCGCAAGGATGGGTGCAGCACCACCTAATTCCGTGGGTAGCGGTCTAGTTTCGGGCCGGCCACACGCCAAAGACTGGGCGCCTGAGTCCAACACTTGGTGGCTCGACGTTCTCAGTCCCACAGACGAGGAAATGAAGCTGCTGAGTCATGTGAGTCGCTATGAAATTTCTTCTATCAGCTACCGCCTGGCGCTGACGCCGCTCGCGTCCCTCGTTTGGCCGACTTATCTCTCCACACCTTATTCTCGTCCTGTATAGGTCTTTGGGATCCACCCGTTGACGACGGAGGACATTCTCATGGAAGAGACACGAGAGAAGATCGAACTATTCCGCAACTATTACCTTGTGTGCTTTCGGTCGTTTGATCAGGATGCCTACAGTCCAACCTATCTCGAGCCACTCAACATGTACATCATCGTTTTCCGTGAAGGCACCTTGTCCGTGAGTGGCAGGCGTCCCGATCCAAACGTGGCTCGGGCACGTACGCTGACTCCGTCTTCTCGCTTTTGCAACAGTTCCACTTCAGGGATACACCTCACCCGCAGAACGTGCGGCGACGTATCAAGCAGCTCAAGGACTATATCAGCGTATCGTCCGACTGGATTTCGTACGCCCTGATCGACGACATCACCGACGCTTTTGGGCCGCTCATCCAAAGCATCGAGTACGAGGTCGACAGCATCGATGAGCTTGTGTTGATTTTGAAGGAGGCGGAGCAGAGCGATATGCTGCGAAGGTGAGCGTCGCGTCTCGTTTGGCGGCACGCTTGAGCTAATGGGACGTGACTCACACCCATTTGGGTCGATGGCATGGCATCAGGATCGGCACTTGCCGAAAGAAGGTCATGGGTCTTCTGCGTCTCATGGGCAACAAAGCCGACGTTGTGAAGGGTCTCGCCAAGCGGTGCAACGAAAACTGGTCCGTGGCGCCGAAGTCGGACATCGGTCTTTACCTTTCTGATATTCAGGTGAGCCCGCGCGCATCTCCTGTTGGAACTTTGAGTAGGGGCACTATCCCGTTGAACAGATGCTCAAGGAGCCAATATCCTCGTCAACGAACTGCGGTGTAGGACCACCTCATCACCATGACGCAGAACTTGAACCATTATGAGAAAATTCTCTCTCGCTCGCACTCCAACTACCTGGCCCAAATTTCGATTGAAATGACTGTGAGAGTTCAGTCTGCTTACTGGTGGGACATTGGTGACATGCGTTGATCGTCGTCCATCTCTCTGGCATGCGACTCGAATGACTGATTACAGGACGCCAACAACCAAATCAACGACGTTTTGAGCAAGCTCACCGCACTTGGTACCGTTCTCGTGCCGATGAACCTAATCACCGGTATTTGGGGCATGAACGTTACTGTACCGGGACAGGACACAGGTTCACTACATTGGGTGAGACTCCACATAGACCGTACGGCGTCTTTTTCATGTCTGTCTTACCTCAGTCACGCTCTCTCTTTGTCCCTCTCCTACGTCAATCGTTCCGTACGGCCGTCCTTCTCCACAGTTCTTCGGCATCGTCGCTGTCATGATCGTCTTGGCTATCATCGGCTTCTGGGGTACCGTCAAGTACCTGTCACGGTAAATCGGGGGTATATTGTTGAACAGTATAGACCACATTCCCTTTAAGTTCTCTTATTGCTGTGTTATCGTATGTATTGTCCCTTCTGTTTGTTCGTTCCCATCGAGCAATGGTGCCACCTGCATGACAGCGCTCCACACGGAGCACACGGAACGGAGGCTCGTGCTAGCTTCCCAGCTGCTACCATCTCCAATTCCACGTTCATCTCCAGGGCCAAAGTGCCTCTTCTTTCTCGGGCTCTCTGTATACTTTCCTAAAGCTGATGTCCACGCGCGCGAATCCAGCGCTTCGTCTTTGCTTTCCGGTCGCGTCTATTCGTCCGTCGTACACCATCGAGCCGCAGACATTCGCCTTCGAATGCCGCCTATCTCCGCTCCGGACAATACTTCCTATACTCTCGTGTGATGACATTCACCACTGCGTTCTTCCATCCAGCATTGCGCCGATACCGGATCCCCTCGCCAAACCAGAAAGTCGCCCGCCATGCGCCCTACCCTTCCGGCGCTCAAGCGCATTGTCCCCGTTCTGCGCTCTTCCATCGCCGCCGTCGATTTGCGCCTCCCGCCCGTGGAGGTGGGCAGACGACCACCGACGGGTTTGGCCAAGGCTACCAGTCCGGACTCCATCACCGCGCGGCTACTGAGGAGAGCTGAAGAGGAGGTGGAGGGTAGAAAGAATGTAGAGGGAGCGATGGGAGAGGGGGAGGGAGGGGAGCCGGGGAGGGTGAGGTGGCCCACCAATCTAAGGGTGGAGCAGTTCGTGCCTAAGAAGGAGCTTTACTGGAAGGTCCGTACCCAGCGTCCATTTTCTGCCTTTACTCTTCGTCTTCGTCCGGTTTTTTTTGCGCGATCTCGCCTTCTCTTTGCTTTTTTGAAGGTGGCTGATCTGACAATGCTTCGCTTGTTTTTTATCATGCGCCGTATCCCTCCGTCACCTCTGCACTCTTAGGTCAAGGCCGACCAACGAAACGAGCTCCGACGAATCTTGCGAGAAAACTGATGCTCTCAGCACGGCACTTGCACGCGACCGGCAGCCACACATCGAGATGTGTGCGTGCCTTGGTGTACGATCATTGATTGGTGGTTGAGGGTTTGCTGGACGACCTAGAATGCACAATAAGCCCGGGAGGGCGGGATCTCATCTTGACTCTTACTCGCGACCCTCATACCATTTGCTGGCCGGCTCACGCCAAAATATGGCCCCAATGCTGGGCTTCTGCACAAGAGAGATTCCGTTCGAGTAGATGTTGTCTAATGAACAGGACATCTTTTCAGTCACTCTCTACGCCAATCCCCGCTCTTCCCGCCTGTCTTCTCCACCACCCGTAACCCTTCGATCATCATATCTTTGCCACTGACCGCTTTGACCATATCCCAGAGCGTAAGGCAAGCTGAGGGTCATGGGGTGGGAAGAAATGGATGCCAAGAGACGAGAAAGGCCATGAAACAGACCGCGAGAGCGTGACGTTCGGACGCTTCCCAGACAAACTGCTCACCTACGCTCGCTCCCGTCAATGCCTCCATCTCCACACCGGTTCTTGCACACGTCGAAGCAGTGCAACGGACTTTCACGCGTCCTCCTCCGCTCTCTTGACCAGGGCGTGCACGATCGTCGCGTCCCATGGGCTCCAATTGCACATGTACGTGATTCAGCAACAGCCCATGACAGAGTGGGATGAGCTCGCTCGTCCGTTTAGCGCCCATGATGCCAGCCAGCTGTGCCACGCTAAGCACGTCCCCTTTGGCGGCCTGCACATTTGAAGCGATCAGGTCGTACGCCGCTGCGTTCACTCGTACGAAGCCTTCTGCCGTCGCGCTCCTCTCCGTGATGGACTTCTGAGAGACATCCACCATGGAAGCTCGACCCGACCTCGAGTCGATGTGGGAGAGTCTCGGAGACGCGGCGTTATCGTCGTCGACCGACTGGGGCCCTTGCAGGCGCTTCGTAGTGGTGCTGAAGGCAGATGCCCATTGTCTGCACGCGCCACAGGCAATCCCGGACGGAGGTGCGCTCAGCGCGCTTACTCTGGCCCGTACGAGGAGCACCATAGCTGTGCCGGATAACACCGCCCTCATAATGGCAAAGGAATTGGAGAGCTTGTCCCCTCAACGCAGAAAGGAAGAGGACGAAAAAGTCGATATCGGTGATTTTATCTTCGATCGACGAGGAGCGAGGATATGTGCAGTGCACACGGTACAGTTAAATAGGACGAACAAGCTCTACGCGCGGCGCTGAGTCCTTTCCGTGCTCACCTGAGACCAAGTGACTTCCCGTCCGCCTGACAGATCGACCACCGGCCAGCTCATACCAGAATTTGCTTTCCGAAAGTCCGTGTATGGCCAGTCGGGTGCAAGGGTGCAGGGAAACAACGATCCTGCTTGCGCGAGCGGAAACGCGTTCGACCGCAGCCATCGAGATGAAGCCTCGAGAGGATATTTGGTCTCTTATTAAAGATCGTCTCGTCCAGGAGCGTTTCGGATTCCCGACCGTCGCCAGCGGTTATCAGAGCGACCTGTGCGGCGACTTCCTTGTATGCCGGCCCGTTCGACGTGTCGGCATTTCGCACGCTCGCCGCTTTAATTATCGCCCGGAGCTGGGGGGAACGGGAAATTGAACTGCGCTGACACTGACGAGTCACTCTCGGTCCTGACTCGTTTCAAGAGCGACCGTCATCCAACCGCATACGGTCAACCCTGTCTGTTAGGATACGGGTCCCTAGGCATGCCTTCGCATAGTGCATAGCGATCTCCCTTTCCCGTTTGCTCCCCAGCCAAAAATTGACTAATCCCAGCCAAAACACTGGTCTATATGCAGACTGACGTACCCGCATATTGCATAGCACTGACACCGGTGCCGTCCTTACCAGTTATGCCCACTCGGCCTGCATAGTTAGGGTTGAGGATCACGTGCATCCTTGTGGCTGTTGGAGGTTGGCGGCGACGAGCACCGTGGTTACGCGGCTGAAAGCGGACATGACCATGTAGGCAGTGTTACTGCGGTTTTCCTCTTTGCACGCTCTCATTAACAACAACGAAGCAGTAACATACACTTTCGTCCATCCACCGTCAGTTCTAACATTACTACAAGTGGGTGCTTGTCCGCGTTTCACCATCTCTTTCAAAGAACATGTCAACGAGCAGCGTAAACAAACCGATATTCGACAATTCCTTTCTGCACACGCTTCTTCTTGAACATGGTTGTGTTATGACGTGTACATACTCTATAGTAAAGCTTGGAATTCACGTCTTGATGGACGCTATACTCTATAGTAAAGCTTTGATGGACGCTATCGCCTGTGGCAAGGACTGCGGCAAATATGGATAGAACCCTGGGTGCGGTCACCCTCTCGCATACAGCGCCCTCGGGCAATACAACTTGTATGCTTATGGACAGGGGTTGACTGTATCGATCCGGGCCCCCCCCCCACCCGGTTGTGGTTCTGCTTCCGAGACGGGCGAGAAGCCCACTTCGCCTCGTTCCCATTGCCAGCGGTGACCCGACGGACGCGCAGCCGAGGAGGCCCACCCGCCGGTCTGCCGTACGGTCACAGGTGTTACCAAGACGGTTCTCTCGACGAAAGCGAAGAGCGCGAGTGGGATCGTGAAGGAGGAGAATGCCGTTCTCCACCTCGGGCTCAGCGAGAAGTGGAATCGGCGGCGGCGGCGGCGGCAAGCACGGAAGTTAGACGGCCGCCGGCAAGGTGATCAAGCCGGATTTCGAGTGGACTCGTTTGATCATCATTCCCACGCCACGTACACGTCGTCTACTGCGCCTCCAGCTCAACCTAGTGAGAGAGCCCGGGCTATATGATGATCAAGTCGGGGTTGAAGGGTATGGACATTAAATAGATATACGATTAATGTACCGGGTGAAGAGTTAAAAGACCCCAAAGTGGAAGAGACGATCGAGCAAATCCGAAAGAAAGTAGCTAAGGAAAGCGAGTGAGTGCCGTGGGAAGGAGGAGTGAGTGTCGTGGGAAGGAGGTTAACCTGTGTCGCAGGGCGTCCTCGGATTCTCCAGGGAGGAAGGGGGGAGAAGAGTGGTCGAATAGAGACGGTAACAGGCGTGGAGTAGGTGTCAATCCGGCAGTCAAGTGTACGCTCCGCGAACCGGATGGACGATGAGTCTATCCGCCAGAAGACGAAGAAGGAAGTAAACGTAAACGGCGAAAGAGGGACGATGACGCGATATACGGGTGAGCACGGAAGGAGTCGATATGTGCTGCGAGTCCGGCAGGAAGACCGCCTACAAAAGAGGATGACAGAGGCCGCCTCGTATCTTCGGGCCGACTGCCCAATGCCAGCCGGGCCACTCAGGCGAGATCATATTTACGCCGCGGCGGTGCCGTGGACGCTAGCCGCACGCTGAGCGCGATCGCGCTCGTTGACCTCCTTCTTCGAGCGCGCGTCCTCGAGGCCCGCTTTGGCCTGGTCGAATCCCTCCTGCGTCTTGCGGGTGTGTTCCCTTTTGATCTGTGTGCGTGCCGAAGGAGAGGGAGGGAAAAGGAGAATCGAGGCGACGAAAGAAGGCAGGGCGGATAGACCGCAGGTCAGCGGACTGGCAGGTTTGCGTTTCCGGAGGAAGCTCCTCGTAGCAAGCCGAAAAAGACGGGGACACTAAAAAGGGTAAGGAAGGAAACGCACCTCGATGTCATTCTTGGCCTTTTCCATCTCTGCCACCGCCTTTTCGTGCTCGGCCTGAGCTTTGCTGAGCGCCTTGTGTGCCTTGTGCTCAGCTTCGACGGCTTTCTCGTATCGCTGTGCAGTGGAGGCAAAAAGATGGACGACAAGACGCAGATGGAAGGAGAGGTAAGAATACCGGTCATGAGACGACGTCCTGAAGGGGCGAACGAGCGTGCTTGAGGCGACCGGAGGAAACTTTGCTCCTGGTCGCCAGTCGCGCCGACGACGCTCCCTTGTCCTCCCTTCTTCCCTTCTTTCCTCCATCCCTCCATACCCACATCACACACTCCTCTCGAAATCCAACAACTTTTCAAAGCCGAAACCCACCTTGATAGCCTGGCGCTCGGCTTCGGTAGCTTTGCGCTGCAGCTTCTGAGCCGTGTCCGTGTCCTTGAGCGCCGTCTTGACCTTATTATCGTCCGCCTTGGCCTCGCTCTTGAGCAGCTTGTCGTACTTCTTGACCTCCTTCGGAGAAAGCGCCGACTTGGGCGAGGCTGAGAAAGGAGAAAAGAGGCATGAGGGCCGCGCGAAAGAACATAGTTGGTCAGCTCACCGGCGCCTGTTCCACCTCCGTGTTCCTCCGCCTGCCCCCCCGAGGTGCGTCCAGGCATCCGATCCATAAAGCGCTCTTCTCGTCCCATCCCATCCCATCCCATCCCATCCTACTTCCTTCATTCCATCGCGCCTGTCTGGGCACACGCACTCACCCGCGTCGACCGCAGAGGAAGCAGAAGTGATGGCGGCGGGGCTGGTCACCGTCTCGGCAGGGCGATCGTTGACGGACGTGTCGATCGGCGCCGGCGCCGGCGTATGCTCGTGAGCGGCGGCCGAGTCGGTGGTCACTGCGCTGGGCTCGGCGGTGTGCTGGCCAGCCGAAGTGGCGGCAGTGGCTGAGGAGGGCTCGGCGGCATGGCTTCCCTCCAAGGGCTTCTTCTCGGCGGCGGCTGTAGAGGTAGAGACCTCGCCAGCGTGGTAGGCAGGCGCGGTCTCGGGCTGAGCCTGGCCGGCGGCGGCGGCAGTGGTGAGGCCGGCTTCCTGCGCCTTGCTCATAGCGGGCGAGGTGGCGCCATTGACGACGGCGGCGGCGACGTCGGGGGAGGAGGGAGCGGCAGAGCCGGGAATGGCGGCGGACATGGTGGGGAGGAGGGGCGTGTGCGGTGCGGGTGTGAGCAGAGGAGGGAGGGAGGGGTGGATGATGAGTGAGTGGAGCAAGGTGCTAAGGGATGCGATGTGCGCAAGGATGCGGTTCGGGGTGTGAGCAGTGGTCGGGGTGGGGTAAGTAAGTATACGCGCGTGGAGTGGAGGTGGAGAGACACGAGATGGCGGGAAGAAGAAGAAGAAGAAGTAAAAAGGAAAAAAAGAAGAGGCGGAAGGGGGAATCCGGACGAGATGCGTCTTGGCCACTGGCCTGGGCCTGGCCTTGGCCTTGGCCTGGCATGTGGCGTGGACGAGCTATGTAACTAGCGAGCGTTTGAGGGAGAACGTCGTCGCTTCGTGACGTCACCGACACCGACACCGACACTGACACGACGACGATCCTCCGACGGCTGTTGGCGGACGGACGGACGGATTCCTCCATCCCCCTTAGGCGTGGCGGCTGGCGGCCCGGGACCACATGCTGTGCTGAGCATCCTTAGTCACAGAACTAAGAACTATAAAAAGCCCGTCACGTACGAGCCAGGCCAGGCCCAGCCATACGCCAGCGCAAACGCACTCCTGCGTCTGCGCCGATCATGCTTCATTAGCGAGCGCGGCGAGGCGAGGAATGACCGACCGACGGAAGCGAACGACGGACTGCGGCAAGTCGAGTCGACGCGGCGGCCCGAAGAAAGAACGAACGGATGGCATGGAATGGGAGGAGAGGGACGACTGCCGCTGCGGACAAAGCGAGCAGGCATCGCGCGCCGCGAACCCATCTAACATACTCGAGACTGTCTGTGTGTGCGCGTACTATATACCTTCCTACTCAGAAAGAGAGAAAGAGGACAGTGAGGTACGTCTGTACAAGAACGCAGGGCGAACGCCAGCCGATGCAAACGAACGAAGGAAGGACGTTGGAGTGAAAGAAAAAGGGAGTGAAGGCGAGAAACGAGGGTGTAGAGCAATGGGAGGGATGTCGGCGCGGTGCGGGTATCTCGAAGGGACGACCGAGTAGGAGTGGAGAAAACGGAAAGGGGGGCATATGAGTCAAGAGGATAGTATAGTATGTATGTGGACACACGGCCAGACCGGACCGGCCAGACGAAGGGAAGGGCACAGCCGCGAAGCGAACGACCAGAGCGTGCGGAGCGTGCGAGACTGCCAGAGCGCAGGCCTAGCTGAAAACGAAAGCGAAGCGTAGGCAAGGCAGGGACAGAAGCTGAGAAGACGGAAGACGAAAATGAAGATGAAGGTGCGCGCGAAGCTCGATCGAACCGAACAAGAAAAATAAAAAACGAAGCGCAGGGAGGAGGGAGAAGAAGGGAAGAGCGAAACCGTCCAGAGGGGCATATCGGCGAAGCGCGTCAGTCGCCCTCATCGCCCGTGGCAAAGCCCGCCTCGCCGTCTCCGTCTCCGTCGTCTTCGTCTTCAGTGACCTCCTGTACGACCTCCGGCGTGCCCACAGTCCGTCCAGCCACCAGACGAGCGGCCGCCATCTCTTCGCGAAGAGAGAGCAGAACGGAGTCATTGCCGTCGGCAGCCATGGACGAGCGCATCGGAGCGAGAAGGGTGGGCGAAGGGGAGGGTGAAGGCGAAGAGGAAGACGACGCGGGTGGGACGGGCGAGCTGCGAGCGGATGACTTGGAAGGCCTGTTAGGGCGTCCGCTGGTGAGGTTCGGGAGAGGAGTGGCGGCGGAATGCGGCGTGGCCGTGTTGGAAGCTAGCGAGGGCGAAGAAGAGAGAGAAGGCTCGGCTGGAGAGGCCGTCGCGCCTGGCTGGCCTCTCCTCTGCCTGAGAGCGCCGATGACGTCCTTGAGCTCAGCGACCATCGAGGTCGTCGTCGTCGAGTCTATCGTGTCGGTCGCTCGCTCGCCTTCACCCAACAGCGCCGGTCCGGCCTCGCCACCGTTCCTCCTCTTCTTCTCCGCCTCGCGCAGACGACTCGCCTTAATCGACTGGATCCGCTCCTCCCTCGTCATCTTTTCCTTCCCCTCCACGTCCGTGCCGCGAGCCAAACCAGCGACGGCTTCGAACACCTGTTCCAGTCCCGGCGGAGGTAGAAAGTTGGGCGACGTGCTCTCGAGCAGGAGCGCGGAGAGGTCGTGATCGAGCGAGTCCGCGTCCGACTCCGCGCCGCCGCCGCCGGCCTTTTTCGCCGTCGCATCCGACGATGTGGCGGACCGGTTGGTGGCCGTGCGTTCCGTCTCGAAGGAGGAGGAGCTGACGGGGTGTGGAAGGTAGGAAGACGTGCTGGACGGCGGTTGCGAGTCGGACGAGTCGGTCGTCGAGCCGCCCGACTCTGGTCTGCCACCACGTCTGCCGGAACTACCGCCGGCGGACGAGGGCGCCATGAGGTCCTCGGTTAACGGCGTCATTCTCGCGAGCCGCTCCTCGGCCTCCTGCGTCTCCTTCTTCTTGTTGCGCTCGTACGCGTCCGCGCGGGCCTTACGGAGCGCGGCTCGACCGCCCTCCCACTCGCGCGTGAGCGCCAGGAGGTCCTCGCGAACGCTCTCGAAGATGGCCTCCGCGCTCTCCTCATCGGCGGCTCGAGCGGGGACGACGCCGAGTGGGGCCACCTCTTCGCCATGCAGCGGCGAGGGATGTTGCAAGCGCAAGTCGTCTGCACAGACGCGTAGCTTGACCTGGACGGAACGGAGAGCGGCGGACATGGCGCCCAAACGACCCTCCAGCGAGTACGGCCCGCCACGAAGGCTGTCTTCCACCGCCGAGGCGGCGGAGGCGGCGTTGGAAGGGGCAAAGTCCTTGCGCGCGCCGGGCAACAACAGCGAGTCCGGATCGTACGTCGTGGTCGGATGCCCTTCGCCGGGTCGAGTGGCGCTAGTCGGGGTGGGAGGAAAGACGCCGATGACCGAGGGACGAGAGAAGGTGCCGCCGCCGCCGCCGCCGCCCTTGGGGCTGACGGGAGTGACGGGCAAGAGATGAGCGTCGACAGCGCCGTGGTAGCGGCTCTCCTTGAGCTTTTCCTCAGCGGCCAGACCGGCTCCGAGGTCGACGGCCATCTCTCTCTCCACAGCCCTTGCCACATCCTTCTTGACCTCGACGAGCGCTTCCAATAGCTGCTGGACGACCTTGCCAACCATAGCCCAATAAGCGCCACGCATCTCCTCCTCCTCGCCCACGGCGCCCTCGCCGCCAAAGTTGAGCGCCAAGAGGTGGCAGAGTGTCCTGCGTCGGTAGGTGTGGAGGGTGTGGAAGGAGGACTTGAGCGAAGAGAGCGAGTAGGGGTCCGCGGGAGCGGTGGCGGCGGCGGCAGCGGTGGCGGCGGTGGTGGTGGCCACAGGATGGCGTGGTGGCATGTAGCGAGCCGCACTGTCCCGACGCGTAGGTGAAGTCAAGGACGGCAGGGAGGGAGCGGCGGCACGGGAAGGCGTGTTGGGAGTGGCGACGACGGGGGAGGCACGAGAGGAGGGAGAGTTGTACACGATCGACGAGGGTCGAGAGCGACCAGATCCGGTGGAGATGTAGCTCAGACGCTGGCTGCGCCTCTTATCGCCCGAGCCACCAGAGATCGAGCCGGCGCTGCTGCTCACGCCAGACGATCGCCTGCCGTGCATCTCGTCGTCGAGCATCACCACGTCCTCGTCTGGCTCGCTGCGCACGTACGACAAGCGCGGCGACCGCACCCCGTCGGAGGGGCTCAGGACGGGGCTTCCCAAACCTCCCATCGGGCCGCTCCGCCGTCGGTCCTCATTGCCGGACGACGACCATCCACTGGACGACTCGAGCGACAGACGCCTGAGACCGGTCCGGGGCGAGGTGACGCTGTTCGGACTGCGGACCTGCGCGCCGGCTCCGCTCATGCGCCGGTCGAGGCCTCCAGCGGTCCATGTCTGGTCCCCGTCGGGACGGCCGTACGATGACGAAAACGAGGTAGAGGACCACGTCGACGGCACGGGCCGGCACACGTCGCCGAGCACCGAAGGCGGCAACGCGTCGTGAGGCGAGTCGTCCAGGAACGCGCCGTCCGTCTCGACGCCGTACATCTCGATCAGCAGGTCCAGCTCGTCCTCCTCCACCAAGGGCGCTAGCTCCACCGTGGCCGTCCTGCAAGCCGCCTCGGCGCCCTGAAGCGACTGCGACAAGAGTCGACGAAGCAAAGCCAGGCGGCGGGGAACGTTCCCATGAGGGCCGCCGTCCACGGGCGAGTGACGACCGTAGACGGAAGGAGAGGTCGGAGCGGGCGAAAAGCGACCGGAAACGCGACGCGTCAGCGGAGGCGACATGGGCCGGGAGATGGGCGGAGGAGAGGTGGAACGGAGGATGGGTGGCGGCGAGCCAGCGCGAAGAAGAGGGTCCGAGTCCTCTATGCGCGAGATGGGCGACATCGGATGAGTTCTTTTTTTTTTTGGTTTGGTTTTAAGTGGACATCGAAAGAAAGAGTCAAAGTCAGCACGACGACGGTAGCGAACAGGTGCCTGTAGAATGACGACTGGGACAGGAACGCACATCCTGTAGCCTCTCGCGACGAGCTCAGTCTCCTGAACGGCCCCAAGCGCCTTGTTAGCCGTGACGTCAAAGTCCTGTGCGGCCTGAACGAGCCGTTCGACGCGCTTGAGGGCGCGGACTTGGAGCTGCGTTGACGTCGGTTTTACTGGGGTGACGAGAAGGTAAGAGACCGGGGAAGATTGGCGGCCGAGCTGGGCGATCGAAGTGAAGAGGGGGAGCTGGTAGTTCCGGAACATAAGGCGAGAAGGTGACGTCAGCGAGGGAGCTTGCGTGGCAAAGAGGCGGCCTCTTAGAGGGAGACGACGGAACACAGGCGTGCTCACCGATGGGTCCCACCATCCTTTGCGGACGGCGGTGAATCCGAGGATGACGAGCAGGAAGAGCCAGGTCACGGGCAAGACGATGAACGAGACGGCGAGGAGGAGGGCCTTTTCGGCGAGGCCCCATTGTCGGCGAAGGCTGGGCGACCGTGGCGTGGAAGTGCCCTCCATGACGGCCTCGCGGGACACGGTCGGCGGCCGCTCGTCAGCGCCCTCGCCCTCGGCCACGGCTCGCGCACCGCCTACGGCGGTGGCAGCGGCGGCCTCGGCAGCGATGCCAGAAGTCTCGTAGAGGGAGATGGAGAGGGTGGGTGCGAGAAGGAAGGAGGTGCAGACGACGTATCTGAAGCGTTCGCTGAAGGCGTTGCGCTCGCGCGTCGGGGTCGCGTTACCCGCCGTCTGCGCGGAGGAATCGGAGCGGGAGAAGGGGAACGGGTGGGCGACGAGTGGTGAGGGAAGGCCGGAAAGAGATTCTCGGACAGGATTCGACGTTCGGCGAAGGGCGTTCTGAGACGACAGAGGATTCGAGATTATCAAAAGAGGAAGAGTCAGATACAGCACAGTGGACGCCCGCACGTTTTTCGGACAGACAGATCGATCGATTTCCAGCGGGGAAGAGAAGATGCGCACCATGAAACCGCGACCGACGGTGTCGACGGCGTCCCGAACGAGCTGCCGACTGTCCCTCTTGCCCGTCACGGACGGTGGCTGGCTGGCAACGCGCGAGCCGCCGGCGAGCTTGAGCTCCTTCATCCTGGGCGAGAAGGTCTCGGAGGGAGGGCGATCGGTGCCAGCGAGCTTGGCGAGCGTGGCCTGCCTCTTGCGGAGCTCGTACGCGTTGCGACCCGCCTCATCGAGCCCGTCCCTTCCGTCGTCCGTGGCGTCGTCCCAGTCGTTTCTGGGTATCGCTCCGACGTCCTCCTCCAGGTCCGTGTCGGTGATGTGACCGTCGGAATCGAGCACCCATCGACCGCTCTTGGTGCGTCGTCTCCGAGGAGTGCTACCACCGGCATCGACGCTTCTCCGCGATCGGCGATCAGAAGATCCGAAGAGGGCGGAGGCGGGCACGCGAGCGGTCAGATCACGCAGAGCGTCTTCCGAGGTACCTGATTCTGCGGGAGGGGGGATGGGCGAGTAAAAGAGAACAGAGGAAGGAGGTGAAAGGCGGGCGTCAGAGACGATAAGACTTTGGAAAAAAGAGGCGTCCTTATGCAGGTGGCGGGTGGGGAAGGGACGTGGGCTCTCACTTTGAAGGTGATCGGCCGGCGGCTCGTCTTCATATATGACCGACTCGGCCATCTGACCTTGCCTGCTCCGACCTCGAAGCCAGCTATCGCTCCTGCTAAGGCCGAGTCCGATAGAGGTGCCCTTCGCCGTCTGTATCCTTCTGGACCGGGTTCGAGACCTGGACCTGCTGGAGGCGCGCTCGTAGTCTGAGGAGTCGTCGCCAGAGGAGCCGGGTCTGGGGGAGTGGTGCTCGATGTTGAGGGCGCAGAGAAGGCAAGGGATGGTGCTCTCGCTGTGCTCGTCGCCGAGATGGGTCCTGGAGGGTGTGGCGGGAGGTGCGCCGAGGGAGGTCCTGCGATTGCGGTTGCGGGTGAGAGTGAGGAAGGGCGCGGGGGAAGCGGTGGGCGGGGCGGGGAACTGGGAGATGGTGGGAGGGGAGGAGAAGCGCTTTTGCTTGCCGACGGACGGCGTCGGCGACGACCTTGGAGACCTTGGAGCCATGGGGGGGTGGGAGGGGGTATGGAAACGGAGGAATGGAGATAGGGATAATGATATGATTGATGAGTGTCTGTCGTCCGCCAAACGGGGAAGGCGAGCCTGCCCAGGAACGGGCGGGCGTAGTGCGCCGCGATCGAGGGGGAAGAATGGGAAGCGGGGCGGAGTAGGGTAGGTGTCGAGGACGACGTGTGACCTTGGTCAGTCACGCCGCCAGGTCGGTCGGTTGGTCGAAGAGGAGACGAGACGAGTCGAGTTGAGTCGAGTCGAGTCGAGACGGAGTACGAGGGAAAGGAAAGAAGGTGTAGAAGGGAGCGTGGTGGTGGCGGCTGGCGGTCACGTCCAAACGCGGCGAGCGCGGGATGAGATGGGATGGAATGGGAGGAGGAGGAGAAGGAGAAGGAGAAGGAGAAGGAGAAGGAGAAGGAGGAGAAGGTGAGGAGGAGGAGGAGGAGGAGGGGGAGGAAGGATGGTGGAGAGGGAGCAAGGTATGGGTGGACGAGGCGATGGCGACGGCGACGGCGATGGAATGGAACCGGCGGACGAGGCGAGCCGAGGCGAGCCTAACCGAGTCGAGCCGGCGCTTCTCTCTCTGCTTTGACTTGCGGCTACGGCTGGCTAGACCTTGTTCCTTCTCGGGTCGCGGTGGGAGAAGCCGTCGGTCGGCGAGGGAAGGAACAGGAACGAACGAGTGCGATCTTCCATCTTCCACACGGAAAGCGGGGCAACGAGGGACGACTGGCGGACTGACGTACATGAACCTCGCACACGGCGAGCGAGAGCGCCGACGCCGACGCCGACGCCGACTCGACTCGACTCGACTCAACTCGAGTTGTACTCTCCATCCCATTCCACCCACCCTGCGCTCGGCGTCGTCGAACGCGACTCCGAGCACGGAAGAAGAAGGGCAAGATGCAGCGACGGCCACAGCGTCCTCACAGCTCGGGGCGGAGGTGGTTCCTAACTAACTAGTCCGCCATCCATCCCAACCCATCCCATCCCATCCCATCGCACCCGCTCGCCCGTCCGCCGGACCAAACACGACTTATTAACCGACTACATACAAGCCAGCGCTCGCTGTATGTATTGTATGTATGATACCTCGGAATCGGAACCTCGGCCGGTCGTGTCCATGCTCTTCTTGCCCTTCCCTTCCCTTTCTTCCCCCCTTTCCCGATTTTAAAGCCTTTTTTTTTCCGTGCAGCATATCCACACCGACGTCGACCGGCGCGGCGGCGCCCCCAAGCGCAAGCGGCACTCGCTCGTGACGCGATCGAGGGAAGGTCCGCGTCCGGCTACGGACGACGAGACGGACATGACGGTAAGGAAGGAAGGAAGTTATTATAAGGGCTCACACAGTCCGGGAAACAAGCAAAGTAAAGAAAAGTCTCGCATCAAGCCTAACTAATCATAAAAGCGTTCCCGACCGACCGACCGACCGACCGACCGACGGACCAACGCAGGCGGCGCGGCGCCGAGGGCGTTCGACGGAGGTTATTCTTTCCCTTCCTTCTTCCTTTCCACCCTTCCTTTTTCTTTGGGACGCGGCGTCAGCGGCTCCAATGGCAAGCGATGAGATGCAAATTGAGTGGCGTCGCGTATATTCGTCCGTCCGTTCGTTCGTTCGTTCGTCCGGCCTGGTGACGAACGACGAGTCCATCCATCCATCCATTCCCTCTCCGCTCGACCGTCGCGCTACACACGGCAGCTCGCTCGCTCGCTCGCTCGCGAGATGTGTCCTCGGATATGTTGTTCTCGGGGGCCAGACGAGTAGTAGGAAGATGGGGTATATATATATGTAGATAGATGGACCGCCCAGGCCAGCCATGGATGGATAGACCAAGCCAAGCCAAGGACAGACAAAACAGACAGATGAAGAAACAGGCCAAACAAACAAGTCTTCGAATCGAGTCGAGTTCGACGACGAACCAAGGGCCTTTTTTGGATTTCGTCTAGTCTCTAAACTAACGGGTGAAGGGAAGAAGGAGAAGGGAAGGAAGGATGCGGAGGAGGAAGGAGGAGGAGGACCGACCAGGACGATGAGGACGACGAAAAGGAAGAGGGAGCAAAGCGGTGACTCGGCAGATGATGAACGATCGAATATGTACGGCGAGACGAGAGAGAGACGCTCGAGCCGAGAGAGGGAGGGAGAAACCCTGCGCGTGGAGTCGAACGGGGGGGGGGGGGGGGGGGGGGGGGGGAGCGATGAACAGGACGTAGATGCGGAACGAAGGTGGTAAGTAGTGAGAGCGGAGAAAGGGAGGATTAAAGAGGGCGAACGAAGGAGGGAGGAAAAGAAGGAAGCAAGAAAAAAAGCCTGACCAAGGTGGGGGGAGGGGGGGCGACGGGACCGAGGCAAGCCGAACCGAACCGAACCAAACCGAACCGGGGTTTGCATACGAACGACTCCAGGGCGGGAGATCGAACGAACGGCAAGCGGGTAAAGAGTCCGAAGGGGCAGAGAGGCATGAGGGGGAGGGGGTAGCTCGGAAACGAAGAGGGAGGGAAGGAAGGGATAGCGAGAGTCGAGAAAGGAATAGAGAGATCAGGGAAAGACGGGCGGAGACAGAGACAGACGAACACGGAGAGAAAAAGAGAAAAGAAAAATGCGACGCCAGAGGACGTGTGCTCGCTAATCGACGTGCTTGACGGGGTGAAGCAACACCGGATTGCGGCACACGCCCTTACGGTCCTTCCATCCCAGGTACAGCTCTCTGCTGTGCTTGCCATCGTAGTAGAAACTCGAGTCGCGCATCGTCACCTCGTTGCTCGGGCGGTAAAAGTCGTGAGAGTTGATCCTCGACGCCAGAACCTCCGGGTCCCAGATGTGTCGGAAGTAGACGGGGATGGGCGCGTAGACGCCCTTGAAGGGGAGTACCTTGTTAGCCACGTAATGCTGCGTGTACACCTTGTGGGGCGGGAACGAGTTGTTGTAGGCCGGCTTGAGATGAGAATGGTGGACCACCGTCGTCGGCCATCCCTCGCAGTGCATCGAGCGTTTACTCTCCGCATTGATGTTGCTCATGGCGTCGAGCAGAGCTCTGCTCAATCGCATGTTCGTACCGATCGCAGCTCTTCGGTCCGTGTCGCGACCCATGGGGTAGCCTAAGTAGTAGGGCGGGAACGGGAAAAAGCGCACGTCAGCATCATCCTCATCCTGCTTCAGTTTAGCCTCCTCGTCTCCCTCACCTTGCACGTCATGCTCCCAATACCATCCGGAAGCGCGAGGGTCAAAGATGGGGTTATACGTGATCATGTCGGCCTCGACGCCACGTCCAACGTTCTTGCTCGCGTTGTAGGCCCAGTTGGCCTCGCTCCTCGTGTCGTTGAGCACCTGCCACTTTGCATACTTGATCATGCCAATGTCCAGAGGCTCCTCGTGGGCAAACGCTGTGGTGGCGACGAGAGTATGGTCTCAGCATCAAGGGGGCCAAACGCTGGCGACTCTCAGCGCGGGAGCTCATGCTCACCTTCGGTAGCCCTGAAGAGCTCGGCATAGTCGCCGATATACCTCGCGTCCATCTCCCAGTTCCACACATAGTCGTACTCGGGATGGTCGAGGGAAAACTTTTGAACGGCCATGAGACACGCACGGTACGAGCTCTGAGCAATCATGCCGTTCTTGTAGCGTCCGCCGAGGCCGGGGTAGAGCGCACAGAGCTGGGGAGTGGACCAAAGCTCGACGAGACCCCAAAACTCGCGAGGGACCTCCTTGGAGAGCAGCTCGAGCCTGGCGGCCTCCGAGGTGAAGATGGCGTACGGACTGTGGACCTCCATGAGGATGTGCACCGTCCATTGGTGCGTGGGGAGCTGGTGGAGAGAGACCTCGTTGATGAGTGCGCGCAAGTTGAGCACGTCGTCCTCGCGCTGAAGAAGGGGGGAAGACGAAAGATGCGAGTCAGCGAGGAGGCGAACGAGCGCGATGGTAAAAGAAAAGAAGACATCGCCAGCATCCCTCACCCAGATGAAACCTTCGTAGCTCCTCAACACGATAGCGGTCCTCGCCACCTTGGCCTTGTTGCTGGACCTCTTGCCGCCGCCGTAGGTGCCGTACGGGTCCTCGGCATCGAACTCGACGTCCCGCTCGGGCTCGGGTTCGGCATCGTGCTCGTCAGCGCGCTTGAAATGATTCGTGACAACCTGGGCGGCGGCCACCTTTGCGTCGGCAGTCTGATGGCAAGCCTGCATGATGTTCCACCAGTCGGGCCAGCTGTCCGGACCGAGGACCTCGGCGAGCTGGTTGGTGCGGAGGAGGTGGGCGCGATAATCCGAGTCGGAGTACTTGCCTTTGGAACCGGTGCCGGCGGAGGAGGAGGAGGCGGTGGTGTAGATGCCGAGGGCCTGTTGGGCTTTGACTTGCTGCTTCCAGAGGGTCTTGAGGCCGGTCAAGGAGCTCTTGGCCCACGCACGGCCCTTCCTCTCCCTGTCCTTGCGCTCCTTCTTCTGCTGTTCGGTCTCGACCTTGAGGGACAAGGTCTTGTTGTCGTCGTCGAAGCCGTATGTGTCGTCGACCTCGGGACTCTGACCGGCGCCTTCCTCTTCTAGCACCTTGTCTTCCCATCCCTCGCGCTCCTTGCCGGCGCCGAGACGGTACTTGACGTCGAGGGCCTGATCGTTGTACATGCCCAGGCGGCCCTCGTAGGTGAGGCAGCGATCGGGGTTCATGATGGAGAAGTAGTGACCGACTTGGTGGTGCGGGTGGTCGGGCGGGGTGGGGAAGTAGGCGTTGGGGATGGGGATCGCCTCGCCGTGAGCGGCGGGGCAGGCCATGGGGACGCTGAGGTCGGGCTTGAAGGTGTGTGACGTGGGGGCGTCGTAGACGGGCGGCGGCGGGGCGTCATCGGCGATCCCATGCGGGGAGGTGGTGGTAGACGGACGGGAACCATGGAGGAAGGCGGCTGGCAAGACGGGGTAAGGGTCGACTCTGAGAGGGAGACGAGATAGAAGGGTGGCGTCAGCGCGCAGGTCGTTTTCCTTATCGGTCTCGCGCGACTGACCTGGTGAGCGAGGCCATTCGCCAGTCCTTGCGGGCGGCCTTGACGATGGCGAGGACGGAGAGGGCGGCGAGGAAGAGGTAGAAGAGGAAGACCTTCCATTTCCGCCGTTGGAAGGCGCCAGGAGTACGATTGCCCTTGAGGGGAGGGCTGTTGGGGCCGTTGCCGAAGAGCTCCTGGGCGGCGGCGGGGAGGGTGATCTGGTAGTGGCGAAGAGGGCCGAGGACGGGCCAGGTGAGAGGCGAGCGAGCGTACCAGGGGGAGCGCTTGGCGATGGGGGAGAAGGGTGCGGAGGGGCGAGAGGAAGAAGGGAGGGAGACGTCCAAGCTGTAGTACGAGGGGGGCGACTGGGGCCTTGAGTCGGGCGGCGTGGCCGAGCCGTCGTCCTGGGAGTGGCGCATGTTGTGGGGGACGGGCGAGTAAGGCCTCGAGTTGTGGTTGGAGGTGGTGAAGCCTGCGGGAGTGATGTTGGGCGTGCTGGGCCCGGACGGCGCGAGCTGGTGGACGTTGTTGGTCACGGGCGAGAGGGGCGCGTCCTCGGGGTCCGGCTCGCCGTCTCTCGGGACGCCGGAGCTCGAGCTGAGGAAGCCGGTGAGGCCCTTCTGGGACGGGGCAAGGCCGCGGCGGTGGATGGTGGACATGGAGGGGGCGGGCGACGAGCGAGGGGGAGAAGGAGGGGGAGGGGGAGGGGGGATTTACGGCCTCGTCTTCTTCTTCGCTGTCGTCGTCGTTGTCGTCGCCGTCGTCGTAGAGTGGTGTTGTCGTCTCGTCTCCCTCGTCGTCAGGAGGAGGCGGTGGGTGGTGAGCGTGGGCAGACGACGGCTAGCCTGGACAGAGACGCGGAAGGAAGGACGAACGGCGGTCGGTGGAGGGAGAGGGAGAGGGAGACGAGGACGACGACGACGACGACGGAGGGCGCCTGCGGTCGTCGGTCGGTCGGGTCGGGGTCGGGTCAACTAACCTGGCCTGGCGCGTCCAGTCGAGACAGAGAAGGGGGAAAGAGTCCGCGATGACGATGACGGGGACCTGCGCGTGCGATGGGATGAGCCGCCGGCGAGGGCGAAGGCGGGGCGGGGAGGGGGAGATAGAAGAAGAAGGGATTGGGGAATGGAAGGAGGAAGGAAGGGAAGAGGGATGGCGAGCAGACAACGACGTGGCGAGACGGCGGCGCTGGCTCGCTGGCTCGCTGGCTGACGAGGCGAGGCGTTAAGTCGGTAATCACAGTCGGTGAGCGAAAGGGGCGGCTGGCTGGCTGATGGGTGGAAGGAAGGAAGACGGGTGCTTAGCCCGCGCGTCGCTCGCTTCCTTCTTTCTTTCTTGGTCTGGCCGGCGTTTCCGTTGTTATCGATGGCGCGAAGGAGGGCGCGGCGACGGGGACGGGGTGAGAGGGCTTGATGAGCGTCGTGGACAGGAGAGGGAATGTCGAGGAGGGGCAAGAAGGAAGAAGAAGAAGAAGTCGTCTGTCTCTCGCTCTCTCTCTCTCTCTTTGCCAGTCTGTCACTGTCGGTCTGTCGGTCAGTCGGTAGGTCGGTCGGTCGGTCGGCGCCGGACGGCGGCTGGCGGATGGATGGCGTTTGGGCGGAGGCGAGCTGGCGCGCTGCAAGTCGGTCGACGTGCGCTGCGAGCCAAAGCCGGAGGGCAGCGACGAGGCGGGGGCGAGGAAGAAAAGAAGCAAAAGAAAGCAAAAGAAAAAGAAAAAGAAAAGAAAACAGGGGACCAAGCCTGTTTCGTAGCCCGTACTTACCCGTGCCCGTAAGAAGCCGCACTGGTCTCGAGTGGGGTGCGCGGAACGAGCGGACGGGGAGGTACATACAAACGACAAAATACAAATGCAGATTACATACATACAATCACGAACACAAATAACAAACACCACCGACGCCACCGTCACGCTACTACTGCGCCGCCCACTTACTGTACATCTCTATCTCTATCTTTATCTCGCCGCCGAGCCAACTAGAAAATCAACCGACCGACGTTTATTAGCTGCTGGCTCCAGTCATCCATCCGCCCGCCGTCACGGTCACGGTCACGGTCACGCTCGCGGTTTCAATTCAATATCATGGTCACGCTACACACGGGCCCACCTTCTATATGTACGTACACCACCACACCCCGCGCACGCCATCTGCATGCGAGCCATTAGAATCCATCCCGCCGAATCGACACGTCGAGACGTGTGATGTGCGAATGGAAAGAGAAAAAGGAAAGCTGTCGCCGCTCTAGATACATTGGCAAATAGACACATAGACAGACCATCCCACCGTACGGTATCGCATAGCATCGCATTGCACGAGGCCAAGCCAAGCCAAGCCAAAGCCAAAGCCAAAGCCAAAGCCAAGCCAAGGCTAATTAAGTAGCCGATTCCACCCGCTTAACCTTACATAAGTCGATCGTTTTTACGTTTTTCTTCTGCGCCGTCTGCCTATACCCTCCCTTCCTTCTTCGATCCCCCCCTTCTAGCTTCCACGCCATCAGCCTGCATTGCGTTTCCCGCCAGCCGTCGATCGGGATCATCCCCATCCCCGTCCCCTTTTCGCGCGTCCCTTTTCTTCTTCTTCTTCAAGTTCGAAATCGCGGTCAGTCCACTCATCATTATGCGACCCAAGAGCCGACGGAAGAGGCCGACGGACGGACGAAATGGACGAAGACGGATGGCGCGCACACAACTCGCGCTCGCCTTGCGCCCCGTGCCCCGTGCCTGCCTGTCCCGCCCTGGCGCTCTCTCGCCTCGACCTACACGTAAGTATCTAAGTATCTAGTATCTAGTATCTAGTTAGGTTACCGTAGCGTAGCGTAGGTCCATCGCGCCCCATGTAGACCCTTCCTGCGCATAACTGCTACTTGACGACGAGTGGAAGGACGGACGGACGGACGGACGGACGGTTCCTACACCACTAAAGCACACGTCCCGTTCCCCCTCAGTCTTGCCGTTCCTAACCGCCGTCGATCTGCGCACGCGCGCACGGAAAAAGAAAAAGAAAAGAAAAAAACGAAAACGAAAACGACCGCCTCCCGTCGGCAGGGGAGAGAGAGGCAAGGCAGGGCAGTGGCTAAGAAGAGACGTGCACCGACGTCGGTTCGCTGGACGCGGCGAGGCGAGCCGAGGCGAGGTGGGTGGATGGGATGGATGGATGGCTGGGGGGGCGATCGATCCTTCTTGCAAGCTAGCGTACCCGTACGTACATACTACATACATGTACAGCATAGCACCAAGGGCAAACGACAGACAAACAGACAGACAGAAGCGAAGAGGGGAGGGGAGAGAGATCGTCCATCAAGAGATTTAAAAGACGACATCATGCAAGTGTTCAACGCCCGTCGCAGTTTCCTCATAGCTGCCCACCCATCGCGCTACCACCGACACCGACACTCAGCGCTCATCCGTGACCATGTGGACCGTAAGCGGAGGAGAAATTCGGATGCCCGGTCGTCATCTGCAACACCTGCTGATGCTGATGCTGCTGCTGATCATGGTGATGAAACGCTAAACTGGCGTGTCCTCGCCCAGCCTCGTCTTCCAAAACAGCGTGGTGCTGATCCGGGTGCGTCATCGTCATCGATGGCGGCGCGACAAAGTCTGATGACGATGGAGGAACATGTCCATAGCCAGCCGCCGCCTGTCCATGCGAGCCCGGCTCGACCTGCAAATCCGGACGCCTGCCCGCGAACATGGACGGCGGCAAGACGACGTCGCTGATGCGTGGCAGCTGCTGCTGCCACGGGTGGCCGTAGGGAGCGCCATAGCTAGGAGCGCTGCTATAGCTCGCACCGCCTCCAGGCATCCCCGAGCCACTCGCCGGATGATAATAAGAAACGCCAGAAGCTGACCAGCCCGCCGAGCTTGACGGGAACGGATCGTTGTTCATGGCCGACTGAGCAAGCGGCTGGGAAGCAGGCCAATGCATCCCCACGTCCGCGTTCGTCGGTCCGGCCGGTGCTGCTTCGGCGCCTGGGGGAATAAAGTCACATTGAGTAGGTAGGGCTATGTTGGGATGGTAATCACAGGGTAATGTGCTTAAAGGATGCAAGGGCGTAGATATGGCGGGATAGGTGCGCGAGCGATCCCTCGTACCATACCCTCCCAGCAGACCCGGATGGGAGTGCCAGGGTGTCGGGTCAGACGGCACGACGGGCGTTTTGCCCACCTGGGCGTCCAACGCGGCCTGCCCTTGAGGTGCGTTCATGTACGATGACGACCCGGCCCCGGTGGGCACGTGGACTAACCTCTCCTCGGTTTCCGGACTCGTGCCCAGACCCGACCCGTCCCACCACTCCGGCGCGGTGTACTTCATTTGCTGACGAATGGTGGCCATGTCCTCTTTGACCCGATCCCACGTCCAACCGAGTTGACCCAACGCCTCGAGGCACCACCCCACTTCAGCCAGCTTGGTATCCCAAGTCCAGCCCTCCACCGCTTCGCCTCCGCCGGCGACGAAACGAGTGTCCGGGCACGCGCTTTTGTAACCGTGATGCAACCAGTCGTGCAACTTGGGTGGTGGCGAACCAGCCGAGGCTGGATCAGCTTTCAGGGCGTGAGAGTCAATCGTTGGAGCGACAGACAAGAAGTTGCCTGCGAGACAAATGTGTTTGATGTTCTCGCCCCCGAACTTGATGACGCCCTGAAGGGAAGAGCACGGGGAGACGAGTCGTCGAGGTCAACGTGCGAGCGGCGCTGGCGGACGCCCCGTACGCTGGTCAAAGGCACCACTCCGGAACAGAGCGCTTGGGACAAAGGGGCGCCAGAAGAGCATGGTGGTGCTTCTCCAGGTCGGCGACACCGTTCCCATCCGCCTCTCACAGTGCAAACTCACCGTCGGCAGCAGGGTTCGGAAATACTGAGCGATTCGCCGGCAGAACAACAGAACCATCCTGCTCGACTCGTCGTAGAGGTCCCGCAGGCGGTCCACGCGCACCCGGGCAGCTTCCAGATCCTGTCCGTTCTTCGCTGACGATGGGAACCAGTGATCGGATACCTGTCTGGGCTTCTCGCGAGCAACGCGCTGGGCAGACTGATAGAGGTCCTGCACGGCATAAATGGGAGAGGCACGTTCAAAAGACAGCCCGTCCGAGGGCGAAACCAAAAAATAAAATAAAATAAAATAAAACTCACGTGGATGGCCCAGTGAGAGTATATGACCAAATCCATCAGTCCGATCTTCACCGACGCTGCCACGCACGGCGAGACGTGGGAAGAGGGGGGGAGGGGAAGATGGATGATCCGACGGATGAGCAAGACAGCACTTGAACGAGAGAAGACGAGATGGAAAGGTGGACTGTACGACAGTGGCTCACCGATCCAAATGAGCGGAGAGAAACCTTGATACGTCTCCCACGCTTTCTCGCCCTTGCTGACACACGCCTCGAACGCAGTCCACATGTCCAGAGCCCGACGCCAGCTCTCCCTACACCTGCCGTCGTACTCATCCAGATCTGTGCAACCGCCTGCGTAGACGAAATGTCCGTCATCGGATGTCGCGGCAGCTACGTTGGGGTCGACCCAGGATGGGTCGAGAGATGGCCATGGCACGCCGGCGATGATCTTGGCGCTGACGTGTCGGGCAAGGACGCCGAGCTGGACGTAAGCGAGGACAAGAAAGGAAACGCTCTGCTGAGGGGAGAAGCTGGTCAAAGGATAGGGGAGGAGGGAGAGCGGGGCGCCGCTTTGTTCGCCACAGTGAGCGAGAGAGAACGTGTTTGGCAGGTCATCGTCCAGAGAGACGATGCGGTCCTCCTCGCTGGTCCGATGAGAGTCAGCAGAGCAACGCGTTGCAAAGACGGTCGAACCCGACGTAAGCGACTCTCTCGGTGTATATGTCACCCAGAGGAACAGAAAGAGGGCTTACAAGGTGGGACGAGTCCGCATGGCGACCGAGCTCATCGCGTCGGTGATCCAACCGACCCAGAACACCCTCGTCGGCGTCGCGCCAGTGCGGTAGACCGAGTTCAGAGCGGACTCATCGCTGCTCGTATTGTAGGTGACGAGGTGGGTAAGCTGGAGGAGGCGGATCTGTTCAAAGGCGACGGTCATGATCAGTCGGCCTTGTCGATAACGTCGCGAACAGTCTTGTCGAGAGTAAGAAGAAGACGCGTCCGCGCCCCTGTCAGCAGACATTTCTAACCGGGAGAATTTGTCAACGGGGAGCAAGGACGCACAATTAACGAGACGACCCAGAAGGAGAAGAGCCTGGACGCCTTCGATGGACGGGTCCCTCATCAGGCCCCGTTCATCCATCATTTTAAGCGCTCGATCGAGAAGCTGCTGACAGAACGCCTCCCGAGCAGCGCCAAACGAGCTGAGGTCCCCTTCAGAGTCGGCGTCAGCCGCATTGACGAAGGTGACAGAGGTGGCCTGCACCGCCCTGGCGCCGATGTGAATGGCTTCGTTCTTACCCGCCGCTCCGTCCCCCCTATTCCTCTTCCCGTAGCGCGAATCTGTACCGCCCCCATTTGAGCTGTCGTCCGAGCCGTCGCCAAGGACAATGGCCAAGGTGCTGGTGCGCGCGCCCCAGGCCTGCATGGCGGCGCAGATGACCTCCTCCGCCGGGCCCATCATGCTCGGGTCGTTGTCGCATTCATGTAGCCGGGAGACGAAAGCGGGTTCGTTGATGATGAAAAGGTGTTGATTAGAGGCGGAGAAGAAGGAAGAGATGAGGTGGGAAGACACGCCTTCGGACAGGACAGCGTTTGCTAGCCGTGTCCGAACCGGGGTCGTCGGATGGAGAGTAGGGAGCGCTCGCGCTTCATAATTGGGGCAGTGGGATGTGGAATACCGTGGTGTGAAGGAGACCGGCAGACGGTGGTCGACGGCAAAGGTATTGTTATGAGGTGTAGCCGAGAGCGGATAGGCCGTAGCAGGAGACGGGTGCACCCGGGATGATATGAACGAGTGGAACGAGTCCGTAGAGCGGATGACGGGCGTCCGCTCGTCCACCAAAGCCGACTCGATGAGTGAGTCATCGCTAGTGCGAGTGCCGTGTAGTTCCCTGGATTGCGAAGCGCACGCGTAAGCGACGGACAGCAAGTATCGCAAACAACACCGCAATGAGCCCATGGCGAACTCACTTTGCTTTCTCGATCCGCTTTCCTGACCTTCGCTTGGACCTCTTGCTCTGGATAAACTTGTCGGTGCCTGAAAACCAAAGAAGAAAGGGTGGCGAGACGTTGCCGTTGAGTGGTGATGATGGCCCATGGACGTGGACGGAGTGTGGACCTAACTCACACACGACCCCTTGTCTCTGGCAGCGAGAGCACCCTGTACCTTCGTGGCGCTCTATCGGAAGGAAAGACAAAAAAAGGCGTGAGGTCAGCATCAGATCACGCTAGGGGGATTTTCGGCCTCACTGTGACAAGCCAACCACCGACCTGTGATATCGCAGCGGACCCTGCGATTGCGACACAAATCACAAGCCTGAGTGAGGAAGGGAAGGGGAAATTGCGTCCGGGACGCCCGTCGTCAGGGTACGAGTGAGCCACTGAGACAGAGGTCTTGTTCAACACCCACCACGCCCGGTTTTCTGCGTGGTTTCCAACCCGAGTTGGGAATAGTGGTACGAATGGTTTTGCCGACGGAAGAATCCTTGTCGAGAGGGGAGACCCTAGTGGAGGAGGAGGAGGACGGCCCAGCAGCCGTTTTGGAAGCGTCGCCGTCGATCATATTGGCCGTACAGCGGGGTCCTTCGCTGGCTACGCACGGGCCTCGAAGGTCGACCTGCCGCCGGCGGTAAGGTACGAACGGTTGACGGAGGCAGGCGGAAACGGTTGGGGCGATGAAGATATGGAGACGCCTTGTGACGTTGGCAGCGAGGAAGGAGCCGGAGATTGTTGAGGATTAGCGAGAACAGGGCGCGTCGAGCGTGGCAAAGAAAGGGCAAGGAGCCGAAGAAAGCGGCCGACCACGGTCAAGCAGCGACCAATCAATCGCCTAGAGTCAAGCTCGGGACAGTCGGAAGCGAAGAAGGGAGTAGCGAGCCGAGATAGGCGACGTGGGGGAGAGGAAGGCCGAGTGAAATCGTCCGGTGGCTTCCGTACCCCGGTGTCGTGCGTCGTCTGAGCGAGAGGACGCGCTGGGTATCGAGATCTGCGAGCGGGCAAGTGCCTAGCCACGAGAGCGACGGCGAAGGCGCGATGGATGAGCGGGTGAGTATGATATAGAGGCGTGATGAGCACGCCGGCGCCGGTGTGTGCTGTAGCGTCGTGGGCGTCTGATTAAGACGGAAGGGAAGGAACCAGGTCGGGTCCCACCCAAGGGAGGACGAGGGCGGTTTAGAAACGACGGGGAGAGAGAAGGCGAGGAGTGGTGGCACGTGGTAGGAGGGCGGGGAACGAGGACGGTGAGAAGGAGAGAAAAAGACAGTCGAAGAAAAGAGAAGGAAGGAGGGGAAAGGCAAGGCAAGGCGAGCTGGAGATAGGGCGAGCTGGCCCACTCGTGTCGTCGTCGTCGTTGCTGTTGCTGTTGCTGTTCAGAACGCCTTGGGGGACGCTGAGGAGACGACGCAGGGAGCTTGGGTCTGCTGCACGGCCGAGCGCTGAGACGGCTCTGCCTCTCTCGCTCTCCTCAGTCGACCGGGGGCTCGCTCGCCTTGGTACGAGTGAGAACGCCACCCACGACCGTCTATGTCGTCCGGACCGAGACACTGATGATGACCAGCTTTCGCCACCGCAGACGTCTCCCACTCTCGGCCTCTCTTACCCGGGCCAAGTATTTACGAGACGACGTTCGAACCAAGTCTCCGGTCATTTCCGCTCCACCCGCTCCATCCCACGTGTCACGCGCAGTCCAGACTATGGTGCCCCAGGTGCAGTGCTAGGGCCCAGCTACCTAACGAGCCGAACCGCACTCGGTCTGATCGTCATTGACGTCGTTTCCTTCGTTTCGCTGTCGGCGCAGAAAAAAACCGCCTCGAGCTTTCGATGGGCGAGAGGAGGGAGAGAGAGCCAGGACGTTCCGAGACCACGGCTTGCATGGAGAGATAGATAGGGCCGATCAGGAACCACAGCGGGGCAAGACAGCGGCCGGCTTAAAAGCGCTCCATCCCATCCGGTGGGGCTTGCTCAGCACATTTGCCAGCCGATGTCGGTATCTCAACCACTTGTGGTTCTCTCAGCGCTGCCGCTCTCCATCGTCGATGGCAACGCCAACGCCCATCTCCTCTCCGCCTCCGCCTCCTATGTCTCCGAGGACCGCGAGGAGGCGGCCAGCAAGATCACCGAAGGCTCTCGGCTTCTTCTACCTACGTCTGCCAACGAAAGGGTGGGAGGGAGAATGCGGAGGAGGGTCCGGACAGGACACGCGGCGGATGTTGTGTCTCATGATCAAGAGCTCGGACATGGCTCGGCGTGAGTGGGGCGCTTGTCAACCCGACGGCTGCCCACGAGCATATACGTCCGCCTTGGGGTCCCGTAGCCACTCGCAACCTGTCGTCCTACGCAGCGTTACCGGAGACTTTATTTCGTCCCAGACCAAGTAATATTGGCAACGACGGAGATCGCGCCCGCCATGGCCATCAGAGCATTGGCAAGAGCACTGCATCGACAAATCGTCCCATAGCCTTCTTCCACACGCGGCCGCCTGTTCGATGATCCAAAATGGACATGGAAAAGAAAAAAAGGGCTCACCTTGAGCTGAAGGCAGCCAAGCCGGTGGGTAGTGCAGAGGACGCACGCACGCGATGTCCCCCTGCAGGCCCAAGACGGACGCATATGGGCATGCTTCGCCAGCGTCGACAGAATATGCAAAGAGACCATGATCTAGAGATGGAAATGGATACAGCATACGGGTTCAGAGAGCAACGGCATGGACGGATGGAGGCCTTTGGCAAATCTCTGACGTGGCATCGGGCGGCGGATGCCAGTCGACATGCGCAGGACTTGCTCTTGCTGGGAGGGGAGGGTAGAGCGACCTCGCCTCAAAGTGTGGGTGGCAAATTAAAGATGTATAGCTGAGGAGTGGAGCCGTGAATGCCTGCTTCGTGAACTGTGATTGAGAAAAACGGTGACAAGCTGGCCCGACGTCGACGCCGGCCACGCCCTTAATCGTGAAACCTCTACGCAACGGGGTCGAGGAACGTCCAGTTCAGACGAGAAAGGCCATCTGGCAAGCCAGTCACACCTCAGTTGCGGTGCGCAGATTTGGGGACGGAGGAGCCCTGTGTAAAGAGCGGTCCCGCACACATCGAGACGCGCATTCCAAGTTTTGACGGTCAGTCTCGTAAGTCTACCGATGACCGACCCGTTCCTCGTTCGTTCGGGAGGCGCCGATCAATTTGGTCGTTGGCCGGCCGCAGCACGGAATTAAGCGGCGAATGCTCATACGGCGAAAAAAAATATTTACATCGCTGTAGCGTCGTTCTTCTCCGTCTTTCTGCATTATCATCTACCACAGTCATGCTAAGGTCGGTCGGCTCCTCTTTTGGCGCGTTGCGCGCTGCTTCGCGTAGCGTTCGGGCTCCCATCGTCTCTGCCCCTCTCAAGTCGGCACTTCCGGCCCTGGTGCGCCTGCAGACGACCGCGGCTGGTGAGGGCGATCTCGCACACGAAGCCTCCTCGGGCACTTCCTCCGATGCTCAACCTTCCCCAACGCGGACGCCGGTACGCGATGGCAACACGCAGGCCATCTATGTTGTATCGCTTCCTAAGGAGGAGGCCGAAAACAAGGGTTACCCGTCGCAATTGCGGCCGGATGATCCCTCGCTTAAGCCCTTGCTCGAGGAGGCCAAGTGGACGACGGCCAGACGGTGGCGGGCTCAGAACCGCCCGGTCCCGTGGAGATACCTCTCCCGACGGCAGTTATTCGCCAACTACCAGGATGCCTTCGCGTTCGCCGCTCAGGTCGCCGAGCATGCAAAGGCGGTGAACCACGATCCGCGCCTGGAGTTGGACCGCCGGATTTTGACGATCGACCTCGTGACGCACCAGGCCATCCTGACAGGCAAAAGCAAGGAGGACGGGATGGTCAACATGGGTTGCGGCATCACGATGAAGGACATCGAGTTTGCGCGCTGGGTCGACGAGAAGTTGGCGTCTATGGACCTTGGTCAGGAGCAGAAGTAAGCTCCGGTGATGTTATAGTCGCCGGTATAGGTCTCCTGTTCCGAAGCGGGTGAGTTGGAGGGGTACAGACTGCTTTCGACTACGTTGGTGACGACTGGCTTTGCCGTGGTTCTCATTTAACTCATTTTCTCTGTTCTTTGCCTCTTTTCTTTTGATGGGCTCGACAATCCTGACGGTGCAACTTTGATCCGCGCACACCCCCATCTCAGTGTGTTCATAGACATGCGCGATTATCCTCGACGACACGACAATGTGTACCGCCCGGACAGATTTGGAAACGTTGTCGGAGCGTGACCGTACAGCCACTGCAATGACAAGGGAATACATTCACTTATACACACTAGGGATTGAGAATCAGTTGAAGACAAACAGAGCAAGTGAAGTTGGACCAGGAGCGTGAATGCGCGCTACCGGGAGCAAAGCATCAGATCTCGCCCCGGAGCTTCTTCTCGCCAAGCTCCTTCTCGTGCTCCTGTAGGGCGCGGCGGCAGAAAAAGACATTTACACATTGTCAGATGCCACACAACCTGCACAGATAAGGTGACTGGCGCCTGCTCCGGGACTCGCCTTGTTAAAGACAGTGCCGGCAATCTTCTTGGCATGACCTTTGACCTGCTCCTTGAATGGCACCTCTGAAGCGCGAGAGCGGTGGGTGGGAGGAGTCATGAGAGACACAAGTCAGTACATCAAGAAACGTCAACGCATTCGGTCTGGTGCGGTCTGATACGGGCGGGATGCGCACTCGCAGTGCTACCGGCCGGCCTAGCTGGCATCCCGATTGGCGATGCCAACGGTCCATCGAAAGCCGCTCGCTGACGATCTCAGTTTGCTATCCCGCGGTTTCCCAACACGAAAGAAAATTCATAGGGAGACCAGAATCAGGTGGGTTCGCTCACCGCCCTCGCCAACAGGCTGCTGTGCCGCCGGGTTTCGGAAGTCTTGACGGCCAGCCGTCTCGGTGGTCTGCTGTGCCTGCGCGGCCAGGTTGGACGACTGCTGCACGCCGGCAGTCTGGGTGAACGCGAGAAAGTCGGTGTGAGGTCAGCGATGGTAGCTTGCCCATCCTTCTCCTCTCCCCCGTCCCCGCACCTGAGCTCAACGGTACGTACGCGGAAGCCACTCACGTTCTCGTAGTTTTTCCCGGGTTGCATCGACATGATGGATCGTGTGTCGTTCGTTTCGAATTGGCTGGGTCCTGCGTAAGATACCAAGAGCGCCGTCGGTCAACTATTGAAAAGGAGGCGAAGAGAGCTTGTCGTGGGTAAGACGAGGACATCCTTGAAATTGCGACTCGCCACAAGGCGTCTTAACGCGAGGCCGATGTCTGGCCCAAGCCGCGAACAAACCGCACCGGGATGCGCGAGAGCATCGGCAGTGACGTCACAAAGTCACATGCGACTGACGTCAAAGCGCTGAGCAGCCTGAATGTGTCTTTCGACGCGTAAAGGAGATGTAGAAGAGGCGTCGTCTAACACCGCCCTGTCGGGTACACGAGACGCTGTCAGCGCAATCGCTGCACGATCGAATCGGTGAACATTCCTGTGACGAACGATTGGGACTGCCCTCTCCTTCGTCCGATCTCCATCGGCTCAACCAGCATGAACCCTACCCTGGCGCCGGCCTCACTGACAAATCTCAGGCATACAGACCGCTCATCTGTCCCAAAAGCGTCGCTCGCCCATTCCTGTCAGCTCCCACGCAACTACCTACCGGAGCGCTCCGCGGACTGCAATGGCTGCACAGCACCATCCAGCTCACCCTTGCTCCCTCACCTTTGCTAATAGAGCTCAAACGTTCATCCTTCCCTTCCCAAGAGGCAGATCAACATGCCGTCCTCCCCACCAGAGCAGCTCAGGGGCATCCTCGTGAGCCGGAGCCGTCCCAATCATCGTCGCGTCTTTCCAACAAACGTTGACCGCCCCGTCGTCGTTCATCGACCCTGCAGGGCAAAAGGGTCAAGTACTTCTACGACATAGACGGCGAAGTGTCTTCCTTGATCTTTTGGGGGCTGTTTGATGGGAATCTTCCGACGCTGGGTCAAAATGAACCGTCGTTCTCTTTGGATGATTTTGTCCATTGTTCCTACAGCCCATGTACTCGTACAACTCACAAGTCCCTACCGCGCGACGCCTAAGGTTGTAGGGGATCTGCGACCACATCCAAGCTAGGAACTAAAAACACAGGCATCTCATCCCTGACCTCGTCCAGCTTTTCCTCCGGCCCTCCTGGGCCGTCTTCCACCTGCGCAATGACGGCCGAAGCAGTCATGAACACCCTCTCGCTGGGAGCGTTGGTGCCGACAAACGCGAGCTTGCGCTATCGCTCCAGGTTCGACGGATTGCGCTTGTCGCCGTGCGCTTCAGTGGCGTGCTCCTGTAGGCCGGACGCGACAGGTTTGGGAGGAGGAGGTACGATGGTTTGCTGCTGTGTCGCCCTTCGATTCCACACCCTGGCAAACGGCTCGGATTGGGGGCTCACCCAATGGCCGCAGCTGAAGGCGAGCATACTGTGCACTTACTTCTCTTCGAGGTCCACGACGGTCGCGACCATCGTACCTGTCTCTGCAACGATGCAGGCGTGAGAAGGCAAGGTAAAGACGGTTAGATGCCCTCGCGGATGCGCTGGTACTCCGCCTTCTGATAATTGTGCTTTCTCGGGAGGGAGAGAGGGGAAGAAGGTTAAATGGATGGGCGGCTCTTTCGGTCAGCCGGACTCGTTGACGGCGAACGCTTGCAGGATGCTTATTCACCCGTCCGTGCATGGGTCCGCCTCGGATACTGTAAACGATGCGATGGTCATCCTGGTAGTACGCATTGTACTCTCTGATGGTCACCGCTCAGGCCGAGTCAAATAAATACCCCGACGTCGACCGAAGCCCATCTGCGAATTCCATGACGGACGAGGGCATCGAAAGTGAATGTAGAGGAGATCGACAGAGTTGGCTACGATAAGGTCGGCTAAGTCGCGCGGGTTTGGCACGTGCATCGAGGTACGTCCCGTCTGACGCCGCTAAAGACCGAAGAAGAAAGGGCAGGAAAGACGAGAGGAAGGCGAACGCCTTCTTCCCGCATCCACATCTTCTATCACGCCTCACGTCAAAGCCAGCACGGCAGAGTCTTTCTCAGGTGAGTCGCAGTGTCGCTCCGAACTTTTTTTTGTATGTTCGGTGGTCGAGCAGGGGGGAAGCGATGTCATTTTTTTCCTTCTTTAACATGTTAGACCAAGGATGGACGAAAGCGCCCGCTCCTACCGCTCCGCCGTCAAGGAAGGGCGGTAGAGAGGGTGCCGTTAGTCATGTCTTGAACTTTCCGGTCTGATCCCCCTTGTCCCTCGTACTTCCCCTTCTTCGCGAAGTGGGGTTCTTGTCACCCGCTGCTATGGTCGACGCGGAGGAGGGACGCTCTCATGTCGTTTCGACGAGAGATACTGATTTCGGTTTTTTTTCTTCACTCGTCCTCCGTGCCTGTCTCCCTACCGCATTTGCCTACCCGCATATCACGTCGCAACGACAGAGGCCCCATCGCACGAGTATGTTTCCCATGTCATGTCATGCGTGTAGCTAGCTACCCTTCTTTCCGTCTCTTGGTGATCATGATAAGGATTCATTTACGTCCGATGGCGCCCGTGCAGTCAGTCGGGTCTCTTCGTGTTAGCCTTTCAACGTCTCGGACTTGGCTTTCACCAACCTTGTGGTCCATCCCTTCTTATTAGAACGCCGCCACACAACGTCCATTCTTCACAGACACAGGCTAGATTGCAGGAGCGTCCGCAGTTCTCACGCAGAGTCGTGAAGACCGAGACTACGCGAGCGCACGGAAAGCGTCGATGCTCCAGGGATGGAGATGGGTTGCTTACATACGCAACGCAGACGCGGGCGAAAGGCGGGCATCGAGGACGCTGACAACCCGAGGACGCTCGCCGCGAGACCAGTGCGCCCCGGCATCGTCTCACATCCAGCGGACACGGACATAATAGCAATGTTCCCTAGGCCGAGCTGACCGAAGAAAACAAACCAGACCGGTCGGCGCTTTGTTCTGATTCAGCGCAATCGCGGCCAGCTCAACTCCATTTGTCCACGCTCTTGATCCCCTCACTGACGGCTTGACTGCATAGCTCGCGGGGAAGGATGAGGCGCGTGGCGGTCTTTCTCCCGTCCAATCGGTTGCAGAAACGGAAGACGGCGACGAGGTGACACCCCATCGCGACCGGATGCGTGAAATATTTGGCTCGGCCTCGATTCGGGAGACGCTTCGACGATGCACCAGAATGTCGCGGGTGGTGAGCATCTTCTTTTTGGTGTACTTGACGAGCTTAGCGGTCTCGTCGATGATCTGCTCTAACATGTCGATGTCTTACCAGCTCGAAAGGCACGGCGACGATCGAGATGGTCGAACCGTCACAGCGAGAGGCGGGACGGCAAAGCAGGACTAATTGACGATTGACAAGGCCTGAGAAGAGGTGCGGGAGGCGGTCGACGAGGTGAGAGCACAGGGACGGGGTAAGCGGTTCGCGGGGGTGGGGCGACTAGCAATGTTCGAACAACGGGTTGCGGTGCATTACTCGCCATGGCATTGATGCTGTGGTCGGCGTGCACTTGTTTGAGGAGCCTGCGGATATACATACTGCTTGAAGCGGCGACATCGCAGCTATGAGGGAACAGAAGGGGAAGCGTGAGCTCGAGTCTGGAGGCGCCTTCTCCTTACACGAGCTACGATCTGCTCCGGTTACCGACTGACAAGTGAAGTGACTTGCGTCACTTCATGCGCCACTTAGTCGTCGACGACGATGGGGGCGCGACGGACGATTTGGCGAACCGGACGAGGCCCTTGCCGGCATGGGGGCGTGACTGCGAGGAGGGATGGCCGGAGCTCTTGCGGTTGACGGCACTTTTTTTTTTGCCATGGTTTTGATGCGGCTGAAAGCGAGATTTGGCGTGATTCGCTGGCTTGGAGGTGAGGAGGTCTTGAGTAGAGGCGGGTGCAAGTAATCGCCGCATTTCTCTTCTCCTTGTATTTTATGTCATTTGCGTCCCTTTGCTACGGCTCCCAGCTCCGCAACCTGCCTGCGTCCGTCCTTCCATCCTCCCTCGGCGAGTTCCCAACGATGACGCTGGGCGACGCCGTCGACGGGTCTACCTCGCGTCCACCCATCGCTCCGAGCAGTTGTCGACGTGCGCACAAGTGATGTAGAGTTTCCAGTGGTCCGACGCCGGCCGCACACGGAATGCTTTCTTCCCTCTTTTCTTCTTCTCTTGTCGAGTGGCAAGGTCCCCCGCGGTCCGTGCGTCGGTTCTACGTCTAAGTCGGTCCGAAGCGGTGATTCCCGTTTGTCGAGCCTGAGCTAGGTTTCAGCTTCGGCGATGAACAGCGTTTCCTCGCTGGAGGCAAGCTGAGTCTACTTCTAGCGTAGCCTTTACGACAACGGCACGCCGGCGACGTTCGTTGTGCTCGACTCGAAAGAAGGAGGCCGCTCTATGGCAAGCAAGAAAGAGAAGACACAGGACGATGGTCCTCGGCACCTGCTTCGACGCGGAAAGCGAGGGCGAGCACCAAAGCTGGCTGACCGATGTTCCCTGTCCGAAGTCGTTCTGGACACATAGTGTTGGATTATGAGCCGAGATTCGTGACGAGAACAACCCGCTGCCCTGTTGTATGCGTACATGTAACGGTCCTTCTGGGCAGAAAAGCGATAGAAATGAGAGGAAGCAAGAGGAAAATGAAACAAGGAAGGAAGAAAGCCCGATTCTCCCTCTGGAGTGCTAGCCCAGCCCGCCCCAGACGCCGCGGATCCTACGTGCGAGCTGGATGTCTCGCTGCATAATCGTCACCCGCTTCGCATGGATGGCGCACAGGTTGCTGTAAGAGAGGCGGACGGGAAAACGCCGGATCGGAGGACGGGCGGGTAGAGCAACCGAGACGGGAAAATTGACCGGGTCGAGGATAGACGGAAGGACAGTCGACATATCAGCAAATGTCCAATCCGAAAGATACAGCTTGCTCCGGTTCTCGCGTGACGGAGGACAAGGGGAAAACAGCAGACGGGCCGTTTACTCACGCGTCTTCGAACAAATGTACCAGGTACGCCTCAGTGGCCTCCTGCAAAGCGAGGATGGCGCTGCTCTGCCATCGCAGGCCTGGTTCGCTGGTGTTGTAGGACGAGGTGATGAAGGCTGCGGCTACTTCTCGGACCTGCCCCGCGAAAGTCGAGAATATCGGCGAGCCGGCGAAGAGAAATCCAAAACCCGTAAGCGAGGATAAATGCGTACGCCCTCCGGCCATCAGCGAGCCAAGGCGACGGCGACGACGAGGGAGCCTGCGGGTTCGCCTACTCACCACCCTAGCAAAAGGAAGCTTCTGAATGAGCAAGTCCGTGCTCTTCTGGTACTTCCGAATCTCCCGCAGGGCGACCGTTCCGGGACGGTACCGGCGGGGTTTGCTGGGGGAGATGGGATCGCCGGCTGCAGACGACCAAAGACATCGGGAGAAGGTCAGAGGTGTGAGCCCACAGCTCCTTGTACAGTCGTTTCACGTCCTCGAAGAACAGGTTCCCATCCATGGCAGGCAGGGAGGGACCTTGACCGGTCAGCGTGAAAATAAATGCTCACGTCTATTCATCCCCGGGGGGGGCCTCTTGCCCCCCGTAGTCGACCTCCCTGTCCTACCAGCAGTCGTCGTCCCCCCGGTCCGTCCCGCAGGTGCTGCCCGTCCAACATCCGCCGCTCCAGTTCGCCTAGCATCCGTCGGTCTCCGCACTGCCGCTGCAGAAGTAGAAGCCTGTCCCTGCGGACGCGCTTGTCCCTGCGGACGCGCTCCACCAGCTGCTGCCGCTCCTCCCCGCGACGAGGAAGGTCCGCCTGGCGGTCGACGTGGTGAGCTGGCGTGGGAGAGGCGCGCCATGAATGTCGGAGTGGGTTGTCGATGACGAAGGACAATGACGAGCTGAGGTGCGAGAAAAATCCTCTGAGCACTCGGAGATTTAAGAGCGCGCCTGGAAGGTAGGCAATGATCGAACGCGTAGTCGCATCCTTCTCATTACCACGGCGCGTCAGCACTCAATAACCCTACTTAACAGTTCTATGCACAAATGTCCACCCATGAAAAGACCGGGCAGAGGTCGAAGTCGATGGCGCTGTGGCATGCCGACTGCCCTGGCACGAATCAGACAAAGTGAGCGCTGACTCGATGTATCACCCGAGCACGGCAACTGGCGTGCACATCTAGGGGATGAAAGAGAAAGCGGATTGTCCGACGGCCCGCCTTGCATGACAAGCCCACACGGCGTCTTCGGTTCTTTATTTCTTCCTTGCCACATTTACGAAGAGGTTGGAACCATGCTCCCGCAACCACCGGAGACGGCGCACTTTGGTGGACCTCGCGCAAACGGAGCGCGATCGACAGCAGTGGCAGGACTTAGGCCGAACGCTTTCGGTCAGTCGCACCCGCAGGTGTCGTTTGGACTGGCGACCCACTGCAAGTGAGCTCAAATGTTTAAAAAGCGGGCCGGGCCTCGGGTCCACGTCCATCACCATCTTGGAAAACAAAGAAAAGCGGGCGGCTGATAGACATAGTAAGCCCTAGCCCGGTCTTTGGCCGCTCGCCCACCAACTCCCGACCCAGTTATGTGGCACGTGATGACACGTGCCGACCTAGCTTCCCCGCGCTCGACCTGTATCTGGAGCAGGTCGAGATAAGCGTGATCTTGAATATAAACGTTTACTCCTAACAAGTACCGAAGCGCTCCTTCACAGGCATGTCGCCCACCGCGGTCGCGCTCACCAAGGAGAGGAGGGAGGAGCTTGTTCAAGCAGCACTTAAAGGTGAGTGGAGCAGGCAGGCAGGCCTTGCGCGGGAGGCTCTTTCGTGCCCTTTGTCGATTAGTATTTGCGGCGTACCGTGGAGCATGATGCACTATGCACTCGATCTTGAGAGCGCAGACCCGTCGACGTAGCTTTGTGTACGCAATGGCTTCGGGTATCCGTCCTCTCCACCCCCCTAATATTTGTTTCCCTGTGTAACCATTGCTCGCTTTGCCGTTTGCTTAATCGACAGCCCGCGATGCCTCCCACTCTCCCTACTCCAAGTTCCGCGTCGGAGCGGCGTTGCTCACCGAGACTGGAGAGCTCATAACAGGGTGCAACGTAGAGAATGCCAGTATTGGTGAGTTGGGTCTCAAAACGAGTCGATGATGGCCCGCTCTCCGTACGGTTGTCCATCCGTCAGTGCGTCTGCTTATCTTGGCTCTCATCTTTCATTCTTGTCTCCTTCGCCTGCGCTTGCAGGAGCGACGATATGCGCTGAACGCACGGCACTCGTGAAGGCTGTGGTGAGTGAGCGGGCAAACCCGTTTCCACCAGGCGTTCTTTTCTTTTTCGCTCGGTCTCGCTCATTTCGACGAGGGCTTTGATTTTCACTGATTCGCTGACGCGCGCGTCTGTGTCATTACTTGCGTATCTGCCCATTCATTTCCAATTGGCTTGGCCCCTCTACAGAGCGAAGGACACAGGAAGTTCTTGGCCATCGCTGTCAGTAGGTGAGTTATATTTCCCTCCTTCCTCTTTCCTCTCCACCTCTACGGTCGCGCTCCTATCCGACTTATTGCTGTCCCCTCCTTCTTTCTCTTGCTTCCTCAGCGATCTAAAGGAAGCCTGCTCGCCATGCGGCATTTGTCGACAATGTGAGTTGAGCGTGGCCTCCAAAGGTTGGCCTGCAGAGAGGGCTGCTCGTATTGACGTCCTCTCACCGGTCGCATGCGACCCCTTCTCCTGATTGCCTCAGTCATTCGCGAGTTTTCACCCCTCTCCCTCCCCGTCCTCCTCGTCCCCGCGCACTACGACCCTCGCAAAGAGTCCGCGGCAGAGGGACAAACGGAAAAGACGGAGGAGGATGGGAAGGCGGGCAAGATCGTCGAGCTGACGTTGGGAGAGTTGTTGCCTTTCTCCTTCGGACCGGAGGATCTGCAAAAGTGAAGAGTTGAAGATCTGCAAAGGGAAGAGTTGCATGCCGTAATTTACGGCGTACATGTCAGAATACCTCCTTCTGCGGTTGTGTTTGTATTTCCGGCAATCTGGAACGGATACGGTCACATGTTCTCGACGGCGAGCGGAACCTGGCACTCGTGATGAAGAGATCCATTCATGCTAGTTTCCTGTCGGTACCTGTACTCTTGCAGTTCTCTCAAAGGAGTCGGCCTTGTTTCCTGGTGGACCCGGAGGGGCGCGTGGTTGAGCAAGCTGGGCTGCGGCTCCCGATCAACTTCCCATTTATCCCTACGCCGCATTATTAATGCCAAAGAACCCCCTCACGAGGTACTGATCACATTCGAGCTCTTGCCTCCTCCTCGCCTTCTGGTGTCCTCGGTCGCTCTGGTCTTGTGCCGATCTTTCTTCCTGTCGCCTTGAAGGCAAGCACCTGCCATGCCAGTTCTCGGTCAAGCCCCGCTGCCTACTCAGCTGGACGGCGTCGAGACGGAAACTTCGAGAACGCAGGTGAGTCGAGCCAACATGCCGTTGAGCGCCGGCTTGTAGAGCAGAGAGAGTGGTCGAACAGGAAGACGGGCCACATTATGACCCGCGGAGGAGGCGGAGGCCATGACCATTGCTTCTTATCGGGGTCCAATCCTGCTCAACGAACACCGAGTGCTGATCGCCGCCCCGCCACAAATCTCCTCCAACGCTGCCCAGGTGGACACCGAGAGAGTCATTTCAGCGCTCTTCTCTCAATACCGCAATCCGAATTCTAGGTCCTCCTCCCCATCCCTATGGGCCACCTCGTCGACGCCAGGCCCACCCTCTTCAAGTCCGCGCAAACCTCTACCAGTGCTCAACCGCGCATCGCACTTAAACTTCCTCGGAAGGTCCTTGGAGGGAATTCCTACCGGATATGTTGTATTAGACGCCAGCAGGCCTTGGCTTCTTTATTGGATTTTGCACGGGCATGATCTTTTGGGTGCCGGCCTCGATAACAGGATGAGGAGACGGTGAGCAGCGATGGCTCTTGACTGATTTGCTGCGATGAGGATGTGGTCGCTTGACGGACGCATCCATCGTTCTCCATGCGCTATCTCGGCTTGCCTTTCCGACCTTGCGCTTGTCTACAGAGCCATCTCCACCCTCCTGCGCTTCCAGAACTCCACCGGTGGTTTTGGCGGAGGACCCGGGCAGATCTCCCACTTGATGCCCACCTACGCCTGCGTGAACGCGCTCGCCATCGTTGGCGGACCTGGCGGCATGCCGTACACGGACGACCTTGAAGACGACGTGATCGCGGGTGAGACTGATGGACGTGGCGGGGGAGGATGGGACTGCATCGATCGGTAAGTCTTACGAGAGGTTGACGGCGGACGACAACTTCTCTTATCACACTCATGTGGCTCGTCATTGACGCTTCGCCTCTCCAGGAAAGCGATGTATGACTTTTTCATGCGACTCAAGCAAGCAGACGGCTCGTTCGTTGTACACGAAGGAGGCGAGGTGGACGTCAGGTGGGGATCGCTACTTGCTTTACTTGGGCTCCACATGGACGGCGACGGCAACCCATCCTTATTCACCTACGGTTCCCTCCGTCCCTTTTATCTTTTCCGCATATCTCGGGAACATGTAGAGGGGTTTACTGCGTCATATCCGTTGCCTCCCTTCTCGGTATTCTGACACCAGAGCTGGTCCGCGGCACTGCGCGATTCATAGCTTCATGCCAGACCTACGAGGGCGGTCTCGCAGCAGCATCCCACCCTCTCTACCACCCATCCTCCCTTTCCCCAATGGGTCCGCCGACCATGGCCTTTGATCCTCGCAGGCACACTCCGCCGTTGGGCGAGGCGCACGGCGGTTACGCCTTCTGCGCCCTCGCCAGCTGGTTCGCTTTATCTACCCTACCAGACGTCAAGCCCGTCGCTTTCCCGCCAAGTGGCCCCGCCGCGAAAGAAGGCGGAACGGAGTCGACGAGCAGGCGCACCACTGAGCTGGACAGTGCGGGGGAGAGTGGGAAGAAGCAAGATGGACCACAGCCGCGGCCCATCCTACAGTCCAAGCTCGACCTTGGCTCTCTGTTACGCTGGGCGGTCCACTTGCAAGGCCTGGCCGTGGAAGGGGGCGGCTTTCGAGGTCGGACGAACAAACTCGTCGACGGCTGTTACGGGTGGTTTGTCGGCGGGGGCATGTTCGGCGTTCTGGATGCGGCGTTGAAAAGGGAGGAGAGGGAGAGGGAGGAGAGGCGCAAAGAGGATAAAACGGCGAACGTTGAGAAGCAGAAGGGGAAGGAAAGGTGGACTGGACCTGATGCTGAGACGACGGCGAGGTCCCAGACGGAGAGGTCTGGACAAGCTGAGGAAAAGGAAACCGAGGCGACGCCGGAAAGCAAGCCCGAAGCGGAGGCCAAGATGAAGACGGAGGACGAAGGGGCCAACGACGCAGAAGGTCCGGAGCAGGCTACTGAGAAAGTAGCTCTTGGCGGAGACGAGGAGGAAGATTGGACGAGCGACGACGAAGGTGAGGGCTCCGGTACCTGGCTAGGCTGATGCAACGCTAGGTCAGCAGAGCCTGACGCGGCCAGAAGGTGTGAGATGGATGGTTGACGACATTTCTCTCATCTTGACACTATCTGCCATCTGCAGAGGATATGGGGCTGTACGACCGAAGTGAGTGTGCATCCGTGCTCGCAGCCGTCACCGTCCCCCCCTCGCCTAGCCGTCGTCCTCACCCTTCCCTGGGCTTCCTTTTTCCACTTTCGTGTCTTCCAGTTGCGCTCCAGGAGTACATCCTCGTAGTAGCCCAATCCAAGGGCGGAGGCTTGCGCGACAAGCCGGGAAAGTCACCGGACGTCTACCACACGACATACAACCTCTCCGGGCTCTCGTTATCTCAACATCGTATGATCCACTCGCCCTATCGCGTCAAGCAGCTCCGTGAGCGATGGGTGGGTGAGGAGGAGGAGTCCGACGACGAAGTCATGGCAGTCCTCGGCAGCGAAGGAGGGATGACGGAGGAAGAGCTCAAGCTGTGGAGAAGAGAGACGTACGTGCAGTCTTTGGCGTGGACCGAGGACCCTTTCGCTAAGAAAGTGTTAGGTAGCGAGGAGAACATGGTGGTGAGCCGAGCCGAGTCTCTTTTTCTTGTCGGTTACTCTTCGTCTCTCGAACCCCATCGCTGATCGCCCATCGATTTCGTTTTGCGCACTGATCGCTCTCTCTCTCTAGCTGCCGACCCACCCCGTGTTCAACATCACCCTCCATAGAGCAAAGAAGATGATGGAACACTTCTACCTCCAGCCCAGTCGACCCGAAAGCCGGAACATCAGCGTCGGACTGGATGGCGGCGGAGGCGCTTTCCTGGGCGAGCTATAGGTTTGTAGAAAGACCAATCCGTGGGCGCGGGGAGCGCACGAGGCACTTTTGCTCTGTGCCGTTGCCGTTGGCCGTCATCGTCATCGTCATCGTCATCGTCATTGTCGTCGTCATCATCATCGTTGTCGTCATCATCATCGTCGTATCGTCGACTCTTCGCGCGCAGGTCACGAGGATGGATGACAGCGCTGTGGGCAGGTCTTGGCCGTGGTGTCGGCGCACGAGCTCCGAGCCATTGTACTATATTTGCAAGTTCATTCTACGTAGTGCAACGCTATCCCTACGACGCAAGAGGAGCCGAGCCGAGCCGAGACGAGCCAAGCCTAGGGAGAAAGGGGGGAATTCAATCCGTCCGCGAAACATTTGCGATGCGGAGTGGTGGGCGCAAACGAGACGGAAACCGGGCTCGAGGGTTGAACCCGTTTCTCGCCTTGCCTTTGTCTTGTCTTGTCTTGTCTTGTCTTGCCGCGGCTTACCTTTAGCGTTCGCCTCGAGAACCGTCTGTTCAAAGCTAAAGCTAAGCCATCGATCGATCAAGCTCGACGGCTTCTCTTCTCGTCTTGCGGAGAAGCTTCGGCCGAGCCGAGCGTGATGCCAACGCAACGCAACGCAAGCCGTGAACGACGGACGGACGGATGGGACGATTCGGGAATGGTTCGGTCTGAACATGTGCGTGCGGGGCGAACGGCGACGACGACGTGTGGTATTGCATCCGAAGGGGAGCGCGGGGGAATGACGGGACGAAATCGATGTCTTGTTTCGGACTACCCCACGGGGAAGGTGTCTCTTTGTGACGTAAGAGCGGACCGGAAAGGCGAGGCTAACCTAAGTGCCCCCGTGCTCGACCTCGAGCTCACAAGAGGACTTATTCTTTCACGAGGACTGAATGGTGAAGAGGGTTTTTTTCCTTCATTTTTGCTCACTACTCGAGGATGGTCACATCGGTCGGTGATTGGGTATCCCTGGAAGGCAGGAACGGAAACAGGGGTGAGGACGAGAGGGAAGGGAAGGGAAGGGAAAAACGCAAGGCCACAAGAACGACGATAGGTGCCATCGCGACCGAGTGGGGTTTCATCTGCTTCTCCTTCCCTTCCCTTCCGTGTCCGCCGCCCTTTACCTTGGCTCGCCGCTCGTCAGTTTCAAAGCACGAATCTTTCCAAAGCCTCCTTGGCGAAGAGGTCCTCCACGTTGCACCTTTTTTTCGCCAGCCCTTGCTCGTAGGAGTAGTCCAAGAAGGCCTCCAGCGTCTTCCGGCTTCCTTCCGTCAGGCCGTTCTCCCAGTACCGCGTTGAGCCCATGAGAGATTGCGTCTCGGTTACGTGATCCTGTGCGCACACGAGCGAAGCGTGCGTGATGCGGAGCGGATGTAGGTTGGGTTAGGTGACGTGAGCCAAGAGATACATACCAGTCAAGCGCGTCCCGTGCGGCTCCTGAGGAAGGGGGAAAAACGAAAGCGACGACCTACCTGCAGCCAGGGCAACATGTACCTCAGCGCTCCTCGCTCGAAGAGGGCGTCGTAGGCGAGGTCGAGAGCTTGGTCAAAGGCTTTCATGAGCGACTGGGCGATCCAGGGGTGCTTGTCGTGGAGGGAACGGCGGAGAACGATGACGTGCATGACTGCTCGAAAGGCGCGTCGACGAGGGGTTCACACAAGAGGTGGAAACGGTTGGAGAATCCCGAAGACGGGAAGGGAGGAGGAGCAAACGTCAGGACCAAACGGCGCGAGATCACTCTTCCGACTTGCCCGGACGGGACGAGGCAACTGACTCGGGAAAATGCCCGTCTTGCGAAAGTACTCCGCCTCCACCTGCTTAAAGTTGGGAAACAGGTGGCCAACCTTGTCCGGGTCCGAGTTGAGGCTCGCGGGTTGCGTGCTGATCGACGACGAGCGACGACGACATCGCCGTCGTCGGTGAAGGTGGGTTGAGCGCAAGGACGGCGGAGACGAAGGAAGGAGGAGACGGACGGAGGAGGAAAGGCTCACGCGCTCAGCAACGCATCGATCTTTCCGTCTCTGAGCATCTCGCTCAGGCACTCGCCCCTCTCGATCGGCACCACCTTGACGTCGTCCGGGAGGTCCAGCTTGACCTTTTCGGGCCTCTGCACGGTCGAGGGTTCGACGTTACCGGTGAAGTAGGTCTGGGTATCGAATGGGACGCCGTATTCGGACTGGAGGATGCCACGCTGCCACACTGGCGCGGTCATCTGGAACTCGGGCACGCCGACCTTTTTGCCTCTCAAGTCGGAAGGAGAGGCGATGCCGCTCTGCTTGTTGATGTAGATGGACTGGTGACGGAACATGCGGGAGGGAAAGACGGGAAGGGCGATGAAGGGCGGGTTGGGACGGTTGAGGGTGAGAACGTAGGACGAAAGAGAGAGTTCCGAGACGTCAAACTCTTCATGACGAAGTTGGCGGAAGACTGTATACGGGGGCAAAGGGAGAGGAAGGGAGTCAGCCCGCCACGATTGGTTCAGAGTTGCACGCGAGAGACGTGCGCGGCGCGGCGGCGCGCCTTTGTCGCTTGTCGGTCGGTGAGAACGAAAAGGACGCACAGCTGTAAGGGGTGTACGGGGTAGAGAAGGAATCGCGCACGAGGCGGGAGAGACAGAAGCAGAGACCGTTGGAACGTTCCTGGCCTCGCGGACGGCACGGCGGCCAGGAAGGGGAAGAAGAACGCTCACGTCTCTTCCACCCTCAGGTTTAGGAACTCGAGCTCCACGCCTTCCGGACGGACACGACCTGGCAGGGAAAAGATAAGGGCATGGTCCAAGCAAGAACACGGCAAGTTGAGCGAGAGAGAGAGCATCCATTGGATCTGCAGGCGCGTCCCAAGATGGTATATACGATGCGCACCGTCTTGCAGGGCTTTCATGCCTGGAGAAGACAGACAGGGCGGGACGGCAGGAGGGACGAGGAGGGATCAGGGATGGGCACGTGTCTTCGTCGAGGGCATCCGGGACCGTACCGTTGCGTGCTCACGATCATAGTCCCTGTGGGAAGGCGGACGGGAGGAAGGGGGTGAGGATGGTAAGACAGATAGATTGATCGATCCGATCTCAGGTCGTCCTATCTATCCTGCCCGCTCGGACGTCGAATGGGAAGGAGAACGAGAGTGGCTGCCCACCAGCACGCGAAGGAAAGCTTGAGGGGCATGTCAGAAGGCTCGAAGGGATGTAGAACAGAGGAGATGGACGAGGAGAGCGACGTGGAGGAAGCGAGAAAAGGAGGAGAAAGAGGATGAGGATGACCTGGGCACCGTCGGTCGTCGGTCGTCGGTCGTCGGTCTCCGCTCCTGGTGTCCTCCTCTCCCCGCGTCGGCAAAAAGGCTTTGCCCGCCGTGGCGAGTTGGTCACGTCAGTGCGTGAAGAATGCCCGATATCGAGCGTCATCTGGCTGTCATGAGGTTCATTTAGCGGGGGAAACTGCGGCGTGAAAGTGAAACCGGCCATCTGTATCTGTCCGTCACATCCGCACGTTCGTCTCCGACCGACCGACCGACGTCGCTCGTGCTCTGGCCAGTCCGTCGCAGTTTGTGTCGGGCGCCGTCTCATCTCCCTCACACGCACGCTTTCCATAGCGGGGAAAGCATAGCGGTCACGTGCGGCGCCCACGTGGTGCATCGACAAGCGCCCGGAGCCGTGGGCACCCACGTTCGTTGGACTGGACGGAGCTCGGTTGGACTTGCTTCGAGCGCATCGCTGAAAAGGGCCGACGGAGACATGGGCACAGGAGGGACAGATCGGAAGCCGGAGGGGGCGAGGCGAGAGGGGAGGAGGAGGGAGGTGCAGGCGAAAGAAGGATAGATAGATGATATGATATACGGACAGACGGGCTGGGTGGACGGATGGATGGACGGCAGGTACGCGCGCTGGACGATGGTGGCTCGATGTATGCGAGCCAGTCGCCAGACAGCCGGGTGCCTTTGGGTTCCTCGTCCTCGTCGCGCCCGTTGTCTCGCATCTGCGCTTCATCATGGGCAAGGGCGACGGCGGACGGCGATGACGTCCGTGCGTCTGTCTCTGTTCGCTCGCTCGCTGCGTCTCCATCCGTTGCAACCCCGCCCGCCCGCCTGGTCGCCTAGTCGGCCTAGGTTGGTTATCTAGCCGACGACGCACTTGGTTCCACTTTCACTCCGCCTGGGCCCGCCGTCGGCTTGAGCTACCATTTGTGGTCCGCCGCCGTCCATGGTCGTGTCCACCTGGTACACGGTACACGAGTCCCGCCGGGAGAGGCGTGTGTTGTGACGACAGTGCCGAGCCTAAGTCACGGTCCTTCCTGGTTGTCGCCACGCCATCTCGGCAGAAGGAGGGAGAAAGGCCCCGGCTTGCTTGCATTCTTCCATGACGAATACGTTGCGGGTCCTTCTTCCGCTTGTTGTGCTGGTCTGTGTGTGAGCTCAGCGGTGGAGGTGAACGTGATGCGCCTGAGGCGGGCAGGCCGTCGCTGTCTGTCTGTCCGTCCGTCCGTCCGTCCGTCCGTCCTGGCTAGTCGCTAGTCGGTGCATGTGTGGTCTCGCTCGCACGGATCCTGGTGCGACGGTGGGAAGCGGTCGCTTGTCGTCTATGTGTCTCCCTGGCCTGGCCTGGCCACTCCGTTGGCCAGAAATTCATTCATTTCGATTATTCCTCGCGGATGATGCGTGTCTGTATGCGCGGCGTCGGAGCGAGGCGAGTGCGAGTGCGAGTGCGAGCACGGTCGTTGGTGTCGGTGGTGGCGTCGAGGAACGCATGCCCGGGCCATTTATCCCTATCCCTCCCTTCCCTCCCTCCATCCGCGCTTGACCCCTTCGCCGCTGCGGGCTGCGCTGGGCTTGGCTCGCCTGGCCGGGTCGGTTGGCGGGCGTGCCGGCTTGGCTTGGCCTTGCTTGCTGGAGCGGGCTGGCGGGCTGGCAGGCTGGTGAATGGCCCCTTTCTGGGTGGGCAGCTTGGCGGTCGTCGTCGCCTTCCTTTTCTTCTTCCTCGTCGCCATCACTCCCGTTTTCTCTTCTTTCCTCTTCCTCCTCCTCCTCCTCCTCCTCCTCATCTACTCTTCCTCCTTCCTGTTCATCTTCCTCTTCCTCCTTCACCCTTTCCTTCTTCCTCTTCTCTTCTCTTCTCCTCTTCTCCTCTTCTCTTCTCTCCTTGCTCTTCTCTCCTCTCTTCCTCTCGTCTCTCGCTCCGTTTCTTGTTCATCATCCTCCTAACATTGTCTCCGCCCGTGTCTCACTCCTCATCCACCACACGGGTCCCCGAGACACCGCTCCTCGCGCTCCGCCGCCCTAGACGCTCACCATATCCTAAACAGGTAACGCCGCCTCCTTCCTCTCTCCCTCCCGCGCAATCGCTCCGCCAGGCCGACTGCGACTGACCGACCACCAACCCCCACGCCCTTATCACAGCCCCTTTCCCATCCGCTCGCATCTGCACACGCCTTCGACGACCACTGCTTTCGTCCTCCCTCTCGCCGTGCAACCATAGACCACCACAACGACAACGCCGCCGTGAGCGGTCTCTTATCACCTCCGCCTTCCGCCGCCCACTCTCTCCTCTCCGGGTCGCCATGGCCTACCCTCTCCCCAGCGGCGACCTCACGCAGACTTACTCCCAGCCCTTCCTCAAGTCCTCCTCCCGCCTCTCTCATGACTTTGACGACCACTCCGGTCCTGGCTTGGGCTTCCGCGGCGATGGCTACGCTGACTCGGCGTATGCGTACCCCGGCACACGCTCCAAGCGCTCTTCTTATGTCTCTCCAACCGGCCTAGCCCGACCGACAGGCGTTGCCGACTACGACATGGCTGTCACCGGCGGTGGAGGCAGCATCAAGTCGACCTACTCGCGCCGATCCCGCCACGGCCTCTCAGACATGCACCCCGGCCTTCCGGAGGTCTCCTTCGCTCCCACCGCCACCCTCTCCATCCCTCCTGTCGCCGCGCCGCTCCAGCCGGCGCCTCCACCGTTCGACGGCCCGCTCGTAGGACCTCAGCTCGGTCTTCCAGGACCGAGCGCAGGCGGCGCCATCTCCAACGTCTCCGGCCTCCCTCCTTCCTCCTCCTCTCTGTCCACCGTTACGCGCCTCGGCACATCCCCTCCTCCGGCCGGGCCCGCCTCGGACGCCAGTGGCGGGTCCGGCAGCGGCAGCTCCGGCACCGGTCGTCCCGGCCTCGGTAGGGCAGCGCTCGGCGTCGGTGCTGGCTCGGCCGCGTTGGGCGCCTCGCACCACCACCGGCACGTCGGTCACGCCAGCAAGCAGCTCGAGGCCAAGGTCGTCATTCTCGGGTCCCAGGGTGAGTGATCGCCTGATCAGCTGTGTCGCTCACAAGGCTTTCCTTCTTCCGTGCGGCGAAGGACAGGCATGCGTTTGCGTGCGGACGACCAAGCCCCCCCGTTGTCTCTGATCGCGCGACTGATCGCTAAAACGCCATGTCCTCCTCTCCACGGTCACGTTCCCACCAGGTGTGGGAAAGACCTCGCTGGTGCACCGATACACTTCAGGACAGTTCAACGCCTCTTCCACGCCATCCACCATCGGCGCATCCTTCCTCACCAAGAAGCTCGTCGTGGATGGCGTCAAGGTCCGGCTTCAGCTCTGGGATACGGCTGGGCAGGAAAGGTTCAGGAGCATGGTGAGCATCGTCGCGCCATTTCCGTACAGCCAACCCTCTTTCCTTCGCTCACCACGGTCCTCCGTCCCCCATCCTCGTCTACCTCGTTGGACGTGTAATAGGCGCCCATGTACTACAGGGGAAGCCACGCGGCGGTGATTGTGTATGACATCACCAACAGCGAGAGTTTCGATGACGTGAAGGGCTGGCTCGATGGTGCGTATCCGTCATGCGTCCTTTATGCAAACGGCTCGTTCACGGATGATCCTGATCTCTCTCTCCATGCGCGCCTCCTTCTCCATCTCAGAGCTGCGCCGAACCATGGGATCGGACCTAGTGATCCACATCGTCGGTTCCAAGCTTGACTTGGCACCTGGGGGTCGAGCCGTCAAGTGAGTCATTCTTTCGTTGGATGCCCGTGGGCTGTGATGGCGTGACAATGGACCTCTCATCCTTTCTCGGATTCTCGAACGACAGCTTCGATATGGCGAGAGACACCATCCACAGCTGGCTTTCACCTACCCCGACCGATAAGCGCGCTGTGACATCCGCTTCCAACCCGTTCGTGCTCACCCGGGCAGCGACCGTGCCCGCCGCACCGGTCTCGCACGTCTCACCGCCATACGCCGGCGAGCCCGCTTCGCGCACCTCGTCCGACCTGCCGAGCTCGAAGAGCAGCCCGAGCGCACCACCGGCTCGCTCTCGTGGGATGACCGTCTCCGGCGGCCTGGGCATGGCTCGCACCGACAGCACCGGTTCTGGCGACGTTCTCGGCTCGAGCGATGACGATCGTTCCGGTGGCAGCCGACGCTCTCGTCGCTCCTTCGACGCTCTAGCCCGCGGCGGCCCGTCGGGCGCCACGGCCACCTCCCCTCCTCCTTTGGCCGGTCGTGTCGGCTGGCGATCCTCCAACGAGCTCTCTCGAGGAGGCACTTGCGCCAGCCCGACGAGGCTCGAAGACGAGCGTGGCGCTGATGGAGAGGAGGATGAGATGTGGAGCCTGCACGGGGTCGAGTTGAGCGAGGTGTCGGCCAAGGATGACAACTTGATCAGTGGAATCGAGGAGGTGTTCCTGAGTGTCACCAAGCGGCTTGTTGAGCGGCGAGAGCGGATCGAGATGGAGAGGAGGAGGAGGGAGAGGGAGAGCATCATGCTCAACGAGGAGACCTCTGCTTCCGCCGCCGCTCACGCCCCGCCCAAAGGGCCCTGGTGCTGCTCTGGCTGAGGAGCATACGTGACGACGCTTTGGGGTCCGGATGTGACCCCGCTCCACTTGCTCTCTCCCCGTTCTTCGCCCTCAGTTGACCTGGACTTTCACACTATGACGGAGCGCAGCGCACCATCGCCTCGGGCCGGGTCTTCTTTCCATAAACAAACAACACCGCAGGCGCTGCCCGCCGGCCAGTCCCCGGAACCAGCTGGCCAAGTTAAGCCGCACGCGCGTGTCAGCTGGACTAGACGTCGCGATCTGATCCGTCTCCCAAGACGAGGAGATGGCCGCCACCACCATCCCCTTTCTTCCAATCCCCAGCCGCCTCGACCGTGCCGTGCTGCACCTTGCCATCGCCGTCGTCATCACTTCGTCATCACTGGTTCGACGACTCTCTTCCAGCTCTCGATCGGTCTGTCGGCCGCCTCCGTCTCACTAGAGTCCGAGGCGATTTCGTGCTCGTTCGCTCTGCTGCCGCTCGGTCTTCTTGCGCAAGTGGTTAGCTGCGAGTCTTGTCAGAAGGTGCTCTCCGACGAGGGTGGTCGTGCGTAATGCACACGCGCATCCACCGAACGAGGAACGGGGCGTGCACCATGTCCGTGAGGGGGACGACGGGCGACCGCGTTCACGCGCTCCCTTTCGTTTTCCTTGCCAGTTCTCCCGTTTCGCCCGTGCGTTCTCCAGACCGTTCGTTCCTGTCCATCGCTCATCCCATCCCGTTCCGTGTTCCTCGCACGACTCTCACATCGTTCCAATCGCCGCCGCCGCCGCCTTCGCCGCCGTCTCACCGTTCGTCGTCCGTTCGTTCCATCACTACATCTCTAGTTTCCGGCTCTCCCCACGATCAGGCCGTCCTCGTGTACATTATACGTCACCCGCACAGCCTCACCTCTTCTTCTTTTCTTGTCTTTACCCCCCTTCCCACCCCGCTCCTCCCCTCTGCCGTTTTTACGCTTCGGCTCGCTCGTCCATCCCCCGATCCTCTTCCAGCGTTCGTACTCGGCTTTTTCGGCCCCATCCTGATTCGCTTCCCTTCTCTCTCCCTTCGTCTCCTCTTCTCGGCCGTTTATCGAGCCTCCTCCCTTCGCCTCTCGCCTGCTTTTTATTTTTTTTATTTTTTTTCTTTCTGGGACGCGGAAGAATGGAGGATGATGGCAGGGGCGAGCGGTACGGTACGTCCGACCGACCGAGTGCCGCTGGTCGCCATCGGTCCGTCGCACATGCACTGTGCTAGCATCGCTTCTGTTTCTCTTTCTGTCTTCCTATACCTTTCTTCTCGTCCTCGCTCGTTCGCTTTCGAATGCAGTTCCTTATCTCTCGTGCGTGTTCGCCCTTCGCTCAAGGACAAGTAGAGCGGAAACTGCTGCGGCGCCGCCTTTCCAAAGCGTCAGTGACCATTGGCTGCTTTGCGAACCGCCGCAGCGCTTGCCTTTGCCGTAGAGGCGCAAGTACATTAGAATTTGTTTGTTATCTCCACTTTCCCCTCACGGCCCAAAAATCCATCCATCCATCGATGATCACACGGCGTCTCACGGCGCGTCTCATTCTTTCTCCCGTCATCGCCAACGAGACTCGCCTCCTACCGCAACCGGCTCTGAGCGGGTCGCGTTATCATTTGCCATGGGCTTCCGACCATGGACGTCATCTACCTACCAGGCGTACACGGTTTGATCGCTGACAAGAACAGACAAGCGGGCGAGGCAAGCTCTACCAGGATCGAGGTCGTCGACGACGACGAGCCGACAACGACACGGACGTTCAAGCCATCATCATCCATGGACGAATCACGATCTGCGTTTTCAGATCCGACGACGCCCGCCCTCCTGTTCCCTCTCCGTCGCCACCGCTCCTCCCTTCAGCAGGCTCCCAAGGCCTGCGTATCGCCGCCCTGCGTCACCGCCTGCCCGCCCAGGAAGGACGACGCGACGGTCAGCGGCGTCTTCGACCGGACCGAGTCCGACGAAGACGGCCGTTCGGGTCCCCTACTGGACGGACTCCCCGAGGAGGCGAGGCCCCGGTTGTTGCGAGTCCGACACGGCAGCGACGTCTCGCCCAGCTCGTCTGCGTCTGCGTCTGCGTCTGCGTCTGCGTCTGCGTCTGCGCAGGTGCCAGCTCGGCCGATGCGGAGACGGCCGTCTGCGCAGGACCTCCTCACCGCCATACAAGTACAAGGCCGTCATAATTGTCCTCGTCGATCTAGCTTTGACGACTGCCCGCTTTATCCCCCCGCCGCCTGCGGTGGACTGACGACGGTCGGGAGCGCGGCGGCGAACCGAAAGACGCGACCGGTCTCCTTTGCCTCTGCGCTCGCGCTCTTCGAATGCCCGCGCGAAGAGGATCTACCTCCTTCGTCTACCACTTCCTCCTCCTCGCCTCTCTCTTCCTGTTCCTCTACGCCCTCCTCCAACACCGTCCCTGCTGGCTTCGCCGCCGCCGCCGACCTTCCCCGCAGAAGTCGGCCACGATCTCGATCACCCTCTTCCGCGCTTCCCTTGCCGCCCTCTTCGCTCTTCGCCATGTCCATCAGCGGGACGGCCGCGCATGCTCTGCGCAGGGCCGGGAACGATGACGACGACGCCGGGACGGGAGCGAGGGGAGACGTCTTCGAGGTCAAGAGGAGGCGCAGGAGGCAAACCATGTCCGATGTTCGGTCTACCCGACCGAACAGCAAAGCGCGCCACGGCGGCGACGACGACAGCGACAACGAGGACGACGACAAGGGCGACGGTAGTCGACAACCGTCATCGGTGCCCGCTCCCGCCGTCGTCCTCCGTTCTCCCTCGCAATCCTCCTCGTCTCCTTCGCCGACACGGCGGGACTGGGCAGCAGCTGCCTCCTCGCTCCCCTCTTCTCCCCCATCCTCGTCCTCCTCTGCCTCCTCTTCTGTTTCCCACAGCCCTCGTTCGTCTCCGTCCTCTCACCATCCCCCCTGCCATAGCTTCCGTCCAATTGGGAACGCCAACCTCGCAGCAGCAGCCTCGCACTTCTCTGCCGCCGCGTTGCCTCTGCCCCCATCTGCGCTGTTCTCTCTCTCATTGAGCTGTCTCTGGGCCCCCCCTAACGGCGCGAATTGGTAGTGTCATTGATGATGGAGACGATCAAGAGAGCCATCAGCGCGCGACGGCGGAGGTGGATGTGGAGGGAGATGGGAGTGAGGGCAACCGCGGGCTTACTCGGCCGGATACCTGGAGGCACGAGCGAGAAGCAGGACGGGGGTTCGTGAGGACATCGAGCAACTCCGCAAGAGTGGAGCGCAGTCGCGGTTTTCAAGGTGGGCGTGGCGTTGTTTTCGGTTCGATCGCTGGCGGGGCTCCGTCCAGGACCCTTCAAACTGCAGGCCCGTGGATGGGGGCGATGCGATCCCTGTCGTTGGGTTTGAGCGTGGTATTGTTGTAACGGAGGCGAGTTCCCGCTCGCATCCCTTCCGCATGGTCTCCATGAGATCCTTTCTTCCTCCCGGAGCGACTGTCATTGGGTTCTTGGAAAGTCTTCATCGGTTCGTGCTTCGCCTCGTATCTTGTTTCCCTCTTGTGTTTCTCTGTTTTCTATCTATTTCCCTTCTCCTTCCCCCCCCCCCCCCCCACGGCGCCCACCAGTGATCGCTGCTGGCAGTCCGGCGCCGTGTACGATAGTCCCCGTGTTCCTCTGCCTTCCCTTTACTTTTCATCTTTGTATCTCGCTGTCGGCCGGTGGTCGTCCTTCCTTTCCCATAGCGCCCGCTCGTACCAGGCGATGATCGTTCTCCCGTAACCCTGCCGTACAAAGGTCTGTGTATAACCCTTGTTTCTAATACGATTACTAGTCCTTGCCGTCTTCCGTCCGCTTGCCCACGAAGAAGGGTCGGAATGAATGCCGCAGCGCTTCTTCTCGCCGTAAAAGTAGGGTTACCAACCCACCTTCCCTGTGGGACGGACGACATCCCATTCGCCTTCGCGGTTCCGTCGTCACTTCCACCCTCCGCTTCTTCGACGTTCCGGTCTCGTTCTTCAGTCGCAGTTGACAGCGAAAGGAAGGGGAAGAAAAGACATCCGAACCAAAAAAAAATGGTGAGTTTTGAGCGTGACCGATTTCGACGGAACGTGTGGAAAGAAACGCCCAATCCATGTATGTGTATGCGGTCGTGCGCGCTATGAGCGTTTGCCGGCGAGCTTGCAAGCTTTTTCAGCCTCGCCGCGGGCCTGCATGTCATCGAGGTGTCGTCGTGGATTCTGAGGGCTGAGCAGAAGGGACGCTTACTTTTTGCTTCTTTTTATTTTTATCTTTCTCTTTTACTCCGGACCCAGTCTCGGACACCTTCCATGCTTCTCAACGTCGTCGCGCGGTCATGCCGCTGCGGTGCCGGTGTCGGCCCTTCTTCGTGAGTTTGCGAGGTGTAGCGGCTCCCGTTGTGGCCGTGTAGTGTGCGGGCTTTTGGAAAAGACCGTCGATCTGACCCATGCACATCGCTGCATCCGTTTGTCTCGGTCGTGTCTGCGCACCAGTGCGCGCTCTGTCCTTCCCCTCGTCCGCCGTCATCCTCTTCTTTCCACGCGCTCCCTCGCGACCGAAGCTTCTCCTGCCTCTTCTTCCGACGCCTCTTCCCCGCCGCCGACGAACGCGAGCCCCAAGATCTCAGGCATCGTAGACGAGATCGAGAAACTGACTCTGCTCGAGGCTGCTGATCTGGTGTCTTTGTTGAAGGTGAGAAAGCGATAACGTTCAACGCGTGCCGAGTTGTCGGATTTACATTGTTCCTTTAGAAGACGCGCGCGGCGTCAGATAAGATTTTGCCCCGCGTGCTCAAGGTTTGCTGACCCCATCTCTACATTTGACTCTCGCTCCTTGTGCTGTCCGTCGAGCAGAGTCGGCTCAACATCCAGGACATTGCCATGCCAGCGGCATCCGCCCCGGCTCCCCCCGCGGCAGCCGCAGGGGAGGCCGCCGCTCCGGCCGAGGAGGTGCGTCCATCCTCTGATATCTGACCACTTCGTGGATCCGCTCCTTCATAGCATCAGCTAATCTACTCCATAATCTCCTCCTGGAATTTTAGGCAAAGCCAAAGGAGAAGACCATTTTCACCCTCAAGCTGGCCTCGCTCAAGGATGCCTCGGCGAAGGCAAAGGTGATCAAGGAGGTCAAGGCGGTCAACTCGACCATGAACCTGGTCGAGGCCAAGAAGTTTGTCGAGTCGTTGCCTCAGACGCTGAAGGAGGGTGTCACGAAGGAGGAAGCGGAGAAGCTCAAGAAGGCTTTCGACACCGCTGGCGCAGTTGTCGAGATGGAATGATCGTCGTTGGGGTTGTTGCCTTGATGGCTCGTTGGCTCTTCGCTCGATTTTGGATCCGTCTTGCGTAGCTGGTGTCTTTGCCTTGGCCATGTCATCCCTCTCGCGACGGCGATTGCCCCTGTAGCTATGCTTAGAAGTGACCAGTCTGTTAGCTGCAAAGTCACTCTTGTTATCGTGAAGGACTCGGATCGGGATTCCATCGCGGTTTCCCGTCCTTCCTACCGCAGTCGTTCCGCAGCACCGAGCGAACCTTCCACTCTAGGATGGACCTGCTACAGCTCAAACGACATACGAGAGGAAGACGAAAACGACAAGCGAGGGAGACGGGCATTATTCCTCGTTCCCCTCATGTATGGCGCACGATAGATGAGCCTTCCTTTCAAGAGCGTCGCAAGCGCCCTCGCCCTTCTTCGTCTGCCTTGCGACTCGCTCACTCTCGCCCTCACACCTGCGCTCGCACGTTGTCGTTCTGGAGGCGTTCGACATGCGAGCAGTATCAGCGATGGCACCATCACCATCACCTCTACTGGGGCCACCACCTCCGCCGTTAGCCGCGCTCTCGGTTATCGTCCTCCGTCAGGAAAGGCTGAGGAGGGGGATGGGCAGGACGCCGGGGAAGAAGGGAGCGCGTCGAAGAAGAGGCGATCAGGCTGCTATCGGCTCGGGAAGGATGATGAGCAGCAGAAGGGCAGGCGAGCGTTCGGACGAGCTTCGTTGTCGGCACCCGGGTCGTTGGCCCATCGCCATCGCCAGCGTCTCGAGTCTCCTTCTTGCTTCGGACGTCGCTCTGGATCTCCTAACCCTCGTCCATCGGGCGTACGGCTGCGGAAGCCGTCGAGCGAATCGGTAGAACGACCGTCGGCACGGCCTCCGTCGACGTCCGCGTCCCAGCCGACGACGTCCATTTCTACCGCCGCCGTCGATCCCCGCCTTCGCGCCTCTCTCGAATCGTCTCTCCAAGCCGCCCTGGACTCGGCTTCCCCCGCCGCGCTCTTCTCCACCTACCTCCACGTCTGCGGCGCGACGCCGCTGGGCCCTCTCTTCCTCTCCGTCGCTCGCACCCGAGCCGTGCTCCATCGACTGGTGGAAGAGAGGCCTAGGACGCGTGGTGGACTGCAGAGGGTGCTGAGGGTGGTGGAGAACTTGAGGGCGAGGGGGGCCACGGTGGGGGATCGGGAGTACAGGGCGGTCATCGGCTTTGTCGGCAGGTGTTTTCGCAAGGCCGGGCGCGGGGAATTGAGAGAGGTGATGGCTATTTTTGCACAGATGGTCAGACGACGCGAAGGAGGAGAAGGGGAAGAAGAAGGGGCCAGTTCGAGGGCGGTGATCGACCGCAAGACGTACAACGTCGTGCTCGACGTCGTCTCTCGCGCTTGGGCGCCCGATCTCTTCGACCGTCTCTTCCACCGCATGGTCGTCCTCGACGGCATCTCTCCCGACCGTTTCACCTACATGGCTCGATTGCGTCGGTACGCCGTGGCAGGAGATCTGGCGGGCGTCCGACGGACCGTCCAGGATATGGCCCGAGCCTCTCCTTCCTTGCGCCGGGTGGAGATGGACGAGGTGAACGCGGGGCTGTGGGCTCACGCGCGCTACGGCGGCGGCGGCCGTCTGTCGGACGTCATGGGCGTCTATCGTGGCTTGAGAAGGAACGCGATGGCAAGGAGACGGCGCTGGCTGAGCGCGGACGAGCGAACGGCGGAAATGTTGAGCGAGCTGAGGGGGGAAGGCCCGCCGGCGAGGGATGGGGAGAGCGAGGAGGCGGTGAACAGGGTGCTTGGTGTGGGCAGGTTGAGTGGGACGGACATTCCGTTTCACGACGGTCTGGTGCCGAACGGAAGGACGTTTGGGATGGTCGTTCAGACGCTCGCTTACAGGGGTTCTCTCGCCGAGGCGCTCGACGTTATGGAGGACATGGTGAACACGCCGGTGCTCGGCTACGACGACAACAAGTCATCATCCACGCCGTCGTTCTCCTCCTCCTCCAGACGCGCGCGGCGTGACTACCTCCGGCCTACGCTGGCTATGTACATGGCCCTCTTCGTCGGCTTCGCTCGGCATGCCGAGCGTCCACTGGCTTCGTCGTCGGCCTCTCCCTCGTCCGCTCCTCCGCCGTCGCCGTCGCCGTCGCCGTGGACGAGAGAGGCGCTGGACAGACTGTTGGAGTCATTTTTGACCATCAAGCCTTCCGAAGCTTCACTGGCGGGACAAGAAGCGTCGGCACGGCTCAAGCGGGCCGTCGACGGACTTCCGACGCTGCTCGACGACGACGACGACGACGACGAAGTGGGAGCGGCGGGCGTGGGAGTGGGAGGAAGAAAGAAGAAGAGAAAACGCCGAGGGGAAGATCTACCAATCATATGGAACCCTCGTTCCATCATCAGTCCACCCACCCACCGCGCTCCCACCCGACGAGAGCTTTTCTTTTTGATCACCGCTCTGAGACGCGTTTCAGGGGATGATGCGGAGTGGGTGTTGTCGAGGTGGGCGATGGTGATGGATAAGTTTGGGCCTGAGATTGAGGTGGAACGGTCGGGGAGGGAGCGGACGGACGGAGACGGAGGCGGAGATGGCGACGATGGGTATCAAAGAGAAGAAGATGACGGCGTGGTGCGGAGGAGGACAAGCGCGAACCGGGAAGGCTGGACGGGATTGCGGATCGGCAAGCGGTTGCGACGCGTGCTGTCGTCGCTCGAGGAAATGGTCGAGCCTCGAGAGGGCTCGGGTGGGGACGAAGAAAATCAAAGTGGGACAAGCGATATGGAACGCGCAGGCTAGACGGTAAAGGCCCCTCGGGTGGTTCTTGCTGCATTCCTAATCTTTCATTCCTCCTTTTGTCATTGGAGATATGCAATTACAAATGGCCAACGTCGTCGTCAACGTGACGGTGAGCGTGACCTCTCGTGGTCGGGGGTCGTCGGGGTATTCGTCGTTTCGGTATAAACTCTCAGATGCGGAGAAGTGGGGGGAAGGGGGCGATAGGAGCGGACGGAGTAGCGGTGTCGTCTCGGCTTCAATAATGGTACGGTGGGCTCCTGTACGCCGCCGGCGGCGGGTAAGGGTTGCCCCAAGGCGGTGGTGGTGGCGGCCTGGCGTAGGGGCCGGGCCAACGGGCATATCGGTAAGGGACGTGGAGTGCGGGAGGCCAGCCAGACTTTTTCTCGTCCTCCTCCTTCTTCTTTTTCTCCTCGTCCTCCTTCTTCTTCTTCTCCTCGTCCTCCGTCTTCTTCTTCGTCTGGCTGTGCTGGTAGGTGCCGATGATGATGAGGAGGAGGAGGACGAACGCGAGGATGCCGCCTATGACACCGCCGACGATGGCGCTGGATGAGGGCGAAAGGGGGAAAGAAAGGGGGTGAGACGGGAGCGGGGAAACGGAGCGGATGAGAGGGTAGACTGGCTCACGCTGTGTTACTTCCTCCTCCTCCTCCTCCGCCGGTGCTGTCGGCCATGGCCTTGGATGGTTTGTGGGAGGCGACAGGGGGAGAGAGAGGAAGGCGAGGCGGGCGAGGGTAGGGAGGATGGGCGGAGGGAGGGAGTGGAGGTGGTGGAAGAAGGGAGAGTGGCGAGCGAGGAGGATGGCGAGGAGAAAGGGAAGGGGCGACGCTTTTGAGGCGGCCGCGACGAGCCATGTGGGCGTCAGCGGCGTCGACTGCATGCCCCTTCTGTCAGCAGCAGCAGCACCGGTCCGGCGTCTGCATCGCGCTCGGGCGTCCGGGGGTGCCGAAGGGGAGAACAAAGGGACCCACTGACTGGGACTGGTGCTGACTCGCGCATGTCAAGGGACCGAGACCGAGGGCGAGACCGAGGGCGATATAGACAGACAGCGACGGAGCCATCTGAAAAGGCGCATAATCAGGGACGGCACGCTAGGACGAGGACGAGGTAGAGGCCGAAGCGAGGGACCGAGACGCAAGTGGCAGACGCAGAGAGGAGAGCGAGGCAAAGCGAAACGAAGCGACGACGGAACGGGCTGACGTTGACGTTAACTGGACTGACTCGGTCGGCGCAAGGAGCGACGGACTGAATGAATGAATGCATGTCCGTCTTGTCGTCCCGCGACCGACTCGACTCGACTCGACTCCGGAAAGGGAGGGAGGTTGTTTATAGCGACGGGCGGCGGCAAAACGCATTACACGAGTGTTCGAAAAAAAATACACAAGCAGCGCGCTGTTTCGGCACGCACATCCAGTCAGCCCGCTGTGGTCCATGCACACACACGTGTATCCACACGCGTGCCCCGTCTTAGCGTAGTCTCCACGGACCTGCGGCAGCAAACAGCGTTGTGTGGACGCTTTCAATCAGAGTCCGAGTCCGAGTCGAGTCGAGAAGCGCGCATCAACCCTCGAGTATGCTTACATAACCCCCCACATCTCCCTCCCCTTTCCGGTCCCCCGCTTCTCCTGCTTCTCCCGCTCTCCTGGTCGCAGGGGCCGCGCGCCGCAGTCCAAGCGTCCATCGAACCCGCGTCCGTCGGATCAATTAAGGCAGGTCGGTCGGGCTTAGGACGTGGGTTGGGTGAGAGCGGTCAGGGTAAACGCTGGGAGACAGAGTCATGACCCTGACTCGCGATCCACAAACCAAAAACTGCTCGGTGGAAAGCGACGACGCCCCACTCCACTGACCTAGCCTAGCTCGCACCGGCTCAACTGAACTGAAACGCAACAAGAAAGACCTTCCTCGCGCCGGCGAAACGGGCCCAAACCTGGCATGTTGTGGAGGGGAAAGCGAAAGCGAATGGACGGGCGACGGGAGTGAAACCGAAGGACAAGGTGTACGAAAGGACAAAGGCTACTGGTGAAAGGGCGCGAATGGAGAGACGCGAATGGAGAGGGTGAGGTCTCGTCTGATGTAAAACAGAAGAAAAAAATTGAAACTCAAGGATGGTGGTAGTAATACAGCGCTAGGTCGAAGAAAAGCAAAAGCGGGAGAATGTCCTCCTTCCGGACACTCAGAAGCGTTCGCTAGGCGACAACAGAGTAGTGAAGATAACTTGAAAACGGTTCGTCATGCAAACACGGAGAGGAGAGGAGATCTGGAAATGATGGAGACCGAGAGGCCAGCAAGATGATGGGTAGAGACGACAAGTAAGTGTCAGGAGCGGCCCTGTCTCGCGCCTCGTCAGTCGTCGTCGTCGTCCTCCTCCTCGTCCTCCTCCTCGTCCTCGTCCTCCTCCTCGTCCTCCTCCTCGTCCTCCTCCTCGTCTTCCTCCGTCTCGACACCATCCATCCCCGCCGAACCCTCCTTGTCAACCGTCCCTCCAGCCATGGCCGCGGCTCCCTTTGCAAGCCAGCCGCGATACTCTTCCCAATTCATGCAAACCTTCTGCGCCCTGTACCTCGTCAGCCTCAGGCTCCTCCGGATGTCTTCGGTGATCCGCCCGTCAAAGCCCGCCTTGCGGATGCACGAGTCGATCGCCTCGCGCTTCGTCCAGCCTTGTGCGGGAGCCACGTCCGGCAGGTAAGTGGCCGTGAGCGCCTTGGGGTAATGCGGCGCATAATAGGGCGATTTCAGCGACGTCGGACCGGCTTTGGCAGCCGCGGGGGGTGAGGCAGGCACGGGCGAGCCTGTGCCGCCGCCGAGAGTGGATAGCAGTCGAGACGCTGCGGACCGTCTCGGCGCCGCCGTCGCAGGTGGCGAGGCGAGAGAGGAAGAAGAAGCGGAGGCGGAGGAAGAGGAGGGCGTCGGGGTGGGCGACGGGGAGGGTCGGGCGAGGAGAGGGTTGGGAACGTGGATGTAGATGCCGTGCTCTCCCAGCGTCCAGTCAAGGTAATCGTCCGCGTCTTCAAAGTCTGTCAGGAGGGAGACTCTGTGAGGAGACGAAAGAAGACAGGGGTGCATCTGATTGAGCAAGTGGGGAAGGCGGAACGACAAATCGGCGCCGGGACCTGTGGTCTCGATCGACGAGGCAAGCAAGGGCAGCGCGTCCGCTCACCCGCACTCGAGTCGAGGCAGCTCCTTCTCCGAGATGGGGTTGAACCTGCGGTCTTTGAAGGCGCTGAGGGGGATAGGACGGCAGGGGTAGACATGCCTCAGCTTGAACGACGCCAGACTACGCCTAATCCCGCATGGCACAAATGGAAAGCTCGCTCACCTGGTCAGAGCATATTCTCTCAGGCCATCCCACAACCCCTGAGGCTCAAAGTTGCCGATACAGCCCCTGAGCCTTGGCGAGCCTGTCAACCTGGTGGAAGAGAAGAGGTTCCAAGTGACGAACAGGGGGCTGCGGTTCAGACGGGCGGCGGGTGTCGTCAGCGAAGCCAATTCGGCCCGATCACGACGAGCGAGAGGGGGGGGGTGGGGCGCTCACTAGTCTTCATCCTCAAAGGTCGGACGGAACGGCTGGCGGTTCTCAAAGTGGGCGACGAGGGAGTCGAAGCAGTAGTAGCAATGCTCGGGGAGCACTGCGCTCTGCGGCGCCATTCGAAGCGGGCGTGGGGGGTAGGGGAGAGGGGAAGGGAGAGAAAGGGAGGGTGGAGGGGAGGGGGTTGGCTGGTGAGACAGATAGAGATAGATGGAGGTGAGGGAGGAAAGAGGGGCGCGAGGAAAGGAGGGCAAGGATGGGTAGCGAGTCGCCTCTCAGGAGCCGAGCGACGTTGTCCAAGTGGGGAGACGTGTGTTCGTGCTCGGTCTGTCCGGTCGGTCTGGCAGGACGAGGGCCGCGCAAGCGGCCTAGGGCGGCCCGGGCGAGGAGGGCGTGGAGAGGAAGGCGAGAGAGGGGCGGGAGGGGGAGGAGTGGGAGGTGGCGATGATGGGATGGTGGAGAAGAGGGAGGCGGAGGCGGAGGCGGAGGCGAAGGCGAAGGAGACGGAGACGGAGACGGAGACGGAGGTGGGTTTGTCAGGGGTGGACGTGGAACGTGCGAAGGTTGGGTTACGAACGCTGGCCTCGCCCCACCTCGTCGTCGTCGTCCGCCCCGACGCAGCGCGACCGCTCGCTCGATCGTGCTCGGGCGGACACAGCACGTCATCTATCTATCCATGGTGACCCCTCTCGTCAACGGCAAACCTGAGACAGACAAACAGACATCGGATGGGCTTGGCTTGCGCTCTAGTCTAAACTACAAGGAACCCACATGGCCTACCCCAGTGGACTTGACACGCTGGGGAGCGAATCGTCCGAGGCGGAGCGCAGCGCGGACAGGACAGACAGACAGACGCAGCAATGCGGCAGGCACTTCAAAGGCACCGAGTTGGAGAAGAGGATAGAATACAACATCGAGCCCAAGCTTCGCTGATCGGTCCCGAGAGATGAAAGACGACGACGACGCGGACAGAGACCGCATTCAGATTTGACCACCGTTCGAAAAGGGAAGCAAGCGAGCGAGCGAGCAAACGAGCGAACGAACTCGAGCGGTAGCAAAACGCGTTTGTTCAAAAATCGCCGAGGTCGACTTCCACGTCGGCTCCGTACGCCATGAGCTCCAAGAACCTCGCCGTCGGCCTCCCCTCGCCCTCTTTCGGCGGCGACAAGGACGAGAACGACAGGGCGCTCTGCGTCGCCCCGTTCGCGTTCGCGCCGTTCATCCCGTTGCGCTTGGGCACCGGAGCGCCAGGGGCGGCGGGAGAGGCCATGCCGCTCTTACTGGCCGACGAGTGCCGGCTCCTGAGGCGCCTCTTCTCCTCGAGCCTCCTCGCTTCTGCGCGCTTCATCGCCTCCCAGTTGGCCTTCCTGTTCCGCTCGTTCATCTCGGCCATCAATTTGCCCTCATCGATCACCTTCATCTGTCCGCCGCCGGCCCCCGGTCCGCCCGTCCCAGCTTGCACCGTCGCGGGCAAGCCCGCACTCACCGCCTGCTTCTCCGCTTCGATCATGGCCATATCTTGCAGCTCGCCATCGATCCGCTCCACCTCCGCCACATTGTTCTCCAGCGCCGCCGCAGTGCGTGCCGCCAGCAGCCTAGCGCGTTCCATAGGGATGTTGACGGTCGGCTTGGTGATCTGTCGACGACGTTCGAGCATCTTTTGGATGTCGGCCTTGGGACGCGACGGATCGGGTGAAGAGGAAGGATGGACGGATGAGTCGAAAAACTCGATCGGCGGGCCAGCCGTGGACAAAGGAAGGGCGCGCGGTCGGGCTCGCTTACCTCCGTACGAACGTAGTCCCGAGCATCGAGCAACAACTCGCGGCGCGCCTTGAGAGCCTTGCGCAGAGGCATGATCTGCCCCTCCTCGCGCATCACTGCCAGCCATCGTCGAAACTCGTCCTGTATACCGGTCGGTCGCATGAAGGGCTCGAACTTAGACTCTGGATCGGCTCTCGCCCGCGCCTACGGTCCTAGACACGATGCTCTCACCTCGGTGAACGGCGAATTGCTGACATACTCCATCGTGAACACCTTCTCCGCCTTGCCGTGCTTGAGCAGCAGTCCAGCGTTGGCACGGCCGTCGCCGAACTTGTATGAACGATCTTTGACCGTCACGTCCTTGACCTCGCAGACGCGGTACGTCGGCCTGCCGGACCTGTCATTGCCGATCATGTAACGGACAAAGGCGCCTGCGAAGGACGAGAGGGAAGAGAAAAGCGACGATCGGTCGGTTCGTCAATCCTCCAGCATAAGCGCTACATACTCGGACGCCCGAGGAGAGGGAGGAAGGAATTATCACCACTAACCTTTGACCCATTCGCTAAACTTGGGCCATAGATGCCGTTCCTCCATGAAAGAGCGACCGACTCTGGCGCCCTCGATGTCAGCGAGAACAGGAAGCTCGGACCTGAGGCGGGCCTCTTCTTCAAAGTCCTTGCGCTGGAACTTGTCATATTCCCCTTCCTCTTCGTCCGAGTATTCCGACCCCGATGACGAGCTCGAACGCCGTCGCCCGGTCGGCGAGTCGCGCCTCTTGCCTCCCGCCTTGGCCTGGCGTCTCTTCTTCAAAGTCTCGAGCGTGTCTTTCTTCTTCTGCGAAGCGCCCACCTGCGTCTTCCTCCCTGTGAGCGAGTGAAGAAGAACACCAGGCCGAACGAGAGCCGTTCCATCCGGTCAGGTTAGACGTTGCCTACCGTCAAGCCCCGGAAGCGTAGCGTGGCCAGCCTTTGCGACCGTTTAACTCACTCGACTTAGCGGTGCTCGCGACAGTCTCCCCGCGTTGCGCCTTGGCGAGCCTCGCGAGTTCGATGCGCTGGCTGCGCTTCGTCATCTCCTCGTCACGCTCCGCCAGGATCTCTTCGCGTTCGATTTCGTTCATCGACAGCAACCTGAAGATGCGTCATGACGTGAGGCGATGAGCACATTGGATCGTTGGGCGGAGTGAGAGGTCTCAGATAACGCACCTCTCGCGATCCTCCTCGTCCTTGTACTTGCTCTCAAGAGGGTACGGGTTCGGAATCTCTTCATCGCTATCCTCCGCGCCGCTCGCTCGCTCGCCTTCGTCGGACGTACTGTGCGGGCCAGGAGAAGGCCAGCCAGAGGTGGTTGGGAACATTAGTGGAAAAAATGCGAAGACGGACGGCGCGAAAGAAAGGCCAGCTAGCCAAGGCCCGGTCGACCTTCGACGAGCGATCGATCCGGTTGAAGGAAAATCCGGTCCACTCACTCGTCCCTCCTCCTCTTCCTCCCAAAGCCACTGCCCCTCGCGAGCCTTAACCTTCCGCTCTTGCCAACCCCCATCGCCCCACCGGGACTGTCCGCCCGGTCTCCCGAGCGGGCGCGACGCTTAGCCACAGATGGACCCCATCCGTCATCATGATCATCATCATGATCATCATCGTCGTCGTCGTCGTCGCGCGTGCCGCGAACAGCACTCGAACCGGCGCCAGCGCCGGTGCCAGGAGCGGCAGCAGCAACAGACGCTCTGCCGGGGAAGGATGCGCTGGGCTCTTCGTCGGACGAGACGTCCATGTCCTCCCCCGAGCCCGAGTCGTAGCCCGCCGTCGCGGTAGGGCCGCCTCCAGCACCGCCCGTACCACCACCACCACCGCCACCACTACCGCCACCGCCACCGTCACTGCCGCCGCCGCCACCGCCGCCGCCACCACCGCCGCCGCTGCCACTCCCTTCTGGTCCGGGACTCGAACCATACCCGTGTCCATGGCCATGGCCAAGACCGTGCGAGTGGGAGTGAGAACGCCTGCCTCCACCGTCCTCCTCGCCCGGATCGACGAGGGCGAGGAGCTCGTCATCCACGTCTTGACGTGCCATCTCGACTCGACTCGGATTTTCCCTATTGAGATATTGCGATATTTAGATTGAGATTGCGATGGCGCGAGAAGGCGCCGCGCCGGGATGGGTTGGGTTGGGCAGACGAGAAAGAGGGAAAGGAACGAAGGGACGGACGGAAGGGCGGACGGACGGACGACAGGCGCCGCGAAGGGTGGTGGTAGGAGGGGCCGAGTGGGTCGGGCGAACGAGTGAGATTCAGAGGGCGGGAAGGAGATGTAGGAGGGAGGAGACGAGGTCGAGTTGGTCGCTTGGTGCGCCGGATTCCTGTACCATCATCGGTGGTGGCCGACGAGACGGACGAGACACCTTCGACACATGCGTGCCGCAGCAAATCGCTTCCGTTGTTAAGTACTTACGCGTTAGGTCCGTTGAAAGGGTCGTCTTCAAACCGAGGTTTGGTTGTCCGACAAACGCGTGTGGCAAAAGGACCAGACAGAGTTGGATGATTGTTCATGAGTATTCAGATACAAGGGACCAAGCAGGAGAATGCGTGTGACTCAACGTCGTGTTGGATCAGACGCGAGCGCCGACAGACGACAGGGGGCGAGGGCTGCATATATACATACGGCGCAACAGAGAGCGTAGAGAAAACGGAGCAAAGGGTTGAGTTCACAACCCAAAGGAGAGCGTAGGGGAAATAAGGGGGAGGGCAGGGAGGGCCAGGAAAAAGGGCTACAGACATGCGTTAACAACGCGAATCTCGTCCGCTTTCCCCTTTTCACGCGAGAATGGCCAAACCGCCGGCGATGGCGGCGGCGACGACTCCAGTAGAGACCCCCGCGGATAGCAAAGAGCCGACCGACGAGGCGGCGTTGCCTTTCGCCGAGCTCGAGGCTTTGTCGCCCGACTGGACCGTGGAGGGGACTTTGCCGTCTGTATGTAGTCGGGTTCGAAGGGGCGAATAAGGAGTGAGCGAGGGAGAGGGACGGTGAACAGGGAAGAGAGACGAGGCGAGAAAGGCATGGAGGATGGGATGGGACGGGGACTCACCGGTGAAGCTGTTACCGCACTTGCCGGCCACCGCCGAGCTGATACTGGGGCTGTTGCCGGAAGCGCTGGTGGCGTTGGTGGCGTTGAGAAGAGGGGACCAGGTGGCCCAAATGGCATGGTTGCAGTCGGTGCAGGTGATGTTGGCGGGCAAGTTTTCCAGCTGAGTCAAGGTGGTTGTGTTGGCGGAGGTGATGGTGTTGGTGGTGATGGGCTGACCGGTGAAGTTCTGGATGTTGTACAGCGTCTCGATGGCGCAGTTCTCCTTGTTCTTGCTGTCCTGCATACAGAGGCCCTTGCGCACGGTCGTGTAGTTGGTCACGATGACGTCCAGCAGCGTCACAACTGGTTGGCCGCTGGAAAGCTCGGACGAGCAGCCACTATGAATGGTGTTCTGAGTGCTTTCAATCGTGGCGTTTGTGCACGGCGTCGTGGACGTGCACAGCTGGGTCACCCACGAGTCGAGCGGCGGCACGATCGAGCCGCTGACGGGCAGGAAGAAGCGAAGCGTGACGGGTGAGCGTTCCGGACGCGATCGAACGATCGACTCGACGCATGACGGGCTAAGATGGACGACGACGACTGTCTTGCTCACCTAGCAGAGAGGACGCTGACAAGGCCTCCTACGTTCGAGCAGGTGGAGAAATCACCGTTCATCAAGCCGGCGAGGGTGGTTTGGCAGCCCGAGGAGACGCTGCCAGACGGGATGTGTCGCGAAGGGTGAATGGGAGGCGGCGAGGACAGAGCAAGTCAGTGCTGTCCGCACATGCCTTCTGATATGCTACCGTCCTTCACTCACCCATTCAGAAGTCCACCACCCAACTGGGCCTCGACACCGCTGGCAGCGTAGAGGCCAGCGGAAGCGACGAGCAAAGACGAGACGAGGGCGAGTCGGGGCGCCATGTTGTGCGATGTGGCGGTGATGCGACGAGAAGAAGGATGTGGGGGAACGAGGAGGCGGTGGAGGCAAGCGAAGTGGATCGGAAGAGCTCTCGGAAAAGCTTGTCTGTTGTATGCGGTTGCGGACGGAGGTGCGCTGACGGTGGCGACTGCGTAAGGTGGTGGTGGTGGAGAAGGAAGACAGGCGGAAGGAGGCTCGAGGAGGAAGGGCTGTAAGTAGTGTAGAGGCGAGTGCAGGGCGGATACCGGGAGAAGGGGGGGATGTCCGTTATAGAAACGATCGGTGGTCGGCTGCCGTGTTCGTGTTCGTCTCGGCGAGAGGCAATCAATCCCAAATCAAAGTGGAGGGAGTAGTTGATCTAGTCCAGTTCGATAACTAAGAGGGGGCCAGAGGGACTGCGCGCGTTGCGTTGCGTTGCCGGACTACGGAGCGGCGGCGGGCGGAAGGGAAAGAGCGGGGAGGGACGAATGGCTGTGCGAGAGCGAGAGCGATGGCGACGGTCGGAAGGACGAGCAGATCAGGGCCGGCCGTCCAGCCGGCGACGCCGACGCCCTCGTTCGTTCGTTCGTTCGTTCGTTCGTTCATGGCCCTGGACCGGTGACGACGACGACGGCGGTTGCCGGCTCGACGAGGGGCATCTGTTTCAGGCAGGCGATCGATCGGACGGGGACGAGTGGGAAGCGACTGTTAACCCGGCGGCGGATTCGCTTTTGCGTAATTGCTTTTCTCGTCCATCTCATGTCGCAGCCAGGCCAAGCAAGAGCGCGGCGAGCAGGCACACCGGCTGGGCTGGGCTGGGTTCGCTCACGACGGTCTCGGCTTTGGTCGTCGTCAAGACGCTCGTTCGCTCGCCCACCTACGCAACTAGATAGATGACTCAGCCATGCAACCCAATCCATCGCCACGACGAGAAGGGAAGCGGGGGAAGCAAGGCAGCGCTGCTTACATAACACAGGACCCCGACCCCCCAAATCACCCTCCGTCCCCATCTGGCTCAAATGGGCGGGACCTAGTGTGTCTTCCAGTCGCTCCGACGGCCCGCCTTGCCGAACAGAGCGGACCGAGTCGTATGCGAACAAGCAAAGAAGCAAGCAAGCAACGCACGCACGCGCCGAGCACCTCTCGAGAGTGCTGTCTTCCATGGGCTCCATGCACATGCACATATTGTAACACGCTGGACGGAAACTCGCGCACCGGACTGTCGAATTTCCTTCTCTCTCTCAGTTGGCTTGGCCCGCTCGACTCCTCCGCTCGGCCCGACCCGACCGACGGCGACGGCGAGCCCCTTCCGACGATCTGACCGACGAACTCCGGTTCACTTTGTTTGCTCCCAACCGATCGATCTCCGTCCGCACCCTTTTGATGCGCGGTTTCATCCCAGAGCAGACATCCTGTATCCAATTCTACACAAGACAGTACGGACCAACCCTCCTCCTCGCCATAAGTAGACACATATGAAATGACGGCAAGAGATGGAGCGAGAGGGAGTGAATTAGACGGATGGGTGGGTGGAGACAGGAAGGATGGTTCCCGTACGGTCGTGACCAGATCACCCTGGAATAGAAAGGAGACGAAACGAAATCACCGAGGACGTGCCGTGCCGACCAAAATGAGACCTCCATAATGCAAGAAGAGCGCCAGAGAAGGAGAACAGCCAAGTTGCAACCCCCTCCATATGTCCCACGTAATCAAGAGAACCGTCCGGCGCGCACCCAGTAATGAAGGAAGAACCCAAGCCGATTTCAAAACGCGGGAGACGAGCGAAAGCAACGCCCTTAACAGCTATCCCGTTGTGGACGATAGGCACGACCCTTTTACACCCTGCCAGGACCGCTGACCACATGGCCTTCGTATTCAGGCGCTTCCACATCCACCTCGACCTCGTCCGCTGGCGGCGCAGATGCATAAGCCGGCAGGAGAGGCACGGCCATGCAGGCGTGCGACGGCGGCGCGGCGTCCAGTTCATGCGGCGAGGAAGCAATGAGGCGGAGCGCCGCCAGACGTTCCGCTTCGTATTCGCGATCCTTCTCCGACCTCGCCGCCTGCCGAGCTGCTGCTTCCTCTCCTGTCCAAGATGTGACCACCCCCTCCTCCTTGCACCAAGGCGGCGGTGGGAATGAGGAAGGAGGCCGACTGGACGACGACGTAGAATACCTAGATCCCGCCGTCTTGCCCGTCGCAGAGTCGAAGGATGAGGACAGAGGAGGGAAGGAGCTAGAGTAGGAGCCAGTCGACGTCGTCGTCGCCGAGCTCTCGTCATCTTCTCCAGGCATAGGCGGCGCACTCGGTATAGAATCGGTCGAACGCGAATGAGCCGCCCCATGTCGAGTGGCGCCAGAGCTAGACGGAGAAGCTGAGGAAAATAGTGACGAGGTAGGGCTGCTTCTCGGGCGATAAGGCTGGTCAAATGGCGAGAAGGTGGGCGCGAGTGGCTCAGGCGGAGCAGGAAGGACTCCTTTGCCCTTGTCGACGCAACGTGCCACGGCCGGCGGAGACGACGAAGAGGGAAAAACGACGCGAGAGGACGAGTTTGCGATCCCAGAGTTGCAGTGGCCGAACGAGATATCGTCCTCCACTGCACGTTCAAATCCGTCTTCGTCGACGAACAGAGGCGGCGCAGACGGCGCGCCGCTTCCATCGTGCCCACTCGCTGCATCGCCCTCCTCCTCCACCCCACAATGCCCCTGCCCTGAAGCCCACCTCTCCTGTGCGGGCCCCCGGGTAAAGGGCCTCTGTACAGGCGGCACGCTTCCGCCGGTCGAAATCTGTCTCAGCACGGCCTTCTCATCCGTGGCGATGTGAGCAGTTGTAGCGGTCGATGCTGCTGGCACGTCTGTCGATGAAGAAGTGGCGTAAGGGTCCGGCGGAGGAGAAGATGGGAGGGAAAGATCGTCCAGGACAGAAGGGTCTCCGGCGAGGAAAGCGTGGTCGAGGCCGGGGGCATCGAGCGAGTGCGTCCGACGAGTACCGCTAATCCCGTTCGAGGATATCCCACCACCTGCCGCCACCGTCATCTCAGCACATCTCCTCTTGACATCCCCCGCTGCCGGCGCTCCGCTCTCGAGGAGCGGGTCACGGAAATCGCCCCTCTCTTCCCTACTGCTGACCCGCCCAAAGCCCATCGCCTCCGCCTCCCTCCTTCGCCGCACGATCGCTTCCGCATCCCCGTCCGAGTCCACCTGACCGAAAACCGAGCCGGGTCGAGAGAATGAGACGTAACCATGCTCGGCGCCATCGACGGCCCTCGCGGTCCGTCTACCTTGTGAACCTCGCTCCAATGCGGCAGCGTCGAGGCGTGTAGTGCTCTGCAACACGACCGCCGTGGGCCTGTAAGCAGGAGGAAACTGCGGAATCACATTGGGCGCGACGGCAATGGCGGCCGGCGCGTGAGTAGTGAAGGAAGCGAGGTTCGACATTCCTGACAAACCAGATGCGCCGCTTCGTCCGCCGCGGTCGACGCCGGCGGCCGCCGCCGTGGAAGAGACAGGCACGCCAGCGAGACGAAGGTCGACCATCGAGTCTCTAGAGGCGGGGTCCAAGAGGAATTCACCCACGTCGACGCCCCGTCGAGAGCGTCCGGAGTGGAAGGAGTAAACGGACCCCGTGTCGAGAGGGTTATTGACAGTCGGTAGTGACAGCCCACCAGTGACGGTAGGACGCGGCGAACGGTTAGATTGGCGGTCGAACGATGGTCGGGTGACGGTGGTTCGAGTCGACGTGGATCGTCGCAAACTAGGGCTGTCTGTCTCGTCGTCCAGCGAGCCCAGTCGGCCGGAACCGTCATTCGCCCTACTGACCCTAGAAACTCGGCGTCTCCGCGCCGCCGTCGCCTCTCCCTGCACCGTCCTGCCGTCCTGTTCGATGACCTCCTCCACGACAACGGTCGACCGCCTAGCCTTACGTCTCACTCGTCTTCTCAACGCACCCACGCTCCGAACCATGCGACCGCTCGACTTTTTTGCGCCGCTCCTCCTCCGGTCCTTCTCATCCTCCGTATCTGACCCGGAGTCGCTGCGGTCGTGGTCGGCGCGTCGTCGCGATGACCGCCTCAACCGATCAAGACCATCCCTCCACCTGTTCCTGCCCTTGCTCTTCCCCCGCGCCTTGCCCGTCCCCGTCTCCAGCCCATCCCCGTCCGCGTCCTCGCCGTCTCGGCCGACATCGCCTAGTTTGTCCTTGTCCCGCGCCGATTTTTTCTTGATCGCCTTCTTCCTGCGCACGAGGACACTGGCGATGATGGTAGCAACGATGAACGAGGAGAGGACGACGGAGGTGATGATGATGCTTCTCGAGTCGTAGAACTTTGTCCGGTCGTTCGGCTGCCAGCCGGCGGGGATGGAGGTGGCATGGAGAGCGGCAGTGCTCACGCCGGAAAATTGAGAAATGACTTGGTGGGGCATCTCGGCCAAGTTGATGGAGGCGTCGAGCGACGGTGACTTAGTGGGCCGGGATATGAATGGGTAGGCGGGTGTGTACGAAGATGAAGGGGTCGGTATATGCTCGTTGACAAGGCGGGGAAGAACTGTCGGGATGGGAGCCGATGGAGAGGACCAAAAGTTCGACTCGGCTGCGAGGACGGCTTCGTCATGCTTCCGCCTCTCCGATGCCGTAGAGTCCTGTGGCCGGCGATGCCAGGCGTTATCGACGACGTCCAAAGCCCTACGCTTCCCTTTGCTGTCCTCGACGTCCACTTGGGTAGGCGAAGTGGGAGCGGCGCGAACGTGGCCAAGCAAGGATGAATCGACGGCGAGTGCGAGGGTAGTAGCGAAGAACGTGAGAGGACTGAAAGGGTGGCGGCGTCGCATGGGAACAGACACAGACGAAGATGAGGACGCGTCGACGACGTCGGCCCGCGGCTGTTCCGTCGTTGTCGCCCTCCGAGATCGTTTATGAGCGGGCAAGTTCATGCGAGCGTCAGAGGGGGAGAAAGAAGGTGGTGGGAGAGAGCTTGAAGACGCGGCGAGAAAGCCTTGGGCGTTCTGGATGGCGTGTAGCGAGGGTGGAGCGGTCCGCGGTGGCGGGAGGCGGCAGGTCGTCTGCGGAGTAAACGCGAGCTGCGGGCCATGATCGTCGTCGTCGCCCATAGCCGGCGAGAGGCGAGGTGGTGGTGGAAGGCAGGGGCGTCGCAACGAACAGTGTTAGGTGTCGGTGCAACTGCCTTTCCTTGGTGTTGATGAGAAGGGGATGGAGGGAGTGAAGGAAGGGTTAGGTCGTCGTCGATGGCGAGGCGAACGACGGACGGACGATGGTTCCGGCTGACACCCCCGGCGTCTCCTCCCGGCACCAGCGTTGCTAAAAATGCCAACACCCGGCACGTGACTCGGCTGTTCCCCCGCACCGCCGCCGCCTCGGCGTGCTTCCGGCCAGGCCAGGCGAGAGATAACACCGCTCCTTCTAACAATAGTCCGGGATGACTACGTCTTCATCGCCGTCCTTCACTTCCTTCACTCCAGCTTGGACCGAGCCCAGACTGGGCAGGCGCGCGGTTTGTCGTAGTCGTCGTCGAGCGCCGAGCCCCGACAATGTGCAAATCTATCTTGATCCACCATTGTACGTCGCTGGTAATCAATCACAGCAACACCCGATCGCCCCGCCCCGGGCACTCCATCCTTTTGTTCACAGTCAGTGGCTTATATCTTCCATTACAGCGTGCATGTTCTTTTCTTTGAAGGTACAGACGATGACCGGGATGCAAAATGATGTGCACGTGCGAGTCTTGGGTGCACGCGTTGCCAACGCCGTGCAAGGCAAGCAGCGTTAGGAAAGGCAAGAGAAGACGAGATGAGGGACCGAGGGCGCAAAGACGGCGTGCGTGATCGCGCGCTGACGGCCGTGTCGAGAGCGTTCTCCCAACTGCTCACAGACAGAGTTGCCCCAGGCAAGCACGTCGGCAAGCAGGCGAACCATCGCTGACAGCGGCCGCAGAATCGAACTCAGAACGTTGCAGGCGCGTATCAGTTCCCCGAGATGGCCAAGCAGGTCCGCTCACGCCGTCGACGCGCTTTCAGAAGTCAAAATGAGACGAAGCGCTTGGGATCCAGTTTGGAAATATCCGCACTGGTGCTCTTGCCGTCCAGTATGAGCTCGGCCAGCACCTTGCCGGTTCCTGTGCGATGAGGCATGGGAAAGACAACGGGATGGCCGCCAAAACATGAGCAAATCACATAGACAGGCTGGCACTTGCAGTTATGGATGGTCGAAGTCCTGGGGAATGGTTCAACAGGACCTAGCTCGCCGAATCCTCACCCGGAGCTAGAGTGATACCCTGAATGTATTAATGACAGAAAAAGTAAATTCTCAGATCCGGGCACCCAACATTGACCAAAGCTGTGGATACCTGGAAACATGTGCGGACAGGCAGAAAGGTGACTCTCCCAACTCACCCAAGGTCCGTGACCGGTAGCAACATACAGGCCGTCGATCAAGCCTGGCACCTTCCCGACCACGGGCGCAGAGTCGACTGTGAATGGACGGTAACAGAGCTAGCGCGACCGATTGGGTTGCGAAGGGAGTACAGAGTCAGGTAGCATGGAACGATAAGAGGAGAAGGAAGAGCCAGGGTCAGGTCGACACTGCGAAAGATTTGATGGGAAGCAAAACGAAGAAGGGAACAAACGGTTTTGGCGGTGTTGCCTTGTCTGCCCTTCTGTTCCTCTCACCTGCTTTTTTACCACCTCTCCCTTCCCCATCTCCACACTCAACAGCCTTGCCGCCCTTTCCAGCCTCTCACACCCCTCTTCATCCACACCCACCTCTTCCGCGTTGCGCGGCAAAGGCCCTGCTTCGTTGTCGCCGGCGACGTACACCTCTCCGTCCGGCCGGGAGAAGATCTCCGGGCTGGGCGTTAGCACGTGGCCTGCGTCATTGCCGTTCTTATACGAGCGAGGGGTGAGGATGTCGGCAAAGACAGCATGGGCGGGTAGAGCTCGCGTGGGACGGATGAGGATGGAAGAGCCAGGGAGGTAGGTGCAGGCTTTCGAGAGTTGGGACAGGGCCCGGTGAGTGGTGGAAGAGGAAGAGATGGAGGTAGGAAAGAGCGAGCCTAGGACGCCGCCCGTCCAAGGTCCCGCGGTAACGAGAAGGTGGGTAGCAGGCAGGGTGTGATTTGCTTCTTCCCCGGTCCGTTGCTTCTCCACCACCACCACGCCCGTCAGCTTTCCCTTCTTCTCCTCTCCATTCCCGCCGCTCTCCTTCTCATCGAAAACGGCATACGCTGCCCTTCCTTTAATGAGCCTGACCCCGCTCGTTTCGGCCATCTCCCACAAAGACCTCGTGAACAGCTTGGGATGCACCTGTGCCGTGTCCTCGGGCCCTCCGATGTCGTTCACGCTGGACCGCCCACCAAGAAGGGAGCGCTCATCCAGCCAGTCTATTTCCCCTTCGCCTCGCCGGGAGGGCTTGGGTCGGAACTCGTACTCGGCCAGGACCGGGTTGGGTTTCCCCCCGTCTACTAGGTCTTCCTCGTCGCCTTGAGACAGAGAAGAAGAAGACGAGAAAGGATCGGAACGAGCGACTGCGCGGACGCTTACGCTGCGCACCTCTCGGAATCCCCATCGAGCCCGTCCGTCATGGTCAGCAGCGAGCTGAGTGTGTAGCGCGTACGAGAGCTGGCCGAGAGAGGCGGTTCGAGGGCCATGCCACGACTCGGCTAGGAAGCTGTGCGAACGAGAAGAGAGCGAGCAAAAAGACCAAAGGGGTTTGAGTGATCGGTGGTCAAGCACGATCGACGATTACCCCGGCGGCGGAGAGAGAGTAATACATGAGAAGTATTTGATAAGCGAAGCGACTCTCAGTTCCACTCATTCCACTCACCCAGCCGCCTTCCCACTCGCAGCAGCAGCTATCTCGCTCTCCTCCACCAGCGTCACCGTCAACCTCCCACCCTTCTTTGCCTCGTCGGCCGCGTCATAGGCGGAAGGGAACCGCTGGTGACGGGACAGATAATAGGCTGCACAGACACCTACGATGCCGCCGCCTATTATTACTATGTCAGTCGGTGTGTCGGGAGACGTGGCGGGGGACATGGCTTATGGGTCGATGCGAGCTGGGGGAAGATGGAGCGGAAGTCAAAAATGCGGGGCCACCCTCCGTCTGCGCCCAAAGCCAGTCATATCCTCTACTTGCTCTAATAATGCAGGCACGGGAGCGCCTCAGGATGACGGATGAAGAGCCTGATGACATCGTCTGCGGATGGACGAAGGTGCCCCCGTTCTCTTTCTTTGAAGGGGAAATGGACAACTTTGTCCTTCGAGGCCCGTCCAGCCATGCTAACATCGCCGGCCGAAGCTCTGGTAAAAGCTGGCGTCAGCCACTTGGGAGCCCATCCGCAGAAGCCACGGTTCGAATCGACATGATTGCTGTTCGACGAGCCTCTCTAATCATGCTTAGCGACAACAAGGATGGCTGGTGGCCGTCTCCGGGGAGCGAATCAGTACTGCATGTACATCGCTGGACCATCTCTCCGACGAGAAGAAGGGTCGTGGCTTGTATGGGCTGGGGGAAATCGCGTTTTGCGGGTCTGGGTCATGTTTTCGGCCAGGTAGGCGGACGGGACGCCATCTGAGGGCCTTATTTTCCCGCTTTGGGTCGGGCGGCGACCTGGTCGAGGCAAATATTTCCAGCAGCACCCTCCGTCATGGTGCCCGGGACTACACTCTGAACGAGGCCTTTGGCCTGGGCCATTACGTTGAGGGGGAGGAGGTAAAGAGCTCAAACGAAGTCTATATTGCGAGAGGAGATACTGACTAGTAGCACTAGAAATACGTGGTAACAAGACAAGCCAAACAGCCCCATCAGCACCAACTTCACCATTATACGCATGCCTGCGTGGGTGGGTGTGTCCATTACCCTATCACGTCACTTCGCATCGCCGCTATTCCCCCCTCCCCCACGTCCGACCGAAAGCGAGAAGGATCGTCGGCTGACAGCTAAGAGATCACAGATCACAGCTTAGCGGTAAGCTTCGGCACGTCCTGCCCCTCATAAGCGATCCGGTACACCGCATCGAAAAGCGGATAAGCGTCGACGCGTCCGCGAGCTTTGAGGAACTCGTGAATCTCCTTGGCCGTCTTGGTGCCCTGGAGCTTCTGACCGTTGAGAAGCTCCTGCTCCAGGACGTCAAAGGGCTGGTTGGATGGAGAAGGGAAAAAATTGTCAGGAAGGGAAGGAGGCGAAAGGCATGGACGAAACTACAAGCTCACTTTTCCGGTCTTGACAAACGCCTCGGCGCACCGTCGGTTACGCCCCCCGGAGCAGGTGGTGATAAGATCGGCAAGTCCGGCGCTCTCTTGGAAAAACGTCTGGGGCTTGACACCGTCGAAGAACTCTTCACAGAAGCGACGCATCTCCACCAGGCCGATGCGCATGATGGCGGCTGAAAATGAGATGTGGCAAGGAGCGAGAAAGAAAGGAGTGAGGGCAGCCGACGGATGTCAGGCTTGTATGGACAGTTTTCGTTGACGGCCCGCGGAGGTCAGCTCACCTTTAGAATTGTCACCCCATCTATAAAGACATACCCGTTGAAGCGCGGGATAACGATGAGTCGATCGAGCTCGTGCAAATCCCGCTGACCCTCGCTGCCCACATGTGGACAGGCGCACTCACCCCAATCCATCCACGAAACCGGCTGCTACGGCGACAATGTTCTTGAGCGCCCCACACAAGCTCACGCCCGCGACGTCTTCGATGAGCCCCACGCGAAAGTTCGGCGTCTCGAACAGAAGCTTGAAAAGCTCGCCGGACACACTGTCGCCCTCGCGATAGCCGACTGTGGTCTCAGAGAACTTGTCTTCCGCGACTGTGAGAGGGGAGGGCGACGAGCGCGCGAGGGAAATAGAGGTAGTGAGAGAGCAATCACGGTTGCGAATCGAGGGGAAAGAAATGGAAGCAAGAGTAAGCACTCACCTTCGTTGGCGATGTTGGCACCGGAAAGGGCGCAGCAGTTGATGCCGAGAATGCTCTGAATGACGTCTGCGAAGATGCGGATCTCGCCGGCCTTCACGTCCACACCCTGTCCAAAGATCACGAATAGGAAGGACGTGGGTATGCATGGTCTACGGAAAGCAAGCGAGAGAAGGGTGCGGAAGGCAAGCTAACGAACTAGTGGCTCGTGCCTAAATACCACTCACCTTGGCGAGCGAGATAGCCCTTGCGCCCTTCGACAGCTTACCCTTGAGCTTCTTGCACGTGTCCGGAAGGAACTGAAAGGACACAGAGGTCACGACATGCCACGGTCAGTCTCCGTGAATAAAAGAAGTGAGCAAGAACAAATTTGCCCCGGCCATCCAAGCAGGCTCACCTGATGCGGCAGCACGAACACGATCAGGGTCGCTCCCTCCACCGCCTTGAGCAAATCCGGCTCGGCTACCACGTTCTTGCCGAGTGACACTCCAGGCAAGTACTTCGGGTTCTCGTGCGTTTTATTGATGACAGCCGTCAACGGTCGGCCTTTGTACTGGTCGGAGGAAGTTGCGATTGAGCCATGGGGACGGAGTCAGGGCGATTTCGAACATGCCAAGGAAAGCAAAATGGGGATCTAAGATCTCGGGAATGGAGCCGGATAGAATACTCACATCTTCCTCAAAGACCCACATCGGTACGCGCTCTTCGAAGACGTCCTTGTGTCTTCGAGCATTGATGCCTGTCGAACCAGGGCGGGACAGCAGATAACGGATAAGTATAGGGATTCAAACGAGCGCATGAATGCGGTTCAAGACGGTGTAACGAATCCCATGACGAGAGGAGGGGGGGTAGAATGGCTCACCTGCGATGCGGGCAATAGTGCATCCCCTGTTTGGAAGGAGGTAACGAAGACTGAGGTCAGCAGACGCCCTCATGTTCCATCTCTTAACCGAGGAAAGCGACTCTGCAAAAGCTCCTTCGCTGAGGACGAGGTACCTCAAGCAGCACTGGGCCGTCGTCCTCCAAGACCTTGCTTACTCACCAGTTTCCTGAGCCGACGATGGCGACCTTTTCCTTGCCGCCCATGGTCACGAAGCTCTTGCGGGGGGACGAGAGCGAGGGACGAGCGAGAGTGGCGGAGAGGCGTCGATCGAGAGGGGCGCAGCTGGGGTGAGACTGTGTGAGATGCTCTTGTTGGGGCGAAGGGCAAAAAGTTGGGCGGATGATCGGAAGATGATCGACGGCTCGACGTCGACAGCGGGCGATCGAGCGTGCGGAAGAGGGAAGAACAGAAAAGAGGGACGCGAGGCGGGGCGATGGTGACCGTGAAATAGGAAGAGGGAAGAGCATGGAGGAGGACGGGAGACGATAGAGGGAGAACGGGATGTATAAGTTCGGTATCGATGGGAGTTTATTCCACCACCACCATCATCATCATCATCATCTTCATCTTCATCACCACCATCGATCCGGATCTCGACGAGGCCGAGCGACAATCGGCATTCCATTCACCGACTTCGTCCTTCTCACATTCGACCAACTTCCGGCTCGTCTCGCGCCGGCCACGTGGAGTGCTGCGGCTCACGCGTCGCTCCCTATGTCTCGCGCGGACTATCTTCAATACCACCACCCAAGCCCGTTCCCTTTGAGCCCATGTCCGATGCTCGAGCAGATCAGCAACGCACGCTGAACGACTCGCTTCGTCCGGAGCCTCACACTGGACTCCCCGTTGCCGGGAGCAACGGCCACGGCAGGCGACAGGGGCGCGATGCGTCCAGCGTCTCGATAGGAGAGAGCCCCGAGGACGAGTACGACGAGCTGGGCGAAGACGACGAGGACGAAGACGAGGACGAGGAGGAGGACGAAACGGAGAGCGAGGTGCTGGATGAGGAGCTTACCAGCGAATGGCTACACTCGTTGTCGGAGGGGGAAGGCGAGACGAGGTCGCCGAACGGCAAGCGAGGCCAGCGGTCCTCACCACCGACGTCCTCTCGCGACTCAGATGAGGACGAGGAGGATGAAGAGGACGAAGTGGACGGAAACGAGGAGCAGGATCAAGATCTCCTGTGGGACCTTGATCCTAAGATCCTGGAACAGGCTCTAGCTGGCCAGGGCGCGTCTTCTCTCACCAACCTCGCCAACCTCGACCCTAACCTGGCGGGCGACCGTACCCTGCTCGACCATCTCGAAGCGCTCAGGGCTTACTTCGGCACAAGCACGGGGACGAGAACTGGTGTGGACGATGCAACAGCTCAGACAAAGGCAACGGGGGCGAACACTAAGTCGCATTCTACCTCAAGCATGTCCGCGTGCACCGGCAACAAGCTACAGCAGCAGCAGTCGTCCGCATCTTCTCCTCTCCTCTCTGCCCAAGACCGCCTTGTCTCCACTCCTCCGGCACCCGTATTTTCAAATTTGCCACGTGCCGCTACTTCGTACTCCTCTCCCCTTTCGAAGAGCTCCAATCGAGCTCCACCGTTAGCGATGGCGGCCTCGGCTTCCCAAAGCATTCCTAATCTTCAAAGCGTTCTGGATCTCCTCTCCTCCGCGGATCCTGAAGAAGTGGAAGTGGGTCGCTCTAGTTTCGTTTGTCGTTTCGCTTCGGTTCGGTCGTCATGAGGGTTTCGTTCTGACTCGTTCCCTCCGTTCACACGCACATAGACCACCCTCGACCAACTCATCTCACAGAACATTGATCCCGTCCTCCACGCCCAAATCAGCTATATCCGCTCCTATTACGTTGATCAGCGGAGACGGCAGGCGCTGGAGAGTGCAGCGGCAGGGAAGGGCACAAGCGACTCGGTCGTAGGGGCGAATGGGGACTCGGTCAAGCCACCCAACGGACAGACGGCTGGTGGCGCTTTGTCTTTGGTTCCTTCCCTGTCCTCAGCAGCACACGGCGTTGTACCGTTCGCCCACCTCCAATTCGACGACGATGACGACGACGACAGCGATCCCGACTGGATGCCGGAGGGGTGGGCGCAGGCAATGCGGGATGTTTTGGGAGACACCAAGAAGACGAACACGGCCGGCCTGAAGCACGACGGGACAGGTTTTCCGACGTCAGGCGGCGCTTTGTCGTTTCCAACCATGGATGAGACGGGCAACGCACGACCGGCATCGTCGCCCCCCGTGGCGCGATCAGCCAGCGGCGTCCCGAGGGGCGGCATGTATGGGGACAATGGCGCCGAGGCGGGTCCGAGCCGACCACTGACGAACTTGACCGTTTCAAGCGCAAGGACGACCGATTCGAACGTCGTGGGCGCGGATTTGAGTATGGAGATGGGCATGGATGTGGACATGGACGTGGACGTGGACGTGGGTGCGAACAGCGCGACACCAGAGCCAGTTGCGTCTTTCTCTTCGGTCGGCGGTGCCAATACTGGATCGGGCGCTGACGCAGGACAGCATCAACAGCAGCAGCAGCAGCAGCAAGCAGGACAACGCCTGGAGTTGTCGCCGGCCCGAAAACGGGGTCGGAAGAAAATCTTCACCCAAGAGGCGGCAGAGGCGCGTCGGAGGGAACGAAACAAGATCAACGCTCGGAACAGGAGAGCGAGGATCAAGCAGGAAAAGTTGCAGAGGCTGGCGACGGAGAAGGAGAGCGGCAAGGGCGGAGTGGGTGCGGGTGCCGACGGCAACGGCGACGGCACAGTCGCCGTCGGGATGAACGTGAGCGACGCGAGCACCAAGGGCAAGGAGCGACTGGGGGCGGGGCCGGCGGACGTGGCGATGGGAGAGTTAGAGGGAGGAGGAGGGCTACCGGGGGCGTCGGCGTCATATGACCGGCAGGAGCAAGAGCACTCGGATTATTCCATGTCGGCCTCGTCTTCTCATCCGGCTCCCCATCCTCGCCTCCATCTCCATCCTCCTCACTACCATCGGCTCAGCCGCTCCGCCTCGGCGATCCCGCGCCCCTCGTCGTCGTCGTCGCCGTATCCGATTGGCACGCACATGGCCGCGCCCGTCTCGGCGTCACTCGATCCGCTAGAGGAGGAACTGGAGGACGCATGGGCGGAGGTGGAGTGGTTGGAGAGGGAGAACGCGAGGCTGGCTAGGGAGAATCGGAGGTTGAGGAGGGAGAACGAGGCGATGAGGAGGATGATGTTTGATGATGAGGAAGAGGAGGAGGAGGCGGGGTGGGAGAGGAGGAGGGCGCGGTTCGACGGAGACGGCCAGGGCGAGGAGGAGCAGCGCGAGCGCGAGCGCGATCGCTTCCTCACCTCTCGCAGTCGGATGCTTGCCGGCGGGATGAGGCGAACGACGACGCGAGGGGGGCGAGGTAGTAGTAGTAGTGGTGGTGTTGGTGATGGCGGCGCGGCGTCCAGCGGCACTGGGTGGTCCTCCGACCGCGGGCGAAGGACATGGAGCTTGGAAGGTCGTGGCGAGCGGCTTCCGAGGGCCGCGGCCGCCAGCAGCAGCGGCGGAGGAGGTGGCGGTGGCGCGAGCGCTCTCACCGTCGGTCACCGCGGGGGCATGGAGAGCATGAAGGCTCTGGAGGGAGGCGGTATTCCGGCGTAGTGTCTTGTCTGCATGCGCACGTGCGCTCATGTTTTTTTATCCATCTATCTTCATCGTCCATTCGGTGCACCGGTCTACGATTTTTCATGTCCGGACATGGTGTCCTGTCCGTCACACTGGTCATGTCGGTCCCTACTACTACCACTACTACCACTACTACCACTACTACCACCAGCGTCATTTCATTCATTCCCACCCTTTCCATCTGATGATGCGTAAGTCGGTCGTGTAATGTGACGGGGCGAGAGGGGGGATATGGCCCGTGCCCGTGCCCCAGCCGCCGACGGGCGACGATCGAATGAATCACAGACGGGCTCGCAATGACGTTGCTGAGCCGGAATGGGACGTGATGATGACGAGTCCGGCGAACAGGTGGAGCTATCCGTCTTTCTGTCTGTATTTATGTATGTATGTCGCTCGGCGGCCATGGTGCGCAAGGCGCGCGCTTCTGCATCGACTGGAATGCTCGAGGTGGTGGTGCATGTATGTCGCGCGGGAAGACGTGTGATGTGTCGATGTCCCTCGGAACACCCGCGTGCGCTCCGAGCGACGGGCGGTGGAGCCGGGCGAGGGTTCGGAAAGACGGAGGGCTAACGAAGGTTGCCACCACCCATCCGACCATCGCCGCCGTCCCATCTCCTTGCAGGAGGGAGCGAAGCTGGAACAGCCACGGGGCTCCTTTAGTTCGACACCGCCCGGCCCGGCCAGCTGGGGCGCACGGGGCACGTGACTGAAGTCGAACTGGGTCCGTGCTTGAGCTCCACCCTTCCCTGCCTCCCTTGGGGCCGGCCCGCAGCGAGGCTTTGGCTAGCTCGGGCACCAACTATAGCGGCAAAGGTCAAAAAGAAAATAGAAAAAGGGTAATGGCAAACGGAAGACGGAATGGGCAAACGGAAATGGGCGATGGCCAAGCGCAAAGGGCAAAGGTTGCCTCCGACCGCGCGCTGATCCCTTCCTCCTTCCTCTCTCCTTCCTCCTCCGCTTTGCGCCTTCCCACCCCATCCTTCTGGATCCATTTCCCTCTCGAGACCTTTTTTTTCTTCTCTTCCTTCGCTTCGCTTCTCTTCTCCCCGCGCAAATGCGATGCGATGCGATGCGGTCGATGCGTAGATCCTCGGATGCCGTTAGAAAGACGGTAAAGTATATCCTTGCTTCTTCGCCTGGCCTTGCTCCCATTGCGCCACCCCAAACCTATCTCCCCCGCTCCGCGGCCGAGAAGGAGACCAGCGAAGGACGGCAAGCGCCGTGGTCCCCCTTCCCCGTCCAACGTAGCCGTGGCCAGTCTGGCTAGCGAGCTCGCTAGCTAGCTGGCTCGCCGACACGACGGCGACAGACCGGCCCAGTGCAAGTCGACTCGACTCGACTCGAGTCCACTCCACTCCGCTCCGGCCAGCCCGCCTGTCCGTCTGGTCAGCCGATTTGCGGTGCGGTGCGGCGGAAAGGGCTCGGTAAGAGGACTGAGATGGATCGATCTACATCCTCCTCCGCCTGCAGGCCATCGTAGCGTGGTCTCGTCGTGGTTGCTTCGCGCGCTGGTCCGTTTGCTCGTTCCCTCGCTCTCTGTGCTGTGCCTCTTTGCCGGCGGACACCGGGAAGAGGAGAACAAGCAAGGCTAGGCGACGACGGGGCATACCACGGAGGCGCACTCGCTCGCCTACGGTACGGTGCGGTCCGCGCACCGACGGGAACACGACAGTCACAGACAGACAGACAGAAAGAAACCCTTTCCGAGGCGAGGCCGACAGAGAGAAAGAGAAAGCGCAACGACGCGACACAACGTTTGATCAGCGTCGGACGCAATTGCAAGACGTTGCAGATCGATGCGCCATGCCCCTCTTAAGACCCCACCCCCTCACCTCTGCCCGTCCTTTTCCTCTCCCTTTCGTCTCGCCCTGGCCCTTGCCATCGCCAATCCGTGGCCGCTCACCGCTCACCCTCACCCTCATCGCCTCGCCTCCCCCTCCCTTCCCCGGCCCCCTTCCTCCCTCCCTCCTCCATGCTCCTTTTCCTGCCCATCGACGCTCTCTTATCCCGGGTCGTCCCCCTGGGCGCGTAGCTCCAAAGCCTTCGTTCCACCTTCCCTCCCGCCTCGACCAAGTCCAACCCTCGCTCGTTCAGCATCCCCACTGCTCTGCTCTCGTCGCCTACTCGTACTGCTTCGTTGACCCCCCTCCCCCGTCCTTTGCCTTCCTTCTCGCCGTCTTCCATCGCCTCGACGTTCGGTGACCTGCCCAAGACGAGCACACCACAGCCGTTCCTTCCGCACACCTTCACGCATCGAACCGTCTCTGGACGCCGTCTCGCATCGCTCGTCCCTGTGCCCATAATCCATGCCGATCGTCCTCATCCGGGCCCTCATCTTCTTTCCCTTCCTTACGACGCCCGGTCACGAATTGTTTCTCGACCTTCCTTCCCCTCTATATCCCTCCCGGAGGCGACGTGTCTGCTGAGGAGGAGCGCTTGACGATTTAGTATAATACCCCCCCGGTCACCATGGTCTCCTTAGTTTACCCCTCGCCCGCCCACCCTTCTTCGCATACCGACATGCGTCCACGCGACTTGCGCCTTGTCCACAGCCGCTCCCACCTCGCACAACCCCTCCTGCCGTCCTTCCCGACCTCCGGCTCCACCGACGAGCTCGCACAAGCCGCGGACGATCTCCGAGCCTTCCTCCGTGCACTCTTCTACTTTTCCAACCATGGCGGCATGCCCAGAAGCTACTTCATCCAAATGAGAGTCTTGAGCATCGCTTTGATCGTCATCCTCGTTTTCGGACGTGAGTGTCTGTCGGCCTCCTCCCACTTGTTCGGGCCGAGCTCCATGCCCTTTCTTTGCGCACGGCGCGGGAGAGAGAGAGACGAACATCGGCTCACGTCTTGTCCTTTTTTTCCCTCCCTCCAGTCGCTGCAATCATCAAGCGCCTGTACCAGCGAACGTTTTGGCTGTTCCGAATCATGCGACGTGAGTCGGCCAGCTTCCATCTCGTCACTCGTCCCCGAACATGCAGGCTGATCTGATAAGCTCTTCGTCCGCGCCCGTTTCAGATCCGGAGGGTGTGTATATCGTGCCCAACGCGGTGACGACCTTTTGTCTCGTTGTTGGCCAATTTGGCATTCGTGAGTGGTCCTCGTTCTATTTTTCGCAGGAGAATGTGAGTGAGTGCAAGCGTCCGGCTGATTCGAGGTGACCTTATTTTTGCGCCGCTCATGTGTCCTTAAGTCTGGATTGCCTAGTGAGTCCCGCTGCATTTGTGACGCCGTCGTGAGGAAGGTGGACAGGCGAGGCAGAAGCGCTCATCTATGGCATCATCCTCCTTCAACTCGCTTTGCAGCTCCTGGGTCAACATCGAAGTCCTGGACGACGGCCAGCCGCAATGGCGACAATCACTCTGGCAACTGCTGACTTGGTGAGAGACGCACCTCGCGCACCTTCGAGATCCCTCTCCCAATTCTGACCCACCCCTCTCCCGATCTACTTCCAAACCGCACATTTCAGGATCCCCCTTTGGACCGGGGCCTTCTGGTCAGGTTGGGGCACCTTCTACGCCTCTCCAAACGTTCTCTCTCGTCCTACACCCCCTTCTTCGCCCCTGCTCAAGGGCCGAAGCTGGTACGCGAGGTTCGACCCGCGCAACCTGACCCTCCACTCCTTCATCCCTCGCCCACTCATCATCAACCTTCTCTGCCTTGGCACGCCCGTCGTGGTCGTCGTCTCCGTCATCATCCCTACCGTCTTTGCAAGCCGCGAGTTTGAACGAGCGTACGCCGGTTATCTCACCTTGGATAACGAGCTCGCTCAGACACGCTCCATCAGCCAGGAGGATTTGGTGACAGCCCAAGAGATTTTCAACACGGCTGTCGATTCCTACTGGTACAAAGAGCTGACCATGCTGCTCTGGTGTGAGTCATCATTTTCCATTTTCGTTTTTTTCTCCTTCTTCTCGACGTAACGACGTCGGCCTTGACACTCGCGCCGACCGGAACGACCTTTTTTTTTTTTTTTTTCCCTCCCTTCAATTTCCACAGGCATCTGGGGAGCTTTGTTCCTCGTCTTCTACGTACCCGCCGGAGGCTACCTCGTCCATCTCGTCCGAAAGCAAGTCAAGGTATGTGTCTCCGCGACACAGTCGCCGACGACTCGCTCTTGGAGACCTGGACACTCATCCCTGTCGTCTCTCTCCCTTTTGCAGTCGGCCGTTCGCTCCAGAGTGACCCTCACGCCTGGTCCGGCTGACGGGATCGAAGGCGTGTCGCCCGGCTGGGCCCCGGAGCCAAAGCTCACGTCGTCGCCCTCCACAGAGCTCGTCGGTCAACAACAAGCGAGCCCGAGCCAATCGCCGGCCTCGGCCTTTCCCCAACCTCTGCCTCCTGTGCAAATGGTGCAGATGAACTCTAACTTTGGATTGGGGATCGGATTGTCGACGCCGCCGGAGCCGACCAGCGAGGGGCCACACACGACGGATGAGCAAGAAGGAGAGCCGACTACGACGACCGGCCAACAGCCGCAGCCGTCGTCGGACGAGCTGGAGGGAGAGCCGACGGCGAGCAGGCACAGCAGGAAGACCATCTTTTTCTTCCCTGCCGTTAGGCCGCCCAAGTCAAGCCCCTCGGCTAAGCGATCCAAAGGGGAAAATTACGGAAGTCATAGTTCTCGATACAAGTTTATGCGGAGGACGAGCATCAACCTCACCATCCAATACTGTGCGTCGAATGCTTCCCTTCCCTCCTTCCCGTTCAATATGGTCCGCCATTTCTAACAAAACCTTCCCTCCCTTCCTTCCTTCGTCTCGCTAGTGGCCATCTCGTCAGCCACGCTAGGCTTCACCGTGGCCGCCGCCCAGCTTGCCGCCGGGCTCTATCCCGCCGCCTACCAGAACAACCTTGCTCCTATCCTCATTCGCTCTAACCTCATGGCGGCGTGGCTCTCCGTAGTGTAAGTGTCGTGTCTTGTCTTGTCGTCGCGCTTCTGGCCCCCGCGGCGCCAGGACGAATCCGAAAAAGGAAATGTGATCTGACCTCTGGCCGTTCATGCTCCTCCTCCCTCCCCAGCTTCGGCGCTTTTGCCGTCGGCGCCATCTTATCGCGAACGTTCGATACGGCTATCACGGCCGTTGACTTCAGCAGCACCCCCAGGAACAGGATCATTGCGCTCCCGTTCGGTGGTAGACTCAGCGGCTCCCTTCCGTTCAGTGGTAGACTCAGCGGTTCCCTTCCGTTCAGTGGTAGACTCAGCAGTAGCTCCGCCCCGTCTCGGCCTCCTGCGGCTCACAACAGAAGGCGGTTATCGGTGCGCACGCTGGACGATACGGCGTCTACGACCGTCGGCTCGTTCATGCACCGCTTGAGCTTCAATCCGCCACAAACGGACGAGACGGGCTTGAACAACCAGTCCGGGTCCGCGCTCGCTCCCGCCCCGGACCATCCACCATCCAAGAAGGCACTGCGGGAGAGCTGGAAGGACTTCGCAGGGAGCGTGCGCAAGGGCCGATCGCCCTTGTCCGTCGCCTCGGCCGCTGATTATGCCGTCGGCTCGAGTTTGGACGGCAAAGCCAAGGAGATGAGGACGGCGCTCGGGCGAAGAGGGAGCGCTTCCAATGCGCAGCCCGACATCGTCTACGCGAGCCCTTTCGGACCCATTCGATCGTCCGCTGGTGCCACCGTTGCTTCTTCCCTGTCCGACTCGCCGCCCCAAGGGTGTTGTCCTCCGCCCCCCCATCTCCCCACCTATCCGCCTCCAGCCTCCTCTTCCCCGCCCGTCTCGCCGACGTCGCGCGATTCCTTCACCACCCTAGTCGGACAGCCGACTTCGCCCGTTCGATCAGCCTTCTTGCCGCCACCTTCGCTGCCACCACCGTCGTCACTCCCTTCTTCTTCTTCGCCTTCTTCGTCTTCTTCACCCATTTCGTCGTTACCCCTCGCCAGGAGGTCTACTACCTCGGCCCGACGCTCCTCACTCTCCACCGTGTGCGAACAAGAGACGAGTGGCGATTCGCACGGGTCCGAAGCAGCAAAGCTGGGAGAGCTCCATCATCGCCGCCAGGATAGCAGCGGACAACATTCGCACGCCGATAGTCGGCGCTCGTGGAGGAGTCAGCCCAGCTCGCCAGTGAGGGAGGAGGGCGAGAACGAGGTGTTGTGGGAGAACGACCGAGTGGCCCGATCGTCCGTCGAGTCGTCAGGCCACGCCAGCACCTTTGGCCGCTCCAGCGTTCGTTCACGACCCCGATCGCAACTCGGCGGCGGCGGCGGCGGCGGCGCTCTCGAGCCCGTCTTCGACTCGGCTTCCAGCTCGGGCTCCAGGTCAAGCTCCAACCATCCCTCGCCCGTCTTGCTCGACCTCTTCCCCGTCCCCAGTTCTCCCCTCGCCCCTCCTCCCAAGGGCGGCCTCCGACGCGCCAAGAGCTCCACGCTCAGCTCTTCGTGACCGGTCGTAGTTAACTTATCCATCCACCCATCCATCTCGCCACTCGCTCGCTCCGAAATCTCCCTACCCTCGCCTCCCCGCCCTTCGTTTCCCTCCGTTCCATTGGCGCCCTCGCTCTCATCGCATTTATTTCGTCTTGCATGTATTGCACAACCCCTCTCTCTTCCCCATCCAACTTACCCTACACACAAACAAATTCTTAAATTCTGCTCGGAAAGGTTGTACGGGATCAATTCACGACGTCGCGACGTTTTTGTAATGTCGAGTCCGTGATATGGAGGCGGGGACGGGGAGGGAGCGGGGGCGGAGATGGACGACGGTACGATTTGGGGGGGAACAAGTCATGTCACATCTAGCCCGGAATCCTGAACGATGGATTTTTTTAGTCTAGGAGAAACATTGCATCCAGCGCCCCGTCATCTCATCTCGGAAATCCTTTGTCCCCCGACCGGACCGAACCGAACAGGACACAGCCCTCACTGCTCCGCTGTACAGGCTGGTGACATCGTGAATCGCTCGAGCAACTGTACTGTACGCATACACGGTCGGGTCGCGCTGTCAATACTAACGGAACGTCTCTAGTATGATACCTAATCGCAGGGAGCCAAGACGGACAAGACGACGCGTACTGTCATGTAAACCGCTCTGGTCGCTTAACTGGAACAAAAGACGAAAAGAAAAAAAAAAAAAAGAAAAAACTCACCGGCGGCGATGGTCTCTCCATCCCTACGGAAAAGCACCCTGCCCAACTCTTTGCTGCTCTTGAAAGTGTCCAACGCGATGCTCCTCCCCAACGTCGCTGGCCCCATCCCTACCTCCTCGCCTCCCAGCTCGGCCACCTGCCCTCCGGTCTGCGAGCCGTTCCGCACCGTCACACGCACCTTGGCGGTGGCGCCCTTGCTTAGCATCCGCGGTTTGCGCTTCACCACTTCCCCCGTCGTCTTGTCCAGCGTAGCGATTAGCTCCGAAAACGTCGCGGGCACCGACAGGGCATGCACGAACACCTCGACCGAGGCGCCGGACGTGATCGGGTATTTCGGGTCGAAGACGATGAGCTGGCAGACAAAAGACGTCGCTACAGGTACCAAAGAGATGGGAGGACAGAGTACTGAACCGACGCTGTTATGGAAAGCAAGAAGAGAAGTAGAATGTCAGTACATGCTCTGCGGCGTGCATCGCATGGGATGCGCCACACTCACGCGAGGTGGACCTGGTCTATTTGAGCGAGATACACCGTGACGTTCGCCCCAGCGACCGCCCACGGTGCTGGCTCAGTGTCCATTTCGATAGCTGCACGGCCGCAAATTACATCGCATATGTTAGCAGCTCCCCTTCACCCATCCTCTATTCACACCTGGCGAATAGCTGACTCACCTCGCACGATGCCGCTCTCATCCCCAGGAACGATCCTAACCTTGTCGCCCACCTGTACGATGCCGCTCTCGACCCTGCCTGATACTCCCACGCCCGACGCGATGGCAGAGGTGCTCCTGAAGACGTTCGTGATCGGAAGCCGTAATGGGCCGTCAAGCGAGCGGGGAGGTATTTCCAACGCGTCTGTCCAGCCGGCCGGAAGTCCTTGTCAGCAAATGAGTTCGCGTTGACAGCCCACTCGAACAAGTGGCCACAATATAAGCGCCGACAATGGCTCACCGAGCGCCTCGACTAGCGTCCTTTCATGCCACCATGCCTCAAGTCTCGCATCGCTTCTCACGCTGAGATTCTCTCCCGCAGCCGCACCGACAGGGACGAAGCCGAGCTTGTTCGGGTCGAAACCGGATTGCTGGAGGAAAGGTCTGAGTTGGTATACTATATCTTCGAAACGGGACTGGTCGTAAAGCACCTACGATGAAGACATAATGAAACGAAGTGATGAGTGAGAAGACGACGGAAACGTGTCGTAAGAAAGAGACACCCTTGCAAATCGAGCTCGTGGGGCTCACCGCGTCCATCTTGTTGACTGCAACTACCAACTCTCTTACACCCAGGCTCCTTACTAACAACGCGTGCTCCCTCGTCTGTCCGCCGGGACCGAAACCGGCCTCGAAAGCGCCGAGACTAGCGTCCACAACGAGTACGGCCGCATCCGCCTGGCTGGCGCCGGTGATCATGTTGGGAATGAAGTCGCGATGGCCCGGCGCATCGAGCAAGGTGAAACGCCGCTTGGGCGTGGAAAAGGAATCAATGCCCACGTCGATCGTCACTCCTCTCTCTCGCTCCTCGTCCGTCGCGTCCAACGCCCAAGCGTAGGCGAACGAGCCTTTACCAAGCTTTTGTGACGCGCGCTCGTTCGCGCTGTGTGCTTTGTCGGACAGGAAGCCAAGCTCGTGCATCAGGCGACCCATGAGGGTCGACTTGCCTGCATCCACGTGACCTGTTCAGATTCGAAACCGAGTTCAGACGTGCTTCCCTCCTCCTTAGTACAATAGAGCAGGCGAGGCTCACCGATGCAGACGAGACTGAGCTCCCTCTTTCCCTCCATCTCACGCTTCCTAACCTCCTCCACAATCCTCTCATGTGCGATGCCTTGCTTTGGCGTCCCGGCCTTGCTAGTGGGCAAGCTACGTCCAGGACTCGCTGCGCCGCCCAAATCGGACATGCCGTCTTCCGAACGCGCTGGTGAGGGAATATGAGCAGACGACAAGCCGAGCCCTTCAATGTCTTGTCGAAGCTGCGATACCGTAGCCGGCAGAGGTTTGCCGGTAGCAGTGGTCGTTGCGGGCACTTTGACACCACTTCCCGCGGGCGATCGCTTGCTTCCCGCTGGAGATGCTGCTCTCGGCATGGAAGTGGAAGCGGCGGCGGCGGCCGTTGCCTTCTTCTGAGCTTTGTCGGCTTCTCGCTCTGCAAGCGTGTCGTGATGTCAGCGCAATAAGAGCGACGTGAGCTGGCATTCCAAAGCGAGGTGAAGCTGCTCAAGGCGACGGAAAAAAGTGCCGCAAAACCGCGAGGACGCTTCAAATGGATCGGGTAAAAGCCACTTCCATCCATCCATGCGTGCGTGCCCATCTATCTCCGCCCCTTCAGCCCAACATCCTTCCCTTAGCCCCGCCGCTGAGACCACCCACGACCTTCGGCTTCTTGCCAGCGCTTGCCCCGCTCTGGGCGATGTTCTTCCGCCTCTCTGCCTCGCGCGCCTTGCTCTCCCTTTCCTTCTCCTCGGCCACCTCTCGCTCCTTATCCATCCGCGTGCCTTTACGAGCGGCTAGGACGACATCGTCTGGCGATGGACCGTGAAAGGCGGATAGCCAAGACGGTCGATCGTCGATCGCGTCACCGGTGCGGACGCCGAAGATGCGCAGAGAGAGTTGCGCTCGGTTGAAAGCATCTTCCTTCGACTTGGCGGGAGACGGACCGGTGCTCTGGATGATGGTGGCAAACATGGACGGAGAGCTGCGCAAGATAGTCTTGGCGCGCTCGCTCTCTGCCGTCATCGCCGCGGGGAAGAGCCCGCCTACCGACGTGTCGACCTCGTCAACTGGGTTTGCTGCCTCCTCACCCTCCGCTTTGATCGCCGGTGCCGACATACTCTCCGTTGTCCCGCGTGCTGCGACGACTGTCTGCCGATTGGCCTGCATACGCAATTGCAGCTTGCTCACCCTTCCTGGAGCTTCTGTGGATGCGGGCGGAGGGAATTGAATGGGCGAGGCAGGCTTCGGTGAGGGCAGCGGAGACGTCGAAAGCGAAGAGAGAGGAGTCGATTTGCGCTTTGCTGTCAGGGCGGCCAGCTTTGACGGTTGACCGACTGAATTGGCCGCTTGACTTCGTGGTAAGGGTTCTTCCGATGAGGCGGCGGGCTCGTTCGCCAGTTCCGTATGCTGCTCTTTGCGAGCAGCAATCAGGCCAGTGAGGGAAGGCTTTGCAACGCCCTCCGGCGGCCGGAAGTTTTGCAGTGAAGATTTTGCAGGGAATGGGGACCCCGCCGCCGGCGGAGCCAGGGAAGCTAGGCTTCGCCTGCTCGAATCTGATGATGGTCCAGATCGGCGTTGGGCCATCAGCGCCGCCAACTTCGAGGTGGGCATGTCGGTCTTGCTGGAACCTGGCACGGGTGGTTCGGAACTACCTACGGCATCCCCGACGGACGCGCACGAAGAAAAATTGTCTTCCTTCTCCTTGGAGTCGTCAGCTCTCCGAGAGAGAGTAAGTCGCTGAAGAGCAGACAAAGGCAGTGCGATGTCTGAAGCGGAAGGAGGGGACGACGGTGGCGGGGATGGTCCTGACGTCGTATGTTCGTAGCTTTGAGCGCCTTCCACCACATCCACTGCCATTGCTGCCTCATCTTCTGTCGAGGCGAGGGCAGAGTCGGTTCAGGGTTTCATGCTTGCTGGGACGTCTTATGGCCTCCGGTTCCCTCGATGCAGTGGATGAGTTTGAACGCCCCCAGGCTGCGGAACAGGACCGCCAATGACGGACCCTTCTCCCGCGCAGCCCTTCGAACGTCCATCGCCCGGTCCATTCAACCCGTTCTTCCCTAGCGGGCACGCTCTCGCATCAAATCTCCCAGTTCGAAACGAAATGAAACAAGAGGGAGGCTGCCCTCGCTTCGCGAGTGACAACATGAAGGAAAAGAAGGAAATGAGGCGAAGACAAGGAAATATGGGACTCACCAGCCCTGCGCCTCTCCGCCGCCAGTTTCTTCTCCTTCTCTTGCAAAAAGAAATCGATTGTACCCTCAACGTCGAAATAGCTGTCCCACAGAGCATCCTTTATCTCCTTGTCCGTGAAACCACTCTCTTTTGCGTCGTGGCCCAAGACGTCCCTCACGGCGATGAGGCCGGAAGACATTTGGACTGCGAGAGGGCAAGAGCACGGTCAATTGAGGTAGGCGGTAGCATGAAGGAGAAGAACGAACAACGAGGCGCACCAGCTTGCTCGTCGTCCAAATCATCGTAAGCGTATTCTTCCTCGGCCGAGTCGTAGCCATCGTCCTCGGCCACCTCCTCTGCAGCAGACGACCGAAGTCAAGTAAAGTATCGCCGACATGGGCCATATGAGTTGTGGTATCCTCACTTCCCGCCATCCGATCGCCCGCCCATGACCTAGCCACGCACCGCTGAGGTTCATGTTTCGAACAAGGCGGTGGCGCGACATCGTCGTGGTTCCTTTTTGGCGGTAGCCAGGTAAGAAGAGTGACGGCCTTTCGGATGATCAAGGTGAAGTAGACGAGGAGGCAAGGAGGGAAGGGAAGGTGCGGGATTGATGGCGGCAAGTAGGCTGCGGCGACGCTGGCAATCGCGACGGCCAACGGGTCAGCTTGGCGAGACTCGAGACCACCATCTGCTTGACCCTCACCAAAAGGTCGGAGTCGTCTTTTCCTTGTCCAACTCTGCTGACACCCGCTCGCCTGACGCGGGACCGGCCCGGCGACAACCCCTACTGCAAGTCAGAGGGCGGACACTGCGCCACCACGCAGCACAGGCCCCCCCTCCCCCACTACCCACCGTCTCCATCTCGCCTACGTCGCTAGTGCGGGTACGCGACACCCAGGGCCGCTCACACTCGTGTCAATACAGAGGAGCATGGCCGTTTATATGCCGTCACAGTGTCACTCACCCTTCTCAACCTCAGGAACCCGTTCGACGACCCTTCATACCCAATAGCGTCCACCTAGGCAGATTTTTTTGAATCATGGGAAGATAGCTTGTGTTGAAAAGACCAGCCTGCATCTCATCCGCTCGTTGGGCCATAGATGGCCACTAAGCTATAGATTAGATATGTTTATTGTCCTCTTCCTTACCATCTCCAAGGTCTCAGCAGATCTTGCAATCGGCCTGACCGCCAGAGACCATCGACGATGGAACAGCCAAGACAGACAACCCACTCGAGTCATCGCCGAGGCACTGCTTCACCAGGAAGGAGGCTTTCAAAACGTTCAGGCACGACAGAGGCTTTGAGAAGGCTTTCATGGGAGACGCACTGGTGAAAAATAACCAGGACTGATCTCACTGCTGCCCAGCAGCTCGAAGGTGCAATTGCTGAAGCTTGTGAGGGCAGCCAATACGAAGACGATTAAAAACACTCAAAGTTGAGAAGTGTGGCCCAGACATACCCGGGATAAAAAAGGAAGAGATATGACACCGGCGGAGCGACCATAGCGAGCCGCCAAAGGTCGAGACCAAAGCTGCAGAGAACAGACACGGTACCGAGTGCGTTCACGAAGATGGAACCTGTGTGACAGTTGATGGGTGCCTTTCTACTCTGATCTATGATTAAGCTGCGCGGTCGGACAAGCACAACATCGTCAGGTGCCTCGATAAGGCGTGCAAAAGGCTTCAAGGAAGGCCTGCCTTTACATTCCGACGTATGAGCCGATTAGGCAGTACCGGGCGCCGAGGTACATACCAGATGACTGAAGGAATGAAACAGGAGAAAAGGGGTTCCGAAGCAGAGGTGAGTGTATGATGTCGAGGAGGCTTGTTAGATGAAAACGCCTAGATTGGCATAGACGAGAGGAAAGTGGCTCACGAGAGTCAAAGGCACCCTTCCGCTGAAGATTTCCCAGTCGAAAGGGAACTGGATGGAGTTAGCGACGGCTGGCTCAGCATCTCAAGCTTGAAAAAGCGCTTGGGTCCATGCCTGTCCAAGCTCACCGTAGTGATGAATTCCCACACGGTGAACCCAAAGAAGCAGAGGAGAAGATTGCTTACTGTCGTGGCCCAGTCACCGTCGAACAAGGGCACAACAGACGAGACGTCACGATGCACTTTTATTCGTCAGTAGCGGTCTTGCCCGTCAGCGAGTGACGTGGGTATCGACGCGGCTTCGTCGGTCGGTGAGGAGAGCTGGGAAAGTCGGTTGGAAGGAGAGACCGAGGCGGGAGGCGGTAGCGGCCGTACGTCGGCGACGGCATTGGCGGGCCGGGTGACGTTGACTGGCGAACGGGGGATGTTGACTGGGCGAACGAAGAGTGTTGACGGGTGAAGACGCGACGAAAGCGACTAGCGGGCCGCGGGCCGCTTGTCTTGTTCGAGAATGTGTTGTGGTCGAAGGTGTGGACAGCGAGATGCTGGCTCGGAGCCTAATGGCTGAGATCCGATATAGTATAACGGGGGAAAAGCGAGGGCGAGTCGAGTTCGAGTGCGGGAGCGTCCGAAGGGCGGCAAGTCGAGGTGGACGCGAGTAAGGGGGAAACGAGTAGGCTGGAAGCCAGCAAGCAAGGTGTAACAAGGTTCGAGATTGGGCAAGATGGTACGAGATGAGAGCATAAAGACTCGAGTCTATCTTTACGCAGTTATGATACGAACATAAAGTAGGATGGATACAGGGTATTAAGGCGCTCACGAGCTTACAACCTGGGACTGATAAATGGCGAGAGCGCGCAATAGATATGAGGGTGACAAACGAAGAGCGTCTTGAAGGGCTTGTAGAACGGGAGTAAAACTGTCCAGTTGCTTCAAGAGAAGGCTTGCGCAAGCGTTCTCCAGCCTGGTAACGAGTTGTTCCATCTGCAGGAGGGATAGATGGATAAAAAAAACAAAAAGAAACAAGGGGGGGAGGGGGGGTTCGTGGCTGACTTCTTTTATTAGGGTTAGAGTTATTCTGATTTGTCAGACTCACCACAGGATAGAGCTCCTCGTCCATCGCATGTTCATGAATGGCTGCTGGGAGTAGTTGAGCATTCGCCTGAGCGACGCCGTTCCCCGCTGCCGTCATGGATTCGAGCCGAAGGATGACAAGGCCTAACGCGCGAACATCTTCGTGGCTTAGAATGTTGGGCTTGGGAGCAAAGACTTGCTGGGGATGCGCAGATCCGCCCTGTGCCTGTAGGCGTCCTAAGAGATCGTTGGGGTACGCAACGGATATCGCCTCTGGAGCTTCCAGCCCTGTCAGAGCAAGACACACATAAACGAGGATAGTGTGATCAGAGCCGTTACAGCAGTAGCCGGCAACTGTAGATGAAAAGCGCTGTTCTGACCTTTGAGCTTCACAAGTCCAACTGGCACGACAGTAAACCCAAGTCTTTGCAATAAGACGGCGTCTCGCGTGGGCGCGCCTTCATGCAAGGCGCTTGTGATATCCTCGACGGCTGAGAAGGTCAAGTAAGGCGGTAATCACGGTCAGAGGAGTAAAGAAGCAAGATTGAGAAATGAGTGGTACTGGACGATCGCTCTCTCACCAGCAGCACTGAGTCGAATAGAACCGCCCTCAGCCGAGGCAGACACTCGGCTCGCCAAGTTGACTGGGCCTCCAAACTGCAACGGCCCGCGACGTCAGTTCCTGCACCCGGACTCAGGGGCAGAGGTTATATAATAAAGAAGTCATACTTACGTAGTCCTGGAGGGGGATTGTGAAGTGGAATCGAGTAATGCATATCCAGCTTCAGCATCTGGATATTGCTTATTACAAGGTGTGGTCGTGTGGTCAAGATGAGAGAACCTACCATTCTTCCATGAAGCGGGTCTTCCTCACAGAGAGGCTCTCCTACATGGATACCTATCCGCACACTGAGTCCCCGGAAGATGAGCTTGCCTTCGGCGTCGAATACTGTTGTTGTTCAGAACCATATCGGATGAGGTCAGTGCACACACACGCCCACGGCAGGCGAAATAAGAAATTGCGGAAGATACGTACCCTCTTTCGCGCCCTCTTGAGCCAATACTTCCACAGGCCAGGGCTCCCGAAGAAGGGCCAGTTGAACGTGTAGGCTCCAGAGCATTGCAGAAGTGGTTGAAGCGAACGCAACAACTGATTGCGGATGGGCCGGCGAGGAGTTATACGAGAAATAGAAAGGTCAATCAGGGCCTACAGCATAGCAGTTGTCTTGCAAACGCACCAAATGCATCGCCTTCCGTCTAAGAGTGACAGAGTAAAGAGAAGATTTCGGGTACTCCATCAGCAGTGCAGATCAGATTGCACGACATAACGCGAAGCATCAACCTCTGACCTTGACCTCGAACCCGCCGAGAACCCGGAGTTGACGCCGGAGGAGCGTATTGTGCAAGCGCATGGCTGTTTAGCCAACCGCCGTCGACAGGGGTAGATAGGTATCAGCCACATGCCAGGTCGCTGAACGCATCTCAGAGAGGGTGGCACTTGCCGCTCTGCATGGCCGTTGGGGCAGCTTCCCAAAGTGACGTCGACGATTTGACGTCGGTGAAGACCAGCGCGACGCGGCCGATTGGAGGTGGAACCTCGCGACTGCAAAAAAGTGAAGCCATCGCCATGAGAAAATGCGTTCGAACAGCGCAAAGCCAAGACTGAAGCTTACTCTAATCGAGCCAGCGTACGATCGCCAGGAAGAACATCCGTCGGACGTCTGCTGGCAATTCTTGCATAGTGTTCGCGAGTATCTTGTCCCTTGAATAAGTGACCAACAGCCAGGACCATCACCATAAGGCTTTCTTCCGCTCCGTAGCTGATCGCGAAATCTCGGAGCTTTTGCGCAGCGAGCATAGGATCGTCACGCTTGGTTCGGGCGATGTCGACCGCTGCCTGATGCGACATGTACTTCCAGAGACTTCGATTAGCGAGGATGATAAATTCATCCGCATCGGAGAGTTCAATCGTATGGATGGCCGGTTGCGCGTTGACGATGGGGAAGAGACCATAATATCCGAAGGAGCGGGACACGTCCAGCTCGTCGTTGACGCGTTCGCGAAGAGAAACCCACCCCTCCGCAGCACGGATCCGTAAGGTCTCAGATTGAAGTAGAGGCTCATGCTTGGTGGAGATGAGGCTTGGCGTGCCGCCACTCCTTGATGCGACGGCCAGAGCGTCTCCGACGTTGGCGACGTACATTTTGCGTTGGACAATGTAGACGATCAACGCCGATGCGCCCGCTTTCAGAAAATTGCGGTTCGCCATGGACGCGGCAAGCGCGTGCGTAGAGTCGCCGTTCGCAAAGATGCTGCCCTCCGACATCTTACGCTTGACCTCTCCTAGGGGCGACACCGCATCTGCGTACTCCTTCTGAAGACCCAAAAACGTGCGCCTCAACGCACCTGGGATGTCCTCAGTCCTCGTCTCAAGCTTGCTCAATTCAGTGGCAAAGCGCTGAGCGAAAACATCCTGGAGGAACTTCGCAAGGCGACTTCCACCAGCGGAGGAGTGACCTCGTCCATCGAACAAGCCGAGCAAACACTCGTCGTCCCGGTTACGGAAGCGCGGAATGACCAGGTCGGCCATGTTGAGATGTTCGTGGCGGCCCAAGGTGTCTGCAATGCCGTACGGCATAGAGTTGACGTTCGACAAGGAGGTCCGCACGCGACGATCCTCGCTCTCGTCGGGCATTGAAGGGATCGTCACAGTGACATCCATAAGCCCCAAAAGATGCAGAGACCTTAGACCTCCAAACTCGGATAAACCCTTACGCCTCAGGGACAATGCGGAGGGGACCGAGTCTGAAGGTTGGTACGGACTGATTTCGAGTCGCTTGTTCCCCGAGAGGTTGAGGTATCGAAGTTCCGGGTTCGAGTTCCTTGCGCATGATCACATGCAGGTGTGGGCGGCCGTCAGTGTCGATCTTCAATATGTCCTTGGATTCGGATCATCCACTTCCCGTTCACTCACCAATTCCAATCGTACGGCAAATTGACGATGTTGTACTTGAGTGCGTTGCTACCCACATCGAGACTGCACAGGCCGGTAGCTTTCCCGAGTTCGGCGGGTAAGGTCTGCAGTTTGTTACCGTTCAAATACAGAATGCGGAGGTCCGACAGATGCTCAAATTCATCTGATGGAAGGCTGACAAGGGAGTTGCCGCTCAAATAAACCTCTTCGAGGTGGTGGTTCTTAAGGAACGAACAGGTCGGAATTTCGTGGATCTGGTTGAAGCTCAAGTTCAAGACCTTGAGTTCGGGGAGATTACTGATGACATCGAAGACGTCCTCCTTAAGCCGATTGTCGCAAAGTAAGAGCTTTTTGAGGCAGCGAGAGAGAGGAGAACAATCTTCCATATCGCCATCGGCGCGGAATGGTGGCGGGCTCGGAAGGGACTCTAGGAGATTTGAGCTGACATTTAAAGTCGTAAGCCGTCCACAGTGCCAGAGTTGAGCGGGCAGTGCCTTCAAATTGTTGTTGTGCACGTTCAGCGTTTGAAGGTTCTGCAAGCGGCCTAAGGAAACGGGCAAAACGCCCAGGACGTTGGTGGTGCACGAGAGGTGAACAAGACGATCCAGGCAACCAATCGATTCTGGTAATGAGAGCAGCTGATTGCAGTCAAGCGTCAGAGAGGTCAGAGATGGTAGAGCATCGAAGACTTGATCGCTCAGTTGCGTGAGGTTGGCGGAGGACAGGTCGAGGTTCGAGAGATGGACCATGGGCTCCGAACCGACAGTCGCGCTGAAGCGGCTGATGTTGTTGTTGGCAAGACTCAACAACCGAAGGTTGGGCATTGATGTGACGTCGCAAGTTGTAACACCATTGCGATCGCATCGGAGGACCTCCAGTCTGGGCAGGCCAAAAGCGACCTTGAAGTCCGTTATTGCGTTCCAGCGGACGTCGAATTCCCGTAGACTGGTCAGGTTGGCCAGGCTGTCTGGCAAGGAGCTGAGCAAATTGTTGGCGATCGCAAACCGCTCAAGGTGAGACAACCGACCAACCTCTGGTGGTAGAGTCGACAAATAGTTGAAGGATACATCAAGGTCGACAAGGTTTTCCATCCTGTAGACAACTCCAGGGAAAACTTCGAAGCGATTATTGGAGATGTTGAGATACTTGAGCGCACGCAATTGATCAAAATAGTCCGCTGCATCCAGAGGAGCAAAGAAGGCACAAGGTCAGTGTCAAGGTTGGGAGCACTACAACGCCAGAACGGAACAAAGACGATAATGTTACGCACGGAGACCCAAAAGGCGGTTGTTATGCAGTTTGATGGAGGTCAGGTCGCGCATATTGTCGAGCCTGATGCGGTCAATGTCTTTAATTCGGTTGCTAGACACGTCCAGATGCGTGAGAGTTTGACTGTGCGCTATACTTTGAGGAATGCGTTTTAGCCCCAAGGAGCGAAGCCTTAGCTCCCTCAGAGAATCGCATGACTGGATGAAATCGAGCGGCAGGTCCGTCATGGGGTTGTTGGACAAGTCGAGACTGACTATCTCTGCGGCTCGTTGATACATGAAGATGGGTACCATCTCCAGGTTGCGGGCCTGCAGGTCCAAATGCTCCAAGGAAAAGTCGCCCGTTTCGAGTTCTGCCCCGAGCTGAAAGTTTTGAACCGAATCTGGCCGAAACACAAAAGCCAACAGATAGGAGAGGTCGTCACAACCGACTTCCTCGATCCTGTCTGCGTCCGTAAATCCCGCCTGGTCGAGACGGCGCCGCTGTAGTACGACGGGCTTCTCCTGGGCTCCCAGAGGACGTTCTACCGACCGATGATGACACATGGGAGAGCAATCGCGTACGTGAGCCGCAGAACTCCAACCTTGACCTTCCCCATTCTTGCTGCTCACCTTGCCCCTTCTCGCGCACGTAGAGGCGGAAGGCGCCCGCTTCCGGGGCGATAAATTTTCGGGTCAGCATCGCGTGCAACTCTGCAGTGGTGGTAAGCAATGGGCAGGTGACCGTGACAAATGTCCAATCGCTGCGGAATATGCGTAGGTAGTGCTGGAAATGTGTTCACAACCCAATCAATCCGGTAAGTGCCAAAGGGTTCCGCTGCGGGTGAAGGTGAACGCTCACTCACGTTTCGCGTTGCGAAGGTAGCCAAAGTGCTGGATGTGCTGCCGGCTGTCCCAGGCCGTTTTTGAGTATGAGGTTCTTTTCCATTCGCTCTCGACGACTCGTCCCGGTCGTCTGCGTCGTTGCTGCCCTTGCTGGACGGCCTACCCTGCAGAGCTCCTGCGGTGCTCGGTCTGGGCAATCGTAAACCCCGACCAAATCGCGACGGCAAGCGGGTGGAGGGAGCAGGCGCCTCGATCGAAGAGGCGTGACTACTGTCTCTACGGGCAGTGTCCATAGAAGCTGCATCTGACATGGAACGTTGGCTGTCGCGAACATTTTCGTACGACCTAGATCGGCCATCCGGGTATGGCGCAGCAAGAGAAGTAACCGAGCTAGGCATCAATCCGGGCGCCTCTGGGCCCAAGACTTCGACCAATTCGCGCCCGGTTTCCTCGTAATCGTCATCGTCTGCGTCCAGAGACGCGTCCGCCAATTGGTCGCCGAAGTTTCTGCTCGCCGACGAAGACGGCCCGCTTGAAAGTTCGGTAACCCTTGCCGAGCTGACAAGAGGAGTTGCGGAAGGTTGTAAGTCGCCCTTGTTGTCGACCTCATCGTCATCATCATCGTCAGGCAGCGACTTCTGTTCCACTTGGACCGCCCAGCTATCAGGGGCTTGCCAGGTGGCGCCAGAAGTGGAATTCATTGGGCCGAGTCGTTGGCGTGGGGAAGGCGCTGTTTCCACGTCGGGAAAGCTATAGTCCGGATCGACAAGCGGACCTTGACCGTCCGTCATCCGCGCAGAGCCAGATTGACCGACAATGTGAGGTGCTCGTACGTAAGGTGAGGAACCCCGCCGGCCAAAGACATCGACGAATTGGAGGCTTGACGTCGATCCAGCCGGCGAATCCGACATTGATGGGGAGCCATGCCCGGTTCCCGTGCTAAAGGTTGAGGTCACGCTGTCTTTCCTCAGGCCTACAGCGCTTGCACCTGCGCCGGGGTAGGCAGACCTCGACGAGTCTATAGAGCTTCTCCCAGGCAGTCCGGATTGGGTTCCCAGGGGACGACCTGAAGATGTAGAAGCAGCATCAGACTGCTGCAACTCGGCGTGTGAAATGCGACGCAGAGCCGCCTGCGACAGGCTGATATGGGATGGTCTTCGAGCATTGGCACGATGGTGGGAGGTGAGCGAAGGATCCCCGCTGTGATGCAGGGCTGAGGCGAGATGAAAAGGATTGAGTCCCCTTTTGTGCGAGTGAGCTTCTGTCTCACTTTGGCCGTTCGAGCGTGTCGTCGGGGACACCTCTTCGGGCGGCGTCGGAGGATCCTCCCAGGGCGCAATGACAGCGGGGTCATTATGACTGGTGGTGCTGCGGAGCGAAGTTTGTCGCTCGTTCGGCTGCCTGCTGGACACGAGCCTCGCTGAACGCAGTCCTGGTGGTGCCACCTCCTGGTTCTTGGCGAGGTAGCTGAGTTGACTGCTACTGGCTGACCTGAGGTGATTCGTGTTGATGATGCCTTCCATCCGATCAAGGCTAGTGTTCAAAGAGATATCTACGCCCCCTGAGTTGATATGTGAAGACGAACGACCCGCCTCGCTCGAATCAGCTCTCGCCCCAAAGCTTGTCTTCCGATGGTGGTGATGATACTACGAGTATGCAATACCAAAAGCCAAGAGCCTATATCAGCAAAACGGGTCCAAAACTTGTGGAGCTCTTCGACAAAGTGGCCTTCTCCCACGGACCTCGTCGCCAAGCCTGTCTTCCTCGAGTCTCTTGTCTCGTCCCCCAATCTCTTTCGCCTTGTCCGACGGCCTCCCGCGTCCCGCAGACACCACAGAGGACAACCTCGAAGAGTCTCTGCTCACGTCCGGTGCTGATCCCCCGGGATCTTCACGTGCAAGTCAGTCAACAAATGGAAAAGAAAGGACAACGTCAGCCGAAGATGGACAGATAGCGAGCTTTGCAATCAATCCAGCGAAGTGTGCGGTGGAGGATGCAAGTACTAATTGAGATAGGCATGCGCACCTTCGACCCACTCGCTCTTCTCCGAAGTCCCGGGTCCGCCGCTCGCCTTCTTCTTAAGGTAGCTAAAGATACCCCTACTCCGCTTCCCCTTTCCGTCCCGAAAAGAAGAGGTGGAGTTTTGTCGGTCGCCTCGAGGAGGAGTGGCACGAGTACTACTTGCTTGGCGGAAAGACAAAGAGGAGGGGGTGTCCGAACGCTGGCGCAAAGAGGAAGACGAACCCTCGCGCAGAGAGGTGGGGCTTGTCGTCGACGTCGAACTGGTCATGGCGGACGAGAGCACAGATCGCAAGGACGTCGACGACGCAGCAGCCTTTTCCGACGCAATAAGTACGCATACAGTCTCAGCACCAATCCCACTTCAACGAAAAAGGCAGTACAGAAGGTACGCAGGACACGACAAAGAGCGACAGTAAACTCACTGGCTGGAAGGCACCGACGTCCGATCGTTGAGAGGGCCCATCCTGGAACAAAAAAGGGCTGACATGTTCTGGTTTTGCTACATTTTCCTTCCCGGAGCCTTGTGGTGGTGTCATCGTGGGCTACCGGAGTAACACTTCGCTTGTTGGTTTCGGATGAGGCAAGGGGCAAGAGGAATTACGGAAAGGGTGCGAGGATGCGGCTGGTTCAAGGCGTCGTTGACGTCAAGGCATGGCGATCTGAACAAGCAAATAGGGCGACCAGCGAGTGCTTGCGGGCCAGTCGGACGAACCAGTGCTGAAAGAAGGAAGATGTTTGTTGTAGACGATCTCAACGGTCCAGCGTGGCCCACACGAATGTCCACCCGGCGACTGCACGCGCCAACCGCCGCAGTCAGGCCATGTGGTAGGTATGCCAGCCTGACCTCATTCCTGACCACCAAACAATATTCCCCTGTCCTCTCGGCAGCGGACCTTTGCCATTTCGTCGCTCTCAGCAGAAACACGCTCCTACCATGCTGCTTGCCTCGCTCTTAGTCCTTGCGGCAGTCACAGGACGCGAGGCGGCGGCTTGGTACCTCCCGGGCTCCGCTCCCCGGTCGTACGCCCCTCTTGATCCTGTCGATGTTACAGTCAACGCTCTGACCCCTTCGATCAACCCTCAAAATCAGATCAAGGTGTGTGCCGCACCATTGGGCCGCTGGTGATTTCAGTAGAGATATTCAGGCCGTGGACCTGCCGGCTATTTAGCAACAATGCTCAATTCCCCATCTCATTCCCCGCGTTTGCGTTGCAGTCGCTCGTCTCTTACGACTTTTATGATGATCGGCTTCATTTCTGCAAGCCTCCTGGAGGCCCTCAACGGCACAGCGAGAATTTGGGAGAGGCATTATTCGGAGACCGTATCCTGACGTCCCCTCTCGAGGTGATCGCTTCGCACCGTCGCCTCGCTCTTCTTGAAGGCGTTGATCGCAGCTCGTTCTGACCACCTCAACGCGGATGCAATTTTCTCCATGCAGGTGCGAATGCTGCAGAATACGACCTGTCAGACCCTCTGCACCTCTGCCATTCCGCCCGGAGATGCCAAATTCATCAACGACCGAATTCGCGAGTCGTACACCGTCAACTGGGCCGTCGATGGTCTTCCTGTTGCCCATATGATGGTTGAGGAGAAGACTCAGGACATATTTTATTCCGTCGGGTTCGCTCTAGGTTCGACCGACGGGCCACTGGAACAGCCTGTCCTGTACAACCACTTCACGCTTTATTTGGAGTATCATGAGAGGTCACCGCAGGACTTGAGAGTTGTTGGCGCTCTGATCTGGCTCAAGAGGTGCGTGCCAGTTGTGTGCTTTATCAATGGTTTCGTGCGTGTATAGTGTCAAGCCGCGCAAATCTGACGTCCTTTGCCATGACATTCTGACACTGCAGCATTGATCATAGCCGTTCAGGAGGATCATGCTCTCCAGCCTCGACGTACCCTCTAGTATTGAGCGAATCGGCCCGGACCAGTGTGGCATACACTTACGATGTTATCTGGAGACCCTCCGATGTGCCTTGGGCTTTGAGATGGGATGCTTACCTTCGCGTTTTCGACCCTCGGATTCATTGGATGTCTTTGGCGAATTCTGCACTGGTTGTCGGGTTCTTGTGCGCTGTCGCCTGTTTGCTCCTGCTCCGAGCCGCCAACCGGGACATTACTCGATACAATGCCGTCCTGTTCGACGATGAAGGCCTAGCAGAGGATTGGGGCTGGAAGTTGATCCATGGAGAGGTCTTCCGTGCTCCACGCCGCCCACTTCTTCTGTCTGTTTTAGTGGGCAGCGGCGCCCACCTTCTTGCCATGTCCTCTGTGACGCTCGGTGGGTAACCGAAGAAGGCTGCAGATATCCTACCAGCTTCTATGGTGTCCTGACGTTTATGGTTCTCATCCATTCAGTCTTCGCTCTCCTTGGCTTCCTCTCCCCTTCCAATCGAGGCTCCCTCGGCACAGCCCTCCTGGTCACCTATGTGCTGTTTGGGTCGGTCTCAGGCTGGGTGTCAATGCGGACGTACATGTCGATGGACGGTGAGAAGTGGAAGCAGTGCATGTTTTTGTCCGCCACTCTTCTCCCTACGTAAGTCTCTTTTTCACACTTGCTGAATCTGCGCCGCCGTCACCGGCGCCGTTCTGTACTGAAATTCCATTTATGTTTCTAATTGTTGTAATGTGTAGGACCGTCTTTGCTGCCATGCATCTCTTGAATTTCTTTCTTGTTGGAAGTGGAGCTTCGGGCGCAGTTCCTTTCGGTGAGACCAGTCTTGTATCTTTCTTCTGATTGCGATTTTGCCATAGTGGCTGACATCCCCTCAATGCTCGTACCCGATAGGGACGATGGCCGCCCTGGTAGCTCTCTGGTTCCTGGTCTCCACCCCGTTGTGTATCATCGGTGCGATCTTGGCGCTGCGAAGAGGGGCTGCAAATCACCCGACCAAGGTCCACCCTATTCCGCGACAGGTAGGTGACTAAAGTTTCCACATCCATTCTACATCAATGTGAATTGATATGCATATGTTCATCTGATCAGATCCCGCCTCGGCCTTGGTACATGGGCTTGATTGTGAGTATGGAGAGAATTGCGTCGCCACACTGATTTTCTCATCCTGAGTCTGCAATTTTCTACGCCAGCCAAGCACTTTAATGTGCGGCATTCTTCCTTTCGGCGTGAGTCTGACCTACTGCACAGCTGCTTACCGTGCCTAGCTTTGAAACTGATGGAGATTTTTCCAGGCTATTGCCATTGAGGGTTATTATCTCTCAACCAGCGTCTGGGGTGGACGCATATATTATGCCTTCGGTTTCCTCTCTCTCACTTTGGCTATCGCTTTCCTGGCGAGCGCAACCGTCGCCGTTCTTAACTGCTGTGAGTTGTCTTTCGGCTGAGAGCTTTGGACGCGGCGTATGCATATAGAATGCTAAACTAACAAGTGTCTCCTGTGCTTGACATGTCGTCATCAGACTTCACTTTGTGCAGAGAGGAATGGAGGTACGTCTTTGTGCGGCGATTTACACTTGGAATTGATATGCTTGGCCCCTGCCCCTTGTTCTTATCTCGCTCTCATTGATTTCTTCCATCCGTGCCGCAGGTGGCAATGGAGGGCTTTCTTGACCGGAGGGGGTTCGGCTTTCTGGCTGGTCGCTTTTGGCTTGCTTTACTCTGCCCGACTCGCTCTCGAAGGCTTTGTCAACAAGGTCCTCTTTACGGGCTATTTACTGCTCGCCGCACTGCTCTGGTTCATCGTCACTGGTGAGCTTGATTAGTCTTCTGGAACCATGTTTAGGTGTGTCATCGACTGAATACATCCACTTCGCTTTCTTCAAATAGGGTCGATCGGATGGCTGGCTTGCTATGCCACTGTCCGCACTTTGTACTCTCGTGTTCTGCGGATAGACTGAAGGGTTGCGTGAGCAGCCTGTTTCGGTCTTTTATCTGCGGGGATGGAAGCCAGTGGCCGTAATAGTTACTAGAAATACAGGATCGTCCATACACTACACAGTACACAGGATACTTGGTGTCAAAGAAAGTGTCGCGACGGACTTAATAGCCGAAGCGCAGTTGTTCGCTGTGTGTTCGATGCAAAATAGCAGACATTATCAGCCAAACAGGCCCGGCAGACGATAGTTTCCGACGGCAGACCCACCGCGTAAATACCGGAGGCTTCCAGTTCAGTTTCTCCGGGTCAATTCGTCGGCGACGCTTCTTGGCCTGTTTCTCGTACTGCTCGATAATATTCTCGGACAGACAGTAGATGTGTTGTCCCTTGTAGAACTTGAGGATCTGCAAAGCTTGGAAACTTTCGGGGATGACGGAGCACGCATCAGGATAATGGTCCCAAGACTAGAGGTGATCAAGACTCGGAGTACACACGTGTGCATGATATCGGCATGGACGATCGAAGTCTTGCTGGCGATCTCATCGATGCTGATCTCCTCGCGCGTGTTGAGAAGAAGCTCGACGATCTTTTCCGCCCAATACGCGCGGTAGCTGAGCAGACCCAGGTCGCTGAGCGGCTTCTCCGGACTCCCGAGCTTACCCTCCCGTTTGCTGAGCTCGTAGGAAAATTCGATAAGGAGTTTGCCGTACCCGGTCCGCTGATGCTGAGGCAGGGTGAGGATACAAGCCACGTTGTAGTTCTCCGCAGATTCCTTCTCTTTCGAGAAATACCCGATGAGATGGCAGCCAGAGTCGTCCCGGGCGCACATGACGTAGAAGAGAAAAGGGTCGACGTCGTAGTATAAAGTCTTGTGGTCCAAAAAGCATTTCGACAGCAGACACAAGTTGCGGCACCAGGTCTTCTGCCGCCGACCGTCGATCTCGAAGAAGGAAATGTCCTCATGGCGGTAGATCTCGTTGCCGGGAGGATGAACAAGCGTGCACTTGCGACGATGTCGTGAGAGAGAGAGCGAGGAGGGGAAGTAGGAAAGGCAAAACTCGCAGATGTAGAGCACTGGGAGATGGGCGTACTCGGCGGGGTAGGGGCTAAAGTACCACGCCTCCACCTCATGCCTGCCCATTTGCAGACGGTTCAGGTTCTTGACCCGAGAGATCTCGTGCACTGACTGCGTCATCGACCCCGATGTTCGAAGCCTCTCGATTTCTTGCTCCTTGCTGAACGTCTCGGTCCGTTGGTTCGGATGAAGGGAGGCCGCCTGCGAGGCGGCAGATGCTTCGTCCGCGAGGTCCGTCTCTTCGTCCGGCTGTCCGACCGTTTCCACCGGCATCATAGCCCCTTCCTCCATATCAACGTCTTCACCCTCAGCATCCGCGTCCCCTTCCTCTGGAGATTCCGAAACGTGGGTGGGATGCGAATCGGTCCCTCCCTGTTCGTCTTCGGGTGCCTTCGATTTGCGAGATTTTGACTCCTCGCGCTGTGTGGTGCTCTTTCCAGCCTTCGTAGCCGCCTTCTTAAGGAGGCTTTGCGAAGGAGGTCGCACTGGGGATGAAGGACGCTGTGGTGTGCTGGCACCACTGGCCCTGCTAATACCCCGCGATGTTTGATGTGCGGACGTCCCATCCGAACCCGCCTTCTTCTTCGCGGCCGGGGGCTTGGGCCATTCCATCTCGCGTGACAGAATCAGCCTCGACCCTGAAACCCACTCGTCCAAGCGCTTGTTGAAATCCTTATAATGCACTGCACAGAGCGCGGACAATCGAATGCATGTCGACCGGTCAACGTGAATGCGAGTTTCCATGCTCGGAGACCTCGGCTCCTCGAGCCTTGCAAAGCTCCTTTCATTTCTCACCATAGTACTCGAGGAAATCTTCAGGCTTAATTGCGTCACCATCTTCGGTGGACTCGGTCTTTATCGTCGATGCAGATTTGGTCCGGGACCGAGATTTCGGCTTTTCGCGGATGGACAGGATCTCGGCGCGGCGTTGTTCAATTTCGCCGGATGGCAACGGCTTGTCGACGAATACCTTGCATCCCACCCTGACATCGTGAATCGAATATGTACCCCCTGCTTGGCTTTCGGGATGTGGCGACACACGATCATCGGTGCCTGCCGGTGGTGCCATGCTGGAGGTGGGGTTTGGTGTGGTGGTTGGAGACGAAGGTGTGCGCAGCGACGCACGAGTAGGGTTATCCCACCGGAGCGTGATTGAGTGATCGAGTGAGGCCCGGCCGTCGACCATCAGGCACTCATAGCATAGACTCACGATCTTGCCTTTTTGACCACCTCCTCCAAAAGGAAGGGAAAACGATGAAGGTTATCAAGAAAGCGATAGACAAGACGGAGAGCGGGTACGTCACCCTTTGTGCGGAGGAGGACGAGGACATGTGGCACGTGTACAACTTGATCAATGCAGTGAGTGGGTGAAGCGCGACGGAGGGTTGTGGGCCGTGTGGCTCCATGGGGGACGGAGGAGTTGACTTCTTTCTGTCGCCCTCGCGTGCTTACTTGTTCGCATGCCCGTCTTCAACTTTGCAGGGTGATGAAGTGCGCGCGCCAGCGATTCGGTAAGTTTCTCCCTACAGTGCGCCCGTCCAGCCCCGGGCGTAGAACAAGAGCCCTCGGTGCTTGGATGGGAGTCGACTCCCTCATCTCAGCATCCTTCCCTTCTTTCCTCTGTCGTAGTGATTTTCATTTTATTGAAACCCTCCAACTTTTCCCTCCCTCTGCCGCGAATAGACGAGTCGTATCCGAATCCTCAACTGGGTCCACCGAATCTCACCGCGTTCGACTCAACCTGACGCTCCAGGTGGAAAGGGTAGCATTTGACGCCTCCAACTCTGCCGGGCCCTCCGATCCCGGTCTAGGCGGCGGGACCCCGGGGACGGGGGGAGGTGGTGCGGGTGGTCCCGGGGCTTCGGGAACATCCACTCCTGGCGGAGGTGGCAGTACTCCTTCCGCGGCATCGGGAGGAGGCGCGACTCTCTCCATTTCCGGCCGTGTTACCTCGGAGAACCCGTACGTGAAGATGGGTGCGTATCATACCTTGGACCTGGAGAAGAACCGAAATTTTACGATCGGGAAAGAGGAGTGGGATAGCGTACATCTGGAGAGGATTCAGGAGAGCGCGGACGTCGGGGCTAGGGCGGAGGTGGGGGCCGTCGTCATGGGCGAAGGTGAGCGATATTCGGAGCACATGTTCGTACTGCGTTTCGACATGGCTGTCGGTTTGTGGAGCGCGTTTCGTCCGAATTGACGGTGCAGATGCGACGCATGGAACGTTTTTCGTTTGGGACCCACCGCTCAGGAACGGCCGCGGTGTGCCTCCTGACGGAGCACATGACGGTGGTACGACAACGTATAGACATGCCGATTCCGCGCAAACGCAAGGGATCAACGACACTGGCAGAGAAGGTGGGTTAGAGAGGGCTTCGAGACTGGGACGGAAGGAGTCGTGGTGCGAATTTGCCGCGGACCTGCTTACAGCTCGACTGATCAGATCGCATATTGTGTCCTTTTCACTTGTGTCGGGCTGTGCCTCTGCCCTATTCATTTTTTTTTCGATCAGGCTACATCCCGCTTCTACGCCGCTCTCTACGCCGCCATCATTCGCCTGCTCTCCCTCCCAGCCATCCGCCTCATCATCCTTGCCTCGCCAGGATTCACAAAGGACACGGTATACGAGTACCTCTTTGCCGAGGCGACGCGTAGGGGGGATAGGCTGCTCCTGGGAAGCGGTGTGAGGCAAAAGTTTTTAAGGTTGCACTGCTCCAGCCCGCATGTGCACAGCCTTGTCGAGGTTCTGAGCAGTCCCGAGGTGAGTCGGTGGACTGGAAGCTGGGCAGCACTCGGTCTTGGGCGTCCCAGGGTGGCCGCGTTAGGTGCGCGGTCTCGTCGTTATTGACCCAGTCCACCTTGTCCTGCATGGTTTCCTCTGGTCGCTGGCGCCATCAAGGTGGCATCTCAACTCAAGGACACGCGTTTCGCACGAGAAGGGCTGATGCTGGACAAGTACGCCCAGGACCATCCCTCCCATCGCACAACTCACCTGTCCTGACTGGTTTTTTAATTGCTCGCTCTCGCCCTCTCTCGAGCAGGTTCTTCAAGATGCTCTCGCAAGACGAGCTACGAGCTTGGTACGGCGAACAACACGTCGAGAGGGCTGCGGAGAGGGGAGCGGTTGGCACGCTGTTGATCAGCGACGGCCTGTTCAGGTGCGTCGTCCTTCTACGAGACTGCAAGGGACGATCAAAGGCGCGAGCTGGAGGGGGAGATTGCGGCCGCTGATTGCCGCACATGTCTTGACGCGCAGATCGCCAGATCCGCAGCGACGGAAACGGTTTGTGAGACTGGTGGAGGAATGCAGGAAGCAGGGCGCCGAGGTGCTCATCTTCTCGAGCATGCACGAGAGCGGGATGCGTGAGTAGGCGGTTGTTTTCCATCTCTCGGACGAATTCCCTACGCCGTGGCGAGGAGAGAGTATGCTCGGGCTGACACGAAAGTTCGATGGGCCCCCTTCCCCTTCCTCTTCCTTTACACGGCCGGGACTGACACAGAGCTGAACCAGCTGACGGGCATCGCCGCTATCTTGACGTTCCCGTTGGACATCGAGGTGGTGGAAGAGGAGGAGCGCGTGGAGAGGGAGGAACGGGAGGAGCGAGAGCGAAGAGAGCGGGAGGCGGCGAATGGCGGCAGCTGAGTCGTAACCCGTTCGATGTACGTGATGCGCGTTCTAGAATGCTATCTATCTATACAGGCGACGTCGGCCGTAGCACGTGGGCGTCCGTTGCCCGTCTTCGCGACGCCGGTTCCTCCCGGATGTACCGTAAGTGACATTATCTCAGCAACACTCCGACCGGGCACACATGCTCGCCGGAATTGACGGAAAGACGGGGCTCGGGTTTAACGGGAAGAGGCACGTGCTCCTGCTTACGTGTATTAGTCAGGCGCGCTTCGGCCGAATGGTCGGGAAGGCGCGATCGAGAAGAAAATGGTCGCAGAAGTTGGCTGGTCGTTGCAGAGGCCGGGCGAGGAGGTCGGTGCGGGCGGTGAGGTGAGAGGGAGAAAGACGTACGCAGGACTTGAGGAGCGCAAGAGATGAGAGAGGGATGGGATGGGATGGGTGACGAGCATGCTGACAAAGGCACAGCGAGAGCCGTCTTGGCCCATTTGTCTTGCTCGTCTCGTCTCGTCGGAAGCTTCCAGGTGAACATCGACGCACGCACAACCACAACCGGACGGGCCGCGCTGGCCGGGAGGAGGATCAACGGAAGGTACATAAGCCAGCTTGTGAGCGATCCGTGAAATGAAGAAACCTCATTCCCCCCTCGCCTTTGCCCTCACCACTCGACTTGCCCATCCTACCTCGTCACCATGCCCGCCAAGATCGCCGTCGTTGTCCAGTGAGTAGTCGCAGAGGCATGCCAGCTCTCTCACCCTTCACCCTTTCCGTCGCCCTCCTCGTCCCGTCCACGTCCACGTCCACGTCCACGTCCACGTCCTCGTGCTCATCTCTCCTTCCTTCCTCTTCCCCCTAGCTCCCTCTGGGGCCACATTAACACCCTGGCCCAGGATGTCGTCAAGGGTCTCCAGGAGGCCGGCGCCGAGGTCAAGGTGTTCCAGTTCCCGGAGACCCTCTCGGAAGAGATCCTGGCCAAGATGCACGCCAACAAGAGCCTCACCGCCTCTTACCCTGTCATCACTCCCAATGACCTCAAGGAGTTCGATGGCGTGAGTCTTTCCCTCCCTCCGTTTCTATCGCCCACCAGAACAACGGCGTGCGCCGCAGCCGGCCTTTCGTGCGAGCGGACGATACTGAATCAGGTTTGCCGATCTTTGCCTCGTCGTAATAGTTCCTCTTCGGTTTTGGCACCAGGTACGGCCGTGCCCCCGCCCAGGCGTCTGCCTTCTTTGACGCCACTGGCGGTCTCTGGGCCTCTGGCGCGCTCGTCGGCAAGTTTGCCGGCATCTTCACCTCCACCGCCTCTCAGCACGGTGGCCAGGAGACGACCGCTTGTGAGACTCAGACGCTTTCGATATGCCTTTTTTTTTTCCTGCTCGTCGTGGTCGCGCACGGGATTGTCCTGACCTCGGAGGCTCCGCTGCCCTCTCGATTCGCCCCCTCCCCCAATCACCAGTGTCCACCATCCCTTTCTTCGCCCACCAGGGCATCATCTTCGTCCCCATCGGCTTCGCCGCCCCGGAGATCACCGACCTCACCGAGATCGTCGGCGGCTCCGCTTATGGCGCCGCTACGATGGCTGTGAGTGGACAGCCCACTCCGTCCTTTTCGAATTTTGTCGCGACGGCGTGAGACTGACTGCGTATGGCGTCCATCTCCTTTGGAATTTCCCTCCTTCTCCGATCTGCTTCCTCTCTCTCTCACAGGGCGCCGACGGCTCCCGCCAGGTCACCGCCAAGGAGCTCTCCGTTGCTCGCTTCCAGGGCAAGCACTGTGAGCTTTTCCTTTCGCCGTCTCCTTTCCTTCCCGTCCACGTCGTCGGTCCACCGAAGCCCGAACGCGCTGACCACCCCCCTCTCTCCTTTTATTATCTTGCGCGGCACCTTCATTTCGTTTTTTGCCCAATCCACCCAGTCGGCACGATCGTCAACCAGTTCGTTGCTGGCAAGAAGTAAACTAGTCCTCCCAGGCTCGTTCCCTTCTGCCTCCTATCCTGACAGGACGGCCCATAATCTTCCCTCTCCCCGCCCTCTCCTAATACAAAGGAGCCATCCTCTTTCAGTCCGCCGCTCCTCGTCGCCCGCCCCTTTTCCTTCCCCGGAAGTTCCTGTGACACGTCGTTTCGGTGGAAATCGAGCTTTTTTTTTTTGCAAATGCGTTCGTCCCGTCCGCTCTGGTTTGAGTTCGTGAGCTAGCAAGACGAGCCGAGCCAGCGTTGAAAAGAGTCAAAACAAAACCGACCGGGGCGATGGAATCTGCTAAGCTAAGCTAGCGTTGACCATTTCCTCATCGTACACCCAATGGCTGAAATGAGAACGCGCTAGCATCATCACTGTCGGTCCCTGATGCCGGGAGGGCCGCCAGACGGCCCCTCGGCCATCGTTAAGCGGTCGACGCGCCATGTCGCAACACATCAACCCCTTCCTTCTTTCCATCTCCCTCCTCCAGCCCCGGCTTCGTCTATATCGTCCCTCCATGCCCGTTCTTCAACGCCCTCAACGCCTCCTTCGCCTCCTCGATTCTCCGCCGGCGCTTGACTACCAGTTCGGACAGCAGTCGGCTCGCTTCGAGTGGCTTGCCGAGCACGTGTCGCGATAGGACGCGGTCGAGGTTAGACTGCGTAGTGCGGGGCGTAACGAGGAGAAAAAAAAAAAGTGAGCCTCGGACGGACGAAGAAAGGGTTGGAAGACAGGATCGACGGAAAAAAACGAAAGAAAACTTTGAAACCAAGCCAAGCACCCAAGCCTTAGCCCATTTACTCTCTCACCTCCAAATCCGCCCTCAGCCCGTCTCCGACCCTGTCCCACGCCTTCCAATACCGCTTCTGCGCCTTCTTCCACCCTCCCTGTAGCCTCCAGACGGCCAGAGCGGTAGCAAGACTCGCTGCGCCCACGGCGTTGGGCGTCTCCAGGAGGGCTGTCCAAGCGGCCCAGTAGCTTGCCACCACGCTGCTTCCGCCTAGGACGTAGGCCTCCAGTACGCAGTGCTGTGCGCCCATCTGAAGAGCATCGATCGGTCCTCCCGGCGCTGCCAGCTGCTCTCTTCGACGAGAGAGGGGTTCAGAGAGCGACGAAGGCGGGAGAGAGCGCAGTGGTGGATAGGAGGCAGAGATGGTGTTGAGAAGGAGAGCGGAGTGGAAAGGAGAGGCACCTGTGGAGGAGAGCGCATCTTGAGGGGAGAGAGAGTGAAGGATGGCGTCGGTACGGGAGGAATGATGCGAAGCGAGAGAGAGAAGTCGGCCTGTTTCGTACACGAGCTAGAGAGAAAGGAAGAGGCGGCCACGCACGAGAAACGATCAAATCAACAATCCCGTACGGGAAAACGACGTCGACAACGGTGCAGGACGAGGAGAAAGACAAGCTCGACGCAAGGCGAGCCACTCACCTTCGTCTCCAAGCCCCTCCCGAAACTCCTCTCCACTGCGGCCTTCGTCTCGACGCCCACGTCGTCCACTTTCCAAAACAACTTCCACCACTGGAGCCTGGCTTTCAATGCTTCTTCCACCTCCTTCCGTGCGCTTCGCAATCTTTTTCCTACCTCGTCCTCCGCCCCTTGCCCGCTGCTCTTGAACGAGCTTGCAACGTCAAGGCCCTCCTCTTTCCGTCCCCCCTCGTTCGCCTGAGAACCTCGCAAACCAAGCACACCCTCCCGCGTGACCCTCGCTGCCTCCCTCGCCTCCTTTGACAACACCTCCGACCGCCCTACCACCTCTCTCACCTCGTCCTCCGCCCGCACCAACGCAGCCGTGGCCGTTTCTAACGCTCGAGAAAGTGCGAACTGTACAGAGCGTAGTCGGAGCGCGACGGTGCGTCGAGCCAAAGGAGAAGGCGGTAGTGGGCTCCCGTCGCCACCGATGCCGCTGTCATGGTCAACGTCCGTGTCAAGATCCACGCGCGCCTCGAGGATGGAGCGCACTGCCGAAACGCCCGAAGCGGCCTGGCGCCTTTCGAACTCGTTCACCGCCTCTGAGCGACTCAGCGGTCTCCCGCGGGAGTCGACGTTGTGTCGGAAGACGGCGTTCGCGACGTGCGCATCGTTCGTGTCTATCCAATGCACAGAGGGCAACGGCGTGCGTCCGCCAAGTCCTTCGCCTGGGAGAAGGGAGCCCAAGTTTCGAAGCACGAAGTCCTCTTGTTGTGCTCGAGGGAGGATGGAATCAAGAGAGGATAGCCGATTTACGATAACGTGAGTGTTGGGCTTTGAGGCGAAATGGCGGAGGAGGTTGAGCGTCGGGGAGGTGTAGCGCGAGAGGGTGTGGGGATGCTGGAGGAGGAGGAGAGAGGGGAAGACGAAGAATAGGATGTCCGAGGCGTAAAGCACGTCTAGAGTGGACGGTGATGGTGAAGGATCTGCGATGGCGTGGAGTTTCCAGATCGTGAGCACCGATAAACAAGGCTTGGCTGTGAAGTAAACGCGGAGGTCAGGACGACTCCTCACCGATCATTTCGAGCACCTTGCTCCCAGTCCCCTTGAGCCAATCTGATGGTAATCGGATATTTCCCTCCTCATCCCTGCCAACCTGAGCTCCATAAGAGATCCGCGAGATGCGCGGGCGTCCCCCGTCGTCCACCGCCGTGGAAGGATAACGGTCGAGCAGGGCGAGACGGCGCGGGTCGGTCTCATCGTAAAGGGGGTCGTCCAAAAGAGCGTCGACGAGCGAGGTGGTGCCTGAGAGACTGTCTCCAACGACTACAAGCAATTGAGACAAAGACGAATGATCAAGCATAAGCGGACACGCTCGCCTGGCGATGGCAGCAGCTCGGCCTCAGGATAGCACGGAGCGGCAGAAACCCACAAGCGACGCTCGCGCTCCTCTCCCTTCCCTCCGCTAGATCCTCCACTAGCATAGTCAACCTCCTCTTCCACTCATCGTCCTCGATAAACGTATCAAACAAGGCCTTCGCGCCCCTCAGGTCATTGCGGGCTCGAAGACGCGGGGAGATCGGCACGCTTCCACCGGAGGAGGGCGGAAAAGACGCGGGAGTTGGTGTAGATACGGGCGGGTTCGGGTTCGGTTTCGACTGCCGTTGGGTGACGGGGGAGGACGAAGCGACGGCAGCCGCCGAGCTAGCCCAGCGGGGCAACCGGACAAAGCCGTGCGCCGGTGCTGGCCGTGATGTACTGGCCTTGACCAACTGACGAGCGCTGATGGGGCGTTTCATGGGGGTGAGGAGAGTTATCCACCGACTGGGCCTTCCGAAGTTCGCGACGTCTCAGGACTGCCCGCCGGCGCCGCAGCAAGGCTTCGGCCACGTGCGAGCGACAGGCGGGTGGCCTGAGCGGGACGGTCTGGACGGGTGAGAAATTCGCGACCATCCGTCTCGAAAGCCACCTCTGGCCATGTTCGGTCCATTCATTTCCTCCTTCCGGTCGTACAGACAAGCGACGAGGCCAAAGGACGAGAAGGGCAGCAGGGACTGAAAGCGCGTGCGTGGTGCATGTACATGTAGAGGAGAGGTAATCACTAGCACATTCAGACACGGTGATGAGTGCCAATGAGGGCGCGTTGGGACGAGCGAGGAGGGGTGACGGCGGGGTGCCTTGAGATCCGGTTGGTTTCCACTTAGAGAATCGGAGGAGGCGGACGTGGACGAGCACTCACGGAAGACGGCCGGCCAGGAAGGGGTGGAGCCGCCAATTGCATCTCAGAGAAAGACGGACGGGTCCTCTTGTTGTACCCAGAAGGCGAGGGCGATGACGATGTAGAGGGAGATGAGCACTGTCGCCGCGACGAGGATAGGAGGAGATGGCCGTTGCGAACCCGCGTTCACATAGGTGAGTATCAAATCCTGCCTGACGCAATAATGGAAACGACTGGGACGGATGAGAGATGAGAGACTCACTCATGCCCTCCATGTAGTTCGACTTCCCGTCTTGCAACAGCAAGTTCACGAGGAGGACGCTCACGATGAGCGAAGTCGTCTCGAAGGCGTGGAAGTAGAGCTGCGACAAAAATGTGAAATAACAGAGATTTAAATATGCCTCAGTGGAGGGTGTCGAAGCTATACGTTCTCCCTCGATTAAGCTCACCGTGAGCGGGACCTTCATGATCCAGGCGACGACGACGAGCGCCGGAACGACCTGGATGGCGGAAACAGGGAATGGTCGTATCAGAGAAAACTCGGTCATTGTGGAAGAGAGAGTCGGCGCATAGTCCCAACTCACCCCGACAGCGATCTGAATGCTACTTCCCACGCTCACGCCGATGGCAAGCTCCATCTTGCCCTTCATCGCCATCCACACCGACGTGACGTGCTCAGCCGCATTCCCTACAATGGGAAGCAGAATGGTGCCGATGAAGGGTTTGCTGGCGGTCGGAGAGCATGGTGATCCGGAGGTAAAGACGGGTGGTGAGGACAGCGTGAAGACTTGGCGGGAGGCGAAAAGAACTCACGGTAGACCATAGTCTCTCGCAACGTCGTCGATAGCACCGACGAGGTAATCAGCACAGAAGCTGGTGACAACGGTGATGATGACGAGCCCGATGATTGCGGCTACAGGCGTCATGTGCTCCTCCTCTTCCTCTTCCGCTTCCTCTTCGATCGCTTCAGTCTGGCCCTCGCCCGAAGCATCGGTGACCGCGTTTTGGGAGGGTTCCGCGTACAGGTACGCGTGCGATTTGAGCTTTATACGACCCCGGAAATGGGGTGGAGGGGGAGGGGGCACAATAGGGCGTCAGAATAAGGTTCGGCAGAAAGAGTCGTTGAGAGAAAGCTACTGAGTATACCCACCTGGAAATACAAATACGTTCCGTACACGAAAAGGAGAATGACAGCAGTTCCACGAGAGATGAAGAGTAGCCCATCTTGTTTCGTCTTGTCAGAGCTGCCCATCTGTGCTGCTTGATAGGCGGCGGGGATGACCATGGTGATGCCGCCAAGCGTTAGAATTGAGGAGGCACTGAAGAGCGACAAGCGTCCAAGTTGAAAACGTTCAGCGGAGGACCGGACAAACGGTCTTCCTGATGCCCGAACGCGCGCTCAAGCTAAGCAAGTAAAGTCAGCGAACCCCGGGTAGCACGCACGTCTGAGCTGCAGTCACTTGAAAGTTGCTCTCGTAAAAATAGAATCCTCCTGTGGGAGACGCCAAGGATGGGATGACCAAGCCAGTCCGTCCATCCCCGTTTTCAACCTTGCAATCGAGCCTCGTTTGCAAGTACCACGTAAAAGAAGACAAAACCGACCTGCAAAGAAGCTCATTCCGAGGACGAGCAGAATGTTGGAGAGGATGCTGCCCAGCATGGAAGTCTGCACGATGCGCAGTTCGCCGTGAACCAAGCCTACAATACCGACGATGAGCTCGACAGCATTTCCGAACCTGGCGAGAATGGGTTAGTACGGGGCAGAGAGCGGCCCTTGTCAGATAAGCAGTGGTGACGCCTACCTGCGGCAAGATAGAGTGCTTCTACGCTCACGTGGCATTGAGCAAACCGCCGAGGGTTTGACCGAGGCGCATAGATGCTTGCTCTGTGGAATCACCGAGGAGCTAAGTAAGTAAAGAAGGGGAAGCATATGAGGTTAAGCAGTCCTCGCACCGCACGCGGACGAGCGTCCAAGCCAGCCATTACGTCGCTCACCTTGGCAAGGGGTACGATGGCGATGAAGCTCAGTGTGAACACCCACACGGGCGCCCAATGAGCGAAATGGGACGCAAAGCTGAGCGGGACGAAGACGAGCATGAGGTTGAACCAGGTGCCGAAGAAGAGCCAGCGGAAGCTGCTGAAGAACGTCAGAGGGGGTTTGCTCAGTTCGCTATTGTCGGTCACCGGGCGGGATGAGTAGGAGACTGGGCGGTGGATGGGGAGCGAGCCGTCGCGTGACCTCGACCTCTGCCCGATGAGGGGGTCGCGTTCGCTAGCGGACGATGCTGCGTCGTCCACCCGTCGTCCAAAGGCGGCAAGCGCCCAACGCGGCAATGTGACGAGGCGGAGGTGAGAGGCGGTCGGACATGTCGATGGGTGTTGGACAAGGTGAGCAGCGAAGCAGAGACGAGACGGGAGGCCGTCAGAAACCTCGCCAGACCTAGATCGCGTGACCTCGTCCTGTGCACCTTCGCTCACGCCCGACAGGGTACGTGATTTGAGCGCGGAGTGCGCTCGAGCGGTGTACACACTCACCCATGGCTAAGAACAGCCGTACTACGACAATGGAGGGATATAGGTGGGTGGAGGTTTGTCCTGGACGACGAACGTCTCTCTTTGCGCGACGAGGCGGCCGAAGTCCAGAATGCCAAGACAAGCGGATGGTTTCCATACACGATGACGTAATGGAAATAATACTACGACATTCACTGTGACGTAATGGAGATAATACTACGACATTCACTGTCGACTCGAAAGCTTGCCGCGCAGCTTCGTGTCCCTGTCATGGACATGCTATGCCCGCGCGCCATGGCGTCATTCAGGCAGGGAAGGGAGGAAAGAGGACGAAGAAGGCGTGGCGCGGACAACCGCGACCGGCAGTACGAAAGCCTTTCAGTCGGTCGGCGGCGGAGAGCTGAAAGTGCGATTCGGCGGTTCGAAACCTGGCACGGTTCTCTTCGAGGCTTGTGGACACTTCCTTAAGAGATACAATTCCAGGTGGAACAAGTCCTCCATTCAAGGGTATCACCGAACTACAGGTCACCACTGCCGTTTATTGCGGCTGCCGGAGAGGCTCCTAAAAGGGTTGCGGCCCTCCGAAATAGAGGTCGAGATAACGACCCTCGGGGTGAGGATGCGAAAAGAATGGCCGATGTAAGGGACCGTGATGCTAGCGGTCCGGATGAACTGGTCCATCCGTCCCCGTGAGCACGACGATCTTTCCCTTGGCTTCGTTGGCCTCCATGTAGCGATGCGCATCTTGGATGTCTTCCATTTTGAAAACTCTGTCCAGGTGCACGCTCAACGGGTGAGTCGGGGAGCCGATGAGCGGCAAGAGCGTGGCTAACGGGAGATGGGCGATGGAGTGAGACTGCACAACGAGCGAGCAAAACGGCCACAACCTCCATCATCATCCGGTTCTGGTGCAGTGGACGAATGGCTCGTAAAAGTACTCACGTAGCTGGAAAACGTCGTCAGCTTTACTCCGGACGGAATTGCGCCTAGTGGCGTGAACGAACCGAGGTTCCAGCCTGTATCACAGGGGCGCAGATGCCGAGCGAACGTGGAAAATGAAAGAAACAGAGGCAAGGGAGAGGTCGTCGAACCATAAAATAGGCCGGAGCATGAAGCGAGGAAAGATGGAAAGAAGGACTCGCTCACCACCGGCTAGGCCGCCAAGCAGGCAGACCGTCCCTCCCGGCGATTTTGCGCATTTGAGGCTGTCGAGGAGGGTGGTCGTTCCGACAAAATCGAGGACGGCGTCAAAGCCACCATTGGTGGGGCCATAGCCCGTGGCAGCGTCGCTTTCCAGGACGTGACTCGTGACACCGTGGAGTGGGTCTCCGGTCTCGCTCGCGATGCCTCTGACGCTGGAGGGAAGAGGTGAGGCTGGCCCCCGAATCCGCTTGGAGAGAGGCACATCGGCGCCGGTCGGTATCGAGACGGACCTCTTCGAGGGCGACAAAGATGGGTCCGCGGGCATGGCTCCTCTGTCGCCATCGAGAAACACGAAATCACAGCCGGCCGCTCTGATACGTTCCACTTTTGCTTTATCCCTCGTCGTTCCTACGACAGTTCCCGCTCCCAAGACGTGCTTCGCCAACGACGCCGCCGCCAAACCGGCGGCGGAGGAAGCTCCGCGGATGAGCAGCGTGTGCCCCTGCTGAAGGCCGAGGGATGCGGTGAGCGCCCCATGCGCGGTGAGGTAGGTTTCTGGGATGGCGACGAGCGTGGACCAGTCGAGGCCGGACGGAATGACGTTCAGCGGAGGTGAGACGGAGAGAAGGGGCAGAACGGCATATTCTGCGAGATCGGGTAGTGACGGCAGAGGTGATGAAGGTTAGTGGGCGGAGGAGAAGACGGAAGGCAAGTCGCAAAGCAGTATCAAAGGAAGGAGGAGGAAGTGCGGCGAACCTTGGTATCCCCCGTCGAAAGACCTCCCCATCTTCCCCATCGCACAACACACCACGTCTCCCTTCTTCCAGCCTTTGCCCTCCAGTCCCGGGCCAACCTCCTCGACCGTCCCGACAGCCTCGATACCGATGACTTTGGGAAACTGGACAGCGTCTCCGGAGCCTCCAGAGCGAGTGACGAGCTCGGCACGATTAAGACCGAAGGCACGGATGTGTACGAGCAGCTTTCCCGGCTCGACGGACGGCTTTAGATACGAAGGGTCAAGGATTAGGACCTCGGGCCCGCCGGGCTGCTTGACGACGATGGCGCGCTGGGTGGCCATGGCGCCGTCACTTGATCAAATGGAGGGTATAAGAGGAAGATAGGTTTGGAGAGAAGAGCGTCAGCAAAGTCGAAGGTGGAGGTGGGGACCGGGGTTATGGACGTTTAAGAGCGAGTGACGACGAGAGATAATGAATGGCGATGCACATGATCTGGTACCGTTCAGCGCCATGTCAGGGAAATCAATAGCACGCAAGTCTTGGTGAAGCGGATTTACGACTGCATGCACTCTAGGGACATTGCAGCAAATGTTGGACAGGAAAATCTAAAGCACCGGCACCCTCCGACGTGCTATGAAGTATCGTCCAAAACAGCTGCGGGGTGATGAGCAAGAGGGAAGAGGGGAAAGGCAGGAGGACGGAACGAAGTCAGCCGTGCGATATGGGCCGACGGAATGAGCCGAACCGAACTCTCAGTACCCCTGCACGTTGGTTCACAGCCGAACAAAAAAGCACGAAGCCTCCTCCATCTCCATCGTTCAGACAAAACAAACAGAGAGGACGAAGCTTTGGCCTTGTCGCTCTGGCTCCGCCCAGGCGTCATCCTACGCAGCCACCGGTCGCCCCGCTCTCATGAGAGAAGGAAGACCGATGCGCCGAGCAGACATGAACTCCCTGTTTGTGCGGGCTTCATCATCGAGTCGATTCGGAAGTCGAAGAGAACGTCCGGCGCCCTAGAGCAACAAAGCACCCACCGATTTCCGCTACAATTCTTGCGAGATGGACGTCTCTACGATGGAAATGCCGATTGACATGCGTGGAATGGCAGCGAAGGAGAGTTCCCGCTGCGGTAATCGTAGGTCACCTCTTTTTTTTTTTCCCTACCTCGTCTTTCTCGTCGTCATCTCTTCGTCTGCCACGGACTCCACCACGTCCTTTGACCGCGGAGCAGAAGGCTCACCCGCTGAGAAGGGATGCGCATCCTATCCTCACTCACTTCTTGCCGCAGATAAGCGCTGCGGAAAAAAAAGATGCCCACTTTTGTTCGACGTCGTCCCTCTTCCCCGTCATCGGTCGCCCCGAGTCGTCTTTCTCAAACGACTGTTGCTGTTGTGGCAGAGCCGGGAGGGGGGTGTTGGTCTCTCTCCCCTCGGTAGACGTTTGTTTGTCGTCGCGATCTGTTCGTCTGCTCCATCGTCCATAGTTTTAGTTCCTTCGTCCTGCCGAGCCTGACCTTGCCGCCTTCCAAGACATGACCGAATCCATTAGACCACAATTGACACAAGACCCATTTCACAAGCAACCCGCGGAACCCGAGGTCATGTCCATGCGGAAGCCCCAAGAGCGCAACCGAATCAATCCTAAGCACCGCCGAGCGACGCGAGCGGCTCGCAGAACGAACAAAACCTTGTTTCATCCGTTCTCCGAACGACGTCAAATCCCCGTGTGAGCATCCTTCCCCGACGCGGACCTGGACCCGCCGACAATCTCGGCGGCGTGGACGGCGTTCAGGACCTTGCCTCTTACCGTCCTTTCCAGCCCGCAGTCGCGTATCACGTTCCTGCATTGCGCAAGCCAGTCGCCCTCCCTGAGACCCCGAAGGGCCAAAACGGACGGGTGTCCGTGCGGGCCCGCCTTCAACACCCAGCCGCGATCGGGGCGGTCGAGGGATTGCGGGTCATCGCTGTGGTCGTGGCGAGCGTACGGTCCACGATTGTCATCGTCAAAGTAGGACAGCGGAGAGGAGCGTGGCGTGTTGGGAAACTTGGCGTCAATGATCGCCGCCGCCGTCTCTATCGTCTCTGCGCCCTCCACGACCTCCCAGTGCGTGAAGGTGTAGTACACAGCCGCCGTGTCCCATTGTGCGCCGTAGAGGACCTCTAGGACGTAGCGAGCCGTGAGCGAGATGACGATGACACCGACGGGGATGAGAACGAGCCACGGCTTCGCACACACAAGGGACAGAATGACAATAAGGAATGAGTGATTTCCGGGATATGGAATTAAAACGGAATTGTGCGTCAACGGGGAGATAGCAGTACCGCTGACCACTCACAATACCCCCCGCGATGGCGCCCACCACGCCCGGGGCAAAGACGGCGACGACGCAAAACTGCCCCGGCGGCGGCGGCGAGGACGGAAGAAGGGCAGAGCACGTCATATCAGATCCAAGTTCCATACCTCGAACGCTTGTCTAATCGCAACAAGCGAGTGGAATCCAACGGCCCACCCACTCACCCACAACGGATGACTTGGCCTTAGGTTCATCATCTTGGAGAATCTGGTCGAAGGCAGTACGCGGATGCGGTCCCCATGGGTGACGAAACGAATGTCCAGGTTACCGGCGTAGTTGGTTTCACGAATGATGGAGGTGACCTCTATTCTCGGCGTGGCCAGGCGTGAAAAAGGAATGGAGTAAGACGATCGTCAGACAGGATAGGGCACTCACGGTACGTCAGCGATTATTTAGGCCGCCCATTCGAAAAAGTCCAACCGGATCCTCAACCGATCGAGGGGCCCAACGGAAAGCGTAGACGCACCGTTTTTGACAAGCTCGAAATCCCACCCTCCCACAATTTTCTCAAACTCAAACCTCTTCAGCGGCTTGGTCGAGGCGCAATAGTCGTCCGCGACTTCCCTAATCGTCCTTCCAAAGGGGAGCATGATGCGCTGGTGAAGGGTAGGAGAGGAGGTGCCAGGAATGACAGAAAGGTAGGAGGTTTGGCGGTGAGAAAGGCGGCCGTCGGCACTGTCGCGGCCGCGGCTTTGACCTTGATGTTGTGCCTGGGAGTGACTGGGAGGAGGATCATCACGGTGGGCGGCGAGGAGGCCAACAGTGTCGCTGTCGAGAGCGGCGGCGTCGGCATCGTCGTCGTCGGTATAACAGGTAGGACGCCCGTACCCAAGCTCGGTGTCCGCATCGCCCGCCGCATCTCTAGCCACGTCCTGCTGCGTCTTTTGTATCTGGAACGCCTTCACGGCCCGCTGGGCGGGCAAATTGTGCCACTCCCAAGGAGGTATGCCTTTCTTCCTGTCCCGATCCATGTCTAGCTTGACTTTTGTCTTGTCACCCTTTTTCAGCTTCACCTCCCTTCCTGCCAGGTCGCGGCTCTTGTCTGCTCCCGCCCACAGGGCTGAGGAACGACCGCCGCGATGGGCGAGGGTGTCGTCGCGGTGTACGAAGAAGGTGGGCACCGTACCGAAGTGACAATACGTATCTCCCTCCGCGTCCACGTGCATGTTCAAAGGGATGGAGAAGTCAAAGTCTAGCACGGGAACGATCTCAATGTGCTGTTTTGACACCATTCTCCCGTTCTCTCGTATGGTCTCGGTGCGAGTCTGGGTCTGTAGAAAAAAAAGAGAGAGAGAAAAGGAGAGATAGGCGGCATAGAGAGAAATGCCGGAGGTGGACCCGTGGTTTCGGCGTCAGACCTTTCCCCTTCACATCGTTACCTGGCGACTCGGGTATGAAAGGAGCAGCTGAGAATGCTCACTTCTGGATGGGAGCCGATGACGCGAAGGCGCATGCCAGGCGCGCGCTGGCCGTGTTCGAGCAGGAAGCGATAGAGAGCCTCACCTACGTTGGAGAGCCCACAGCGTGCGATGGCTAGCCATCAGCCAGCTGACCCTCACTGTGACCCCGGGTCGGACGCTCACCGTCATTGTTCAAATGCTCATCATGGCTGACGATGACACCGCCGTCATGCTCGTGTCCAGGACCCCACGCGACGGCACTTGTGCCCGCACCAATGCGTCCCGAGACGAAGGGGTTCCCGCGAGTAAAAGAGGGAGGGTCGGTAACTGCGACGTTGGAATTGGAGAGGCTGACGTCCCGGTGGATGAAGGGCGTCACGTAGAAGGAGGCTTGGTACGGCACGAAGGAGGGAGGTGGGATGGTGGGCAGGACTTCTTCTTCTTCTTCTCCTATGGTCGGGCCGCTTGCTGCTGAGAAGTGTTCGGCGGCGGACTCCGGCTCGCCGCCGTCGTCGTCGTCGTCCTCTGCGAAGGCGCTCTTGAATGAAGATTTTTTGTGTGCCGCAGACGCGCGGGCTTGTCCAAGAGCGGCCGAGGAAGAGGACGGGTCGGATGAAGAAGACGGGACAGGAAGGACGACGCTGGTGTAAGCGGGCAGTTCCATGCTCGCATCGTCTTCGTCCAGCCCGACGTTGACGCCGAGCGCTTGTGAGTCGTCGGACGAGGCAGGGTCGGCAGACGGCAGCGTCTCTGGCCCGTCGAGCTTGATGGGCATAATGGGCGGAGGGGGGCGGCGATGTGAAGGGGAGGGAAAGAGAAAGGATGAAAAGAGTTGCGAGGCGTTGCAAGGACGAAGGAGAATTTAAGGCAAGGCGCTGCCGTCGTCGCTGGTGACGCTCGCCGGGGGTGTCGATCACCGTTCCTGCATCGTCTGCCAAGCCAAACCTGGATAAGCCGGCCGGCAGTGGACGGTGATCAATCAAGCCTTGCCAAGGCGCCAAGTCTGGGTGGGGCAAGGGAGCGCTTGTTTGCCGCATCGAGCCGGTCTTCGTTTCTTACAACTGGATCGCATTTTCATCATCGCGGCGACGAGATGTCAGTGATGGGCGAGCTTGCCTACTCGTCGACCAGCACACAGCAGTTTGATGGGATAGGAACGTTCGCTGATGCGCAGAGAATCGCGCTAGACGCCAGCGTTGTCTCGACGTTAATGAGCGTAAGCATAGTCTGAGTTTTCGATGAGACTGGCCTGCAGGCTGCAACGAATGCATTGCCGGTTGCGGAGGCCATGTGAAAGTAGGTAAACGAGCCACTAAATTCCAAGACAGATAGGAAAAGGGTACTGGAGAGGCACTGCAGGAAATGGGATACGATGTACGGTCGGACGACGATGGGAAGGAGGAAGAGTTCTTCGATATGACATACAGGCCCCTTTAGTCTTCTTCATAATTTTGCAGGATCTTTTCGGGTGTAGCCAGGAGAGAAAAGGGGCACTATGCGTTAGTAAAAATTAAACATACGAACGACATCCCAAGAATCAGGCTCACCTCTGCATCTTCATCCATGGACAGATGCCGATAGCCCCCGTACGAGCCACGGTTGGTCTTCGGCCAGAAGGGTAGTCGCTCGAGCCATTCCGAGACATGGCCCCATACCGCACCTGCGACCCCGACAACAAACCACGGCACAGACGCGAGCGTCGACATGAAGCTGTCGTCGCCATATGAGGAGGGATCGGGCAAGCGTATTTGTCTAAACGCAACGAGGGGCCGGGAAATAGCAGATGGGTTTGTGAGTGTTCATGTTGACAACCCATAGCTTTATCTGAACTCACCCATACCCCCCGCTTCGCTTGCGAAGCCACCAATACCCGACGAGACCACCGAGAATGAAAGGCGTGAGGATGATCGTCGCCCAAAAGAAGAATCCATGGCGCTTGATGCTGCTGGGGCAGAGATGCCGCGTACCCCTGTGCAACTCGAGACCGGCCTCGCAAGAGGACATGGGGATCTTTCGGTACGCAGTGCGATCGTAGTAGTAGTCAACGCCCCAGCCGCATTGGCCTTCAACGTCCGTGGCAAGCGGTTGAGCGACGGGAATGAGTTCGCAGTCTCCGTTCTTGTTGCGGAAGTGGTTTACCTCGCTGGAGACAAGAAAGAGGAGAAACGTCAGAGTCAGGCTGGCATCGTAGGATCAAAAGGATAATACCCACCATTCGAAATCATCGTGGGTGCAGGCACAGTTTTTCTCGATCTTCAGCGGCTGAGGAATTTTCTCTCCCACGTAGCAGTTGGCGTCGCGGATGCGACGGTGGTAATGAGTCTGCCAAGAGAAAGCGAAAATGAACCGTCCATTGTCAGCGACTAACTCAAAGCAGCCGGTCTTAAAGGCATCCAGGTACTCACCTGACGACCGAAGAGACAGCGCTCTTCGCGCTCTTCGCTCGGGCTCCAGAGCTCAAAGTCGTCGTTGTCGGGATGAGCCAGATCAAGGTTGCACTTGCGGTCGGTGATCTTGGAGAAGTCGAGGTAAATGGCAACGGTATTGGCAGTGCTCCTCGGAGCCTTTCCAAATAAGATGAACTTGCGGCTCGTGTCTTCAGGGACGGTGGCGATGGAACTGACGCGGATCGGCTCGCCGATAGAGTACTCCTTCCAGGTAAGGCCCTCATCGGTGGAGTAGATCACTCGATCCGTCGGACCTTCATCGTTGACGAGCACGAGAATGGAGCCTTGGTCGCCAAACTCCCAGAGGTGGGCGTCTTTGTGGATCTCCTCCCACGTGAAACCTCCATCACGGGTAAGGAACGTGTCGCTAGAAGTGTACGGCGCAAGGTGCTCTCCCACGTTGCCGACCGCAACCATCAATCCTACTGCCGTTGGGCTGCTGTATGTCGTCCGCGGGTCATTGCGTTCTGTGTAGCCGTGAAGATGAAGGGCACACCGGGTGCTGTGGCAATCGTAACGGTTACCGTACACGTCGACCGACGGCAGAACGAGCGGCTTCCACTTCCCGCCGTCATTGTGAGTGATACGAGTTTGCAGTTGCTTGTTTCCTGTCACACTAGCGTCATCCGCATTGCCCACGATGTTCACCACCGCGATGCCGTCCAGGCCTTGCATCTTCTCGAAGTCGACATAGCCCTTGGTGTTGCGATTGGCGTGTTCAAGCGACATAGTGTAATGGGTGCCGTTGCTGTCCGACTTGAATAGGGTGCCCCACTCACTTCCTTCCGTTGAGTGCGTTGTGACGTGCAAGAAGATGGAATCGGTCACCGAGTCTAGCACCGTGTAGGCCTTGTCCTCCAGTCGCATATTGGGAGGGAACTGAGTTTCGGCGAAGTTCTTTCCGTCCTTCGAGACGTACATCTTGAGCGTGAGTGTGAGACTGTTTAGTTCGGCGACAACCATGTACTCCTCGAACGTGGCAAAGCCGCGGATGCTCTCAAAGAGCGTGGTCTTGCTCTTGTAAAAGTTTGTGCCCGCGATGAGCTGGAGTTGATGCTCTAGCCCGAACACAGCCTGGTTCCCACTCTTTTCGGCGTACGACTCGCAGAAGATGATGCGCTCGTCGATCTTGAACATCTTGTCTCGACCCCAGGAGCAGGTTCGAACATACTCGTCGACGGGCTCCCACGTGCGGCCGTTCCTTGTGCTGTAAAACGCCTTGGTGTGGCAGTTATTCGAGATGCTCGATGAACAGCCCTCGCTACCCGTCCAAATAATCCAATCCGGCCGCTCCGGATGATAGTCGAGGATCGGGAGACCAAGCCCGTTGGCTTCCGCTGGCGCTGTGAAGTGATCCCAGTTGATGCCTTGGTTGGTGGTGTACCACACCTTTCTGCCGCTAGTGATCAGGTGTGCGCGGTCGTTCGAGTACGGATGCATCATGAACGTGAGGAAACGCTCCTTCTCATGGACCATCTTCCACGAGAAACCCTCGTTATGAGAGATCCAGATAGAGCCGTCCGTAACCTGTACAATGACGGTCTTGGAACCGCCGAAGTACGAATAGTCCACAACCGCACCAGGAAACTCGTGCTGTTGCAAAGGGAAGCGAAAGCGACCACCTGGACTGAGAACAGACTCGCTTGAGGTTGACGCACGTAGCATTGAACTCACAACCTGGTGGGACACCTGTCCCGGCGCCGCCTGTCCTTCCTTGCAATCTTTCTCCTTCTTCTCATCGAGTTTGACCCCAGTCACGGCGTCGCAGGTGTTGCCCGGAATCTTGCGATATCCAGAGGAACCCATGTACTTGTCGGTCTCACGTTGACAAGCGCCAATGGGGATACGCTCAGGGCCGGCAGGTATGCATTTGCCATCCTCCTGGAGGGCAAAATTGTAGTCGCTGGTGGGACAGATTGGTCAAGCGATGAAAAATGAAAGGAGTCAGAGCGGGAAAAGGAACCTTCGGTTATGAACTAGGAGCTCACCATTCGTAGTCCTCATTTGTGCAAGGGCAATTCTCTTCGTTGTGCTGAACTGGCTCCTTGAATTTGTCGCCGACAAAGCAACCCGCATCCGGCTTCCTGCGCAAGTAATATTGCTACGGGATCGAGACGGCGCGTCGTGTTCAGCATGAAATGCACACTCAGCAATGACATGAGAGTCAAGCGTTGCTCACCTTGTGACCCATCAAGCACTTAGCGCCTACGCCAGCAGACCTCGCATACCATTTTTCCAAGTCGCCATCTCCGCACTCCCGCTTGCCCGCCGTGGCGAAGTCGATGAAAACAGCGACGTAGCGCCCTCCTTCGGGACGGTCTTTACGGGATTGAGTTCCGACGACAAGGAACTTTTGGGAAGTCGAATCCGGGACGGTGGTGAGCAATTGGACTCGCAGCTTGACGCCTAAGTCGACCTTTGACCTATAGAGAGAGCAGCAGCGCAAGCAGAGATGAAGTCAAAATGCCTTGTAGCTCCGTAACTCCGAACAAGTAGGTAATGGACTTACCATGTCTTCCCCATATCCCACGAGTACTTGAGGTCGTCCGTTCTCTCTTCATCGTTGACCATGACGAGCAGAGCACCCTTGTCTCCAAACTCGTACTTATGCGCGTCGTGAGAGACTTGTTGCCAAGTAACGCCGGCGTCAATGGACAGGAAAGTGTCGCATTCCTCGTAGGGCCGGAGATGCTCTCCGACGGACCCGACACCCATCACAAAACCTGGCGCGGGCGATGAAAAGACTCGGCCGAAGTTGTGGGGGGTGGTGGTCACGGAGTGCAGATGCAATGAGCACTTTTCTACGTCGTTTACGTCACATTTGAACTTGTGACCTCGGATGTCGCGCTCAGGGGCGTGTAGCGGTTGCCATCGACTGCCTGTAGACGACCAAAAGGACCATGGTGAGAAAACTCGAGGCAGCTACTCAAGTTCCATGGCAAAGCAAACTCGCCATCATCGTATGTGATCATCGTCCTCCGTCGGCGATCCTTTCCTCGCCCCTCCTGCGGGTTACGGACGATGTTCGCAAGACCTACTCCTTCGATGCCGACGAGATGCTCGAAGTCGACGATACCATGCGAGTTTCGGCTCGTGCCTTCCAAGCTTTTAACAAAGTTGGTCCCTTCACTGTCGCTCGTGAACAAGGTTCCCACAGAGCTGGTCGGGTCGGTGAGCACGTCGACCATCAAGCTGTTTGTGGTGGACTCGACGATCGTGTAGGCGTTCTCACGGAGACCGTGTCCATGCGGGAAGTTCGCCTTAACCCACGTCACGCCGTCTTGAGTGACGTACGCTGACATCTCGTCGCCACCCAAAGCGCGAGAAGCGGTGTGACGATCTTTGAGAGCAGTAACAATATACTTCTTCACGCTTCCAATACCGTAGAATCCGCGAGCGTCCCGACCAAGGCCCAGGTCGACAAGCTTCTTCTCATCGGTAAAGAAATCCTCAGAAGCAAAGAGGCGGCTATCACGAGTGCCTGCCCTTTTGGACATGAGACGCCAGCCTTCTGTGGAGTCCTTCGCTTCGAACTCCCGTTCGTCGATGAGTGTGAAGGGAACGTCGGAGATGTCACGCTTGGACACGCCGGGAATGTCCTCGAAGGCGATGCAGAAGATAAGCTTTTCGTGGGCGCTGCTGAAGTCCTTCGTAGACTTTGACCATATGCAAGTGGAAGTGTGCGTCATTAGCGGGTGCGGATCGGAAGCGAAGGCATCCAGAGTGTAAAATGTCTTTTCGTTGGCCGACCAAAAAAAGGCTCAAAAAAGTTAGTACCCAACTGGAAAGCCGCAGAAGGAAGGTGGGTTGTGGCCGACGGCTTACCTCATCGTGACATAGCTTCGAGCCCCAAGGGCCCCAGTCTTGGCAAGACATTCCCGTGAAAATGATCCAATCCCACCTATCGGCGTGGAACGACAAAGGTACAGCGTTCCGGGCATAAGGAAGCGGAGTGGTGAACTCCTGCCAAGTCTGGCCTCGGTCGATCGTCCGCCAGTGTTTCTTGTCCGGACCAAAAATGAAGGCCTACGAGAAACAACCGCAGCAGTCCTTGAGTACCACACTTGTGTCCTCCAGTGCAAGTACTGCAGCCTGTCCGCCTCACTTACCGTTTTCGCATCGAAGCTGTGCTCTAACAGATATCTGGCCTCGCCTCCAGGCACACCTTCCACCAGCGACCATGACTTGCCTTCATCTGCTGAACGCCAGACGTCGCTATTGTGGGCATCATGCCAAAGGATCGCCTGTGTATACAATGCGCAATTGACGCAAAGTAGCGAATGAAATAGAGTGCAACGGAGTATCTTCGCCGTCAGGGCGAGAAGAGATATATGTAGGCATGCAAGACAGATCCGAATATAAGTAGCACTCACCGTGGAGTCCTCAAAGTAGTGCAACTTTGCTGGCAGACTCGAAAAATGCGTCCTATGCACTTCCAGTGAAGCTGCACGAGCCGAGCACAGAACGAGCACACAGGCGGCCAGCGCCAGGGAAACTGTTCGAGCAAGGCTTGCGCCCGATCGCCGTCCGGAGAAGAGTCTTCGCATAGGCACGGACATGGCCGCCGCCGCCGCCGTTTGGTACCAACAAAAACCTTTGTCCCTTCCGCAAGCACAAGCAGTTGAGGAGAGCCGAGGAGAAGTAGGGAGTATCGCTTGTCGTTCAGTATGATGCGGAAGAGATGTACGATGGAGTCGAACGACACGTCGATCGGTCGCATCCGCGGGCGTTGGCCAAGGTCCACGGCCACAGCTGCGGCAGCACTCTGCTGCGGCCAGATTGCCCGTGCGACCGACTGCGGCAGCCGCCTTCCTTCACCTCTCAGAGACGCGCTATCGTCGGCTCATGTGGTCGTCTTCCCTTCTCGAAACGTATCAGGCGGCACAACAGACCATCTCTGGTTCCACCATCGTCCTTCTCTGCAGCCCTGGCCCGTACGTCTCTCCGTCCGCCTCGGCGCGAACAGGCTATACCGCTCCCAGGACGAAGTCAGGGGCTGACGGGGCTGGCGGCCGGTCGCGCTGGGGTGAACGGATCATTTCCGGTGGCCGTCATTGTCACCGTCGCATCCATCCACATTCGTGCCTTCTCTCTCTGGGAACCGTCAGCGGATGCTGAGGACGGCGTTGGCGCTGTGAGACGAGCCCGCCATGTTCTTCTACGTTAGTACCGCACGTTCTGATCGGGCGAGCTAGCGAGAGAATATTCGGTCGACCGTCGTTCTCACCCTTCCCCTTTGTCTTGACTTCGCGATGCTTGCACAACTCGGTTGGTCCTACCTCGCGTGATTGCTGCCATCCATCCAATCATCCACCTGTCTGGCCATTTGGACCCGCCTCTTCACCTTTTGATGCCTTCTCTTGTCGCTAATGCGTACCACAGAAAGAACTCGAGCACACCATCCTGCTCCATCCGTCCTTCTTCGGACCGCAGATGCAAGAGTACCTGCGCAGGAAACTGTACGACGACGTGCAGGGGACGTGTAGCGGTCGGTACGGATACATCATCTGCGTCGTCGATGTACTCGACATCGGCAAGGGCTACGTCACCCCAGGCTCAGGTCTCGCAGAGTTCAACATCAAGTACCGCGCCATTGTTTTCAAACCATTTAAGGGAGAGGTGGTGGATGCGACGGTGACGCTGGTGAACAAGATGGGCTTCTTCGCGGAGGTCGGACCGCTCCAAATTTTCGTTTCTGGACATGTAAGTGGTCGACATCAGGAGTGATTCCTGCCCTTCGTGATGGAAAGGGATCGATCCGCCATTGATTACTTTCTCGTATGTCCTTGTTCCTTCAGCTCATTCCTCCCGAGATGCGGTTCGATCCAAACTCGAACCCGCCGTGTTGGGTTTCACACGAAGCAGTACGTGACTCTTGATATCGTCAAATCCAATCAAAGCGACACAGGCTCATGGAAATGTCCTTTGGCGACCGATAGAGCCTTCGAAAAGATGACCGGGTGCGATTGAAGATTGTAGGCACGAGATTGGAGTCGACGGAGATTGTGAGCATTCATTCCATGCTCCGTCGCCGTCACCGCTTTGAAATTCTGCTGACAGCAACTTCTCATTCGCCCGACTGGCGTCACTTGCAGTTCGCAATCGGGACAGTGTGTATTCTGACTGGTCCTCTCACCCTCATGTTGCCGCTGACTCTTTACTTTTTAACTACCCTCATCGCTACAGCTCAAGGAGGACTACCTTGGTGTGCTATGAGACCATTCCTCGGGTACTTGTGTTCTCTCGTCCGCCTCACCTGAGAGAAGTGCAGGGCTTAAGACTATCCAAGAGACCTTGCATACTAGGGATCACGGACAAACATGATCATGTACATGTGTATGCTTTTCTCGAATCGTAAACGCCGCATGCGTCCTCGAATTAGAATCCCATCAGGCATTTTGGAGCTTATTGCCCACGGTAACGCGATGCCGGGCGCGGGACCGTGGGAAGAAAGTGCCGCAGCAGCGTGTCATTTACACGATCGCGTCTCGATGATACGCGTCGCGCTCGATAAGGACGTTGCTCTTCTTCCTCCCGCCTCGTCCTCTGCCCCCTTTCTAATCACCGTCCTTCCATTCATAGAACCCTCCCACTCGTTTCTATTTTTTGACTGCCTTATCACAATGTTGGAAGCTCGACTTGACTCTGCCGCTCTGCTTAAGCGTCTTTTGGACTCCATCAAGGAGCTCGTCGAGGCAGGCAACCTTGATTGCAACGATGAAGCTATCGTGAGTGTCCGAGCTCTTTTCCCTCGTCTCTGCCTTCCAGCAACCCCCTAGCTTTGTCCGAGTATGTACCAGAGGCTCCCTGATTGTGGCGTCTGACTTTATGATCTTTCCAATTTGCGCCTGGCGAACGCCCCGCAGAAACTGCAAGCGATGGACAACGCGCACGTCTCCCTGGTCTCCTTTGAGCTCAAGGCGGACGGTTTCGAGCCGTACCGGTGTGACCGTCAGTTGCAACTTGGCATCAGCATGGCGTCGTTGACCAAGGTCCTCCGGTGCGCCAACAACGATGACATCGTCACTCTTAAGGCAGACGACGGCGCCGACATGCTCAACCTAACCTTCGAGAGCCCGAGTGAGTAGCGCTGGTGGTATCCGCCTGAGTCGGGCTTGTCGGTGCTAGTCTTCCGTTTGAGCGTTGAGAGAGGACGCTGCCGCCACTAACACGGGCTCTGCTCCGCCTTGACCCTCATTTGCGCTTGTTCAGAGACGGACCGGGTGGGCGAGTACGAGCTGAAGCTGATGGACATCGACCAAGAGCACTTGGGCATCCCGGAGACGGACTACGACGCGGTCGTGCGCATGGCATCGTCTGAGTTTCGCAGGATTGTGGCGGACCTTGGAAACATGGGAGAGAGCGTGCGGATCGACGTGTCCAAAGAGGGCGTTGCGTTTAGCACCGAGGGCGAGATCGGCCAGGCTCGGCTGATGCTCAAGCAGGGTTCCGGCTCTGGCGCGACTCTGGACGATGAGGACGATGAGGACGATGAGGATGAGGACGGAAAGAGGAAGAGGAAAAGGGCCAAGAGGAGCGCGGAGGAAGGCAGCGTGCCTGTCCAGATCGAACTCAATCAGGCGATCAACCTCACTTTCTCCCTCAAGTACCTCAACAACTTCGCCAAGGCCGCGCCGCTGAGCCAGAGCGTGTCCTTGCACATGGGCAGCCAGGTGCCGCTGCTGGTAAGTAGTATAGCCTCGCGTTGACGTAGTCCGACCCCTTGAAACGACCAGAAGGGTGTTCATTTTACGCGTCGATTTGCCGCCCGTATCCTCTCCTCACGTGCGCAGGTCGAGTTTGCATTTGAGAACGGTTGGGTGCGGTATTTCCTCGCGCCGAAGCTGGTGAGCAGACCGTTCTTCTGTTGTTAACGTTCTCAGTAGTCGTTCATATTCACTGACGCTAGGATGCCTGATGACGGGCGTCTTCTCTTCCCTCCTCTCGCTTCTGTGTCTCTTTTATATTCCCATCTCAGGCCGACGACGAGGCGTAAACACCGCTTCCCAAAACGAATGTCGCGTTTTCGCTTGCACGCTCGTCGTCGGCCAATCGGTCCTCGCATTTGTGTTGCATCCCCTGTTTTTGTATTTACCCGGAGCCATGGAGGGACTGGCAGGGGGTGAAAAGGGACGATTATGTGCTACGGCGCGCGAGATTACAACTCAAGGCTATGTCGAGCTTTAAAGCGGGCCGGATTGAAACAGGCTCACAGCCGATCGACGCGTTCCTCTCCCTGCGACGGGCTCGCCATCCCTAAGGCGGCCGGCTCACCGCTCGACCGTACATACCAAACACCACCAGCTTGACACCCAACGAAGTCTCTCTTTGTCTTTTTTTCACTCTCCGCTTTGTCATCCTCTCTCTCCTCTCTCCGCCTGTCTTGCCTCCAGGCCCCTCTTCCCACCCTCGTCCCGCCGTCTCGCCGCCCTTCTGTTCATGTCCTCCCTCAGGCCTTCGCCCCTCCGTTTGCTGTAGCCCTTTGCCGTCGAGCAATTCGCTCCGCCTACTTACTGCCATCTCCTAGGCGTTTGTGACAGCGTATTGTCCTGCCGCATCCGAGCTCGCTCGCTGCACGCGCCAGGCAATCGTGGCGTAACAAGACATTTCGCAACGACTACATGGCCCCTCCACCAGCGGCCGGGCTGGACGAGGCGGCCTCCCGGTCGGCAGCGTCCAGCTCCGTGTCGCCTCCAGAGCCTTCCCTGCCATCCGGCGGTACTGCCGCCAAGTCCCCCTCCGCCGCTTCTGGCCCCATCTTGATAGCCTCGCCCCTGCGCAACGTCAGCCCTCCGACACCTGCCCCCTCGCCCCAGCCGGAATGGCGACTCCTGCGCGATCCTTCGCAGCAGACCGGCGACGCGTTGCACCATACACCTCCTTTGGGTCCTCCAGGAGAGGAGACGCTCATGCATACCCTCACCACTGGCTTCTCTCGCCTGGACGCGAAAGCGCGGCGGCGGTTCCTCACCGAGCTCGTCTCGCTCTGCGATGTAGGCGAGCTCGCCCACCTGTCTCAAACCATCTCCCCAAGGCTGAAAGTCGACTTTCTGAGTCAGCTGCCCATTGAGATTTCCCTCCACATCCTCTCCTTTATCGACGACCCTCGCACCCTCGCTCGAGCCGCTTGTGTCAGTCGCTTCTGGAGAAGCCTCGTGAACGACGAGAGCACGTGGAAAGCCATGTGCCTCAAACACCGCTTCGCCGACGACCGGCCCGGCACGCTCCTCTCCCCTCGTCTCGCTGGCGACGCACAGATGACGGACGTCTTCGACGATGATTCGCCGTCTGCGGACGCCGCTCTCGCGCGTGCTCCTGAGTACTACGACCCCGAGGGGTCGACGCCGCTCGTCGAGCTCTATCGTGGATATCGCGCTCGCGGCTTGGACCCCTCGAGCGCGCTCCACGAGTTGCGCACCCTTCACGACCTCTTCCTCGCCAAGCAGGGCCGCCTCTCCGGCGGCGTCGCTCGGCTGAGCGACGCCGATCGCGCGTTTTACCGTCAACTCGAAGAGATAGTGGAGAAGGAGGAAGAGGCTGGGTGGAGCGAGAGGGGGGCGGCTGCCGCCATGGACGAGATGGACGAGGATGTCGGTTGGCTGGGCTCGCAGAGCAGAAGCAGAGACGTCGAGGGAAGAAGCGCTAGGGCTCGCCATGGACGGGGCGCTTCAACCGTGGCCGCGGGAGACTATACCGGATCTCAAGATGCGAAGCACTCTGCGTCGAGCGTGGCAAAGGCAGGTTCCTCCCGACCATCGCTAGCAAACACAGGCCCTCCGCCGCGGCCTCGCAGATCGTCCCAGCGCAGCATCCCCCCGTCTCTCGAAGGCGCCGAGCTGATGGACCTAAGTTCGGACGCGGCGTCGCCTTTCAAAATTGCGCGAAACGCGGTTAGGAAGAAGGCCGCCGTGGTGGACTCGGGGAGAAGTCTCGGCCTCGGCACCCCTTCCTCTTCTGCCCAGCCCAGGTCGTTCTCTTACAGGAACCACTTCAAGATGCAGTATTTGACTGGTGAGCGTCTTTTGCGTTTCTGTCATGAGGCCGGGCCGGACCTTCATGGTAGGCTCACTTGATGCTGACTGTTTTCCTACCGCGCGTCCGACAGAGTCCAACTGGCTCCGTGGGGGTCGATTGCTCGCCCAACACACGTCTGCGGACGACGAAGCAGTGGTAACATCGTTAGCTATGGACGACGAATGGATCGTCGTCAGCATGGCCAATTCCAAGATTCATGTCTTCGACGCACGTACGGGCCTCTTTGCCAGCACGCTGGCCGGACACGAGAACGGCGTGTGGTGTCTCACGCTCATTAGTCGCTCGAGCTTTGCGAAGACGAGGAGCCCTCGCAGGCACCCAACCGCGTCGGGGGCTATGGCGGATAAGCAGAACACCCACGATCCTTCCAGCTTTTCAGCTCAATCGCGGCCGTTTTCCTCTTTGTCCGCCTCCACCTCGCGCTTGCCCGTCGGTCCCGGGTTTTCTTTCGTTTCCGGTTCCACCACCTCTGCAGCGGCGCATCACCCTGACTCGGACGACCGGTCCGTATCAGGACTCGGCCTTTCAGAATACGCTGAGGGCGTTTTCGCCGAGCACCACGCAGGTGGCTCGCGCTCTGCTTCCTTCTCCAGTTTCGGTCCCGGATCGACATCTGCGCTTGATTTGGACTCGGGCGGTGGAAGTGCTAGACGGCAGGGCCCGAGCGGCAGGTCGTTCAGCACCACAGACGCGTTTGGAGGTCCGCACTCGTCAGATCCTCGAGAGGTCCCCACGCAGGCGAGAGAAGCCGTGTCTGCTATTCTCGCTGGAGCTCGCGGCAACGTCCAGCCCAGTCTTTGTGGCACGTCGACAGGATATGGAAACGAAGGTGCCATTGTCGTTAGCGGCGGCTGTGATAGGGACGTTAGGGTTTGGGACGTCGAGACGGGGTGAGTCCACCGCTTCCGACTTTCTCGCGGTCGCACCGCCTCGAGCACTAATCTTGGCACCCACCCCGCCGTGCGATCTTTCCACAGCGCATGCAAGCACGTCCTCCGAGGCCACAGCTCGACGGTGCGATGCCTCAAGGTCCTCGATGGCCGTCCGATCGCCATCTCTGGTTCACGCGACGGCACTCTCCGGGTGTGGGACGTGGATGCAGGACGTTCGCTCCACGTCCTTCGTGGGCACCAGGAGTCCGTGCGGTGCTTGGAGGTGGCTGGCAATAAGGTTGTCAGCGGGAGTTACGATGCCACTTGCAGGGTGGGCACCATTTTTACCTGTTTTGTTGGCGGCCCGAGTTGTTTGGTCCTCATCTCAGATCTCTGCCTGGGCTGTTTGTTCTTTCTTGTCAACAGGTGTGGGACGTGGATGCGGGAACGTGTTTACACACCTTGCAGGGGCACCTTTGCCAGATCTACGCGGTGGCGTTCGATGGCCAGTACGTCGTTACCGGCAGTCTCGACACGACCGTTCGGGTGTGGTCAGCGGAAACGGGGTAAGCTGCATCCGCTTGCGCTGATCGCTCTTTACAGGTGGGAGCTCATGTCGGATTTTTTTTCTCGTCTTTTCTCCAACCCCATCTCCCAGAGAATGTCTTGCGCTCTTCCAAGGACACACTCAGCTTGTCGGCCAGCTCCAGCTCACCGACTCGATCCTCGTCACCGGAGGGTCCGACGGCCGAGTGATCGTCTTCTCCCTGCACACCATGGAGTGCTTGCACCGTTTGTGCGCGCACGACAATAGCGTGACGTGCCTACAGTTCGATGGACGCTTCCTTGTTACTGGCGGCAATGACGGAAAGGTCAAGCTCTGGGATTTTAAGACGGGAGCGTTTATTCGCGAGCTATGCGAACCGAGCGAGGCCGTATGGAAGGTGCGCCCGAGCTCGTCGTCGGTTGGACTTTGCGGTGCGGTTGCGGTAGACATGACCGGAAATTTGTCTCTTTTTTCTTCGCAGGTCACGTACCGAGACGACAAATGTGTCGTCCTTTGCAGAAGAGGCAGCAAGACCAGCATGGAGGTCTTTTCCTATCGGCCCACCGAATTCTCTTAAGTCGGGCCGCCGCCGTATAGCTAGACAATCGTCCCATTTCTACATCTAACCGTCCATCGAACCCGGCCATCTGTCGTTTTCTTGTCACCACCGGTCACCGATCAACAAACGCACCCGTTCCCTCAGTCAGCTCAGCGCTCCAGTCCAGTCCTTTCGGCCGCTCCTTTCTTGTACTTTTATTGGGGCCTCGCTCTTTGAAACCGCTCGGAAGTCAATGTCAGGTGCTCGATCTAGAGACGTGCGTCTCCTAAGGAACATGAGTGAGTGTTGGGAAGAAAACGCTATGCTTTTTCGTACATTGTCTCTGCGAGACCTCCGATTCGAGCCCAAAAAAAAAACATAATTAGGTCGTCGTGCTGACGACCGATGCCGGTGGAGACCGCTACGGTGCTGCGGGAGTTGGGAATTAAATCGAAGGTAGAAAGAGACCAGAGCCCGGGGGCGGTGCGACGAATGCGTTTGCACACGTCTTCCCAGGCTGCCCGACCTTGGTTCAGATCGGATCAGCATCGCGTCGTCGACCTGGACGATTCCACCTGCCAGCTGGCGGGCGGAACGAAAGCCTCGCCGGATCCTATGGTCGATGCGGTAGAAGGGCGGACGATCTTTCCGGAACGCGCGACGGCGGCGGGTGTAGTAGTAAGGGGTGAAAGGGAAGGAGGAACACCGTCGTCGTAGCTGGACGAGAACGGATGGCCGCCTGTGCCGGTGCCGGTGCCGGTGCGGGACGTCACGAACATGTCCTCGTCATCCAGCGCGTTGACTTTGGAAGAAGGGAGGAGGGGGGAAGCCGACAAAGTTAGGCTCGTGGCGACCGGCGGTCGTCCTCCTCCTTGGGGTCGCGAGTGCCCAAAGAGCTCGAGCAGTGGGATCCCCCCTTCGTTGTGCTGGTCGCGGAGCGGCGGAGACGACACCGACAACCCAGGCCTGGTTCCGAACCCCTGGACGCTCCCGCGGTTCACGCCCGGATGGAAAGGACCGGGGAGGATTGCGCCGCATCCGGGGATGCCCTTCTCTGGCCCTCCTCCAGAGCCGGCCGGCATGGTCCTATCGTTCGAGCGACTATCGGTGCGCCTACTCCTCATAGCCGTCTCGTTCTCCGCCACGTGGAACGTCGCACGGAAAACAAAACCGGCCATGAGCGCACATCCGGCCATGCCGGTAGGACCAGAGAGACCGGTCATGCCTGTGTAGATGAACGAATGGACGGTGAGGGTTTGGATGAGGATGTAGAGGGTGAGGGTGAGGGAAGCGACGAGGTAGATGAAACCGTTGAGAAGAAGGGAATGGGATATGGCGGAAGCCTAGAACGAGGGGAGCGCGCAAGGCGGAGGTGTTTGAGCATGCTTTCGCCGTCCCTCGTTCCGTACGAGCAGTTAAGGATGCTACTCGCGCCCACTCACCTGGCTAGCCGCCGTCCGCTTGCGAAGGAACTTGACAGGGTCGCGACCGTCGACGACCTTGAGAGCGGTCAAGAGGACGACGGCAAGGTCGAAAGCGACGGCGGCGGAAGCGAAACCTATAACGCTGGTGCTCATCGCGCCGTCCGTCATGGAGTACACGCAGTACTGGGGTGCTCCTATTCCGGTTGGGATGCCAGGAAAAGGCCGTCCACGGCTTTCTATTGTCATCACGAGGTTCCAGCTGAATCGGCATGGACCGTCCGCGTGAGCATAAAGAAGCGTTCGCAAACCCCTTCGCTGGCGCAGGCAATCGAAGGGTGGGGTAGGGCACTCACGCGAAGATGTGCAGCCAGAGGATGGATAGCAAAGCGAGGACGCGTCTTTGCAAAGGCGCCCGAAGAAGGTTCAGCATCAACGGTTGCTCAACAGAGCAACGGACAGGATGAGAGGCGAGTACTTACCTGTCCGAACGCCATATCGCGATTGTCCGCAAGAGAAAGACGAGTGTCGTGGCCGAAAAGCTTGACATGGGCGAGACGATTAGGAAAACGAGTTGTCAGCTGCGGACTACCAAGGGCGAGATCCGTCAAGGGGTTAGACTGGACTCACGAGATGAGCATGAGCACGTTGATGACGATGGGAATGACATTGCAGTCGCTTTGTGGCCGCGCGTAGAATAGCACGCTGGGCAGTACAAAGCCGAACGCACCATAGCTGTTTCGCATGTGAGAGAAGGGAACGGAAAGCATGAGCAGCGCTGTCCGGACGAAGCGGCGATGTGGACTCGACTCACCGAGCGAGGACGTACGCGGTTCGAGAGAGCGCCTTGCTGGCGTCTGTCCAACCGGGCTTACGAACGAGGGTGATGTCCCAAGCCAAGTTGGATATGAGGTCTGAAAGCGGAAAAAAACTAGCCGAGGATGAGCAGGATGAAGGGACAAGTGAGTGGAAGGGGTGTAGTTAATTATTACCCCAAATAACGAGTCCCAGTACGACCTGCGCGGTGGAGAGGATGGTAAGGATGAGCGTTGAACAAATGGTAAGAAGGAGAATAGGACAGCACGAAATCGGTACTTGATACTCACGGACATGTAGATAGTGCTAGGGACGAGATCGAATACGATCACGTAAAGGAAGTAAAACGAGGATGAGCGCAAGCCTTGCTGTCATCGAGTCGAGTGGCAACGCACTACGTCAAGAGCTGGCGAGCGAAAGACGGGTCGACGAGCTGGATGAGGAGCGCTTTTCCGAGGTCGGGCATGCCTTGGAGCGAAGTGAGGTTGCAGAGGGCATTGGTAGCGGCGGCAGAGGGGTCTTGGATGTTCCCCATGGCCATCGTTCCGGTGTCAGAGGAGGACGTGGAGGAGGCCATGGCGGAGGCGGAGGCCATGGTGGTCGTAAGGGAGGGCGCGAGCGGAGAGGTGGACATGGATGATGAGGTGGAAGTAGGTGACAAAGGGGAAATGGGGCCGACGAGAGGGGAGGAGAAGAAAAGCGGGGATGATAACGTGCATCATGGAAATCCTTTTTGTACCTGCAGGGTGAACTGTGGGCACACGAGAGGGAGTAGAAAGTGCCCGAGCGTGCTCGGAGGAGGGTTAGGGTGAGCGAGCAGCGTGGGCAGTGGTGACGTTAAAGAGAAGAGAGCGGGATGAAGATGAGCGTAAGCTGGCTCCCATATCGTGGCTGGCAGTCAAGGAACAACTCCTTCGACGCTCCTTCCCCTCGCTCGCTCGGCACAACATACGCACACTCGCTCCTGACAGAACGAAGACGACGCGGAACGGAAGCGGTCCCCGAGGCACAATAAGAGGACACGCCGGTCTCGGTCTCGGTCTCGCAGCATGAAAGCAAGGCACGTGCGTCTCCATCGGTGCAGTCAGGTCAGGGTCAGGGTCAGGTCAGGACCGCCCCTGCAGAGATAAGCAGGCCACGATAAGCCAAGCCAAGCCAAGGAGCCAGCATCGCGTTCGCGTTGGATCAGGACTCGGGGCGGCAGCGGCGAGCGAGGATTTATTATGCGGAGGCGAGCAGCGCCACGCGACACGTGGCCGTGCCGTGCCATGCGTGACCACCTCGTGCACCGCCCGCTCACCGCTCACCGCTCACCGCCCACGCCACGCACTGCCCCCTGCTGGGCGCTCTCATGGCGGAGACAGACAGAGAGAGGATCGGTTGGAAAGTTTTCTCCACTATTCTGTCAGCAAACGAGAGATTTCAAAAGCGTCGACGGAGGGAGCCATGAAGCACATCACGCACGGCAACTGCGGTTACCCCTCCGGCTCGCCGCTGACCCGAGTTCCGAGCACGCGCTTGCTTACCCCAGATCCGCTCGACATCGTCCACGATTCCCTTCGTAGGTCGTTATCTACCTCCCTCCCTCTCCCTGGCCATCCTTCGCCCTTGAGCGCTTGCCTCGCTCCCGATGGAGCACCGCTTGCGGACCCCAGGTTGGGCCGGCTACAACCTCGCCTGGTCGCCCTTCTTCGAACACCGTCTTGCCTTGGCGAGCTCGGCCAACGTGAGAGTCACAAAGGCCAGAAGACCGTCGTCCATGGATCATGATCGGCTCACGGCCTCGCTTTGTTCGGTCTCCGCACACAGTACGGCCTTGTCGGCAATGGACGGTTACACATCTTGCGAGTCGGTCCGACGGGGACGCAGGTCGAAAAGACGTCAGTCCGTCCAATGTCAATCCTTTGCCGGCCCCGGGTCGGGTCAGGTCAGGTCACGACGTGGACTAAACTCTTCTCTTCTTCATCTCCCTTCTCGCCTCTATCAGCTTTGATACCCAGGACGGCCTATTCGACATTGCATGGAGCGAATTGCACGAGAACCAGCTCGTAACCGCTAGCGGCGACGGCTCGATCAAGTTGTGGGATATCGGTCTCCATGTGAGTTGCCGCATGCATCCTCCATTTCGTCTGTCCGTCTGTCCGTCTCGCACTCTCATCACATCCATCCCTTCGTTAAATCATTCCCATCGCATCCCCGTCGCTCTTGTCGCCGCTCGCTGACCAGGAGTTTCCAATTCGTAATTGGCACGAGCACAAGCGTGAGGTCTTCTCGGTCGATTGGAACAACATCAAAAAGGACCTCTTTGCGACGAGCTCGTGGGATGAGACTGTCAAATTGGTCAGTCTCGCCCTTTGCCTCCGGTCTCCGTCTTCATTCCTACGACTGAAACGCTGAATCGAACTTCCCTCCGCCTTCCCCCCTCTCATCGCCCGCCCCATCTCTAGTGGCATCCAGAACGACCAGCCTCGCTCACCACGCTACACGCGCACACCGGCTGCGTATACGCTGCCATCTTCTCTCCCCACTCCCCCGACACCATCGCCACCTGTTCCGCCGATGGAACCCTACGCCTCTTCGACCTCCGACAACCCAACAACGTCGTCGGCCCCTCAGGCCTCGCCGCCGCCGCCGCCCCGGCGATGACCATCCAAGTCGGAGGAGAGGTGCTGTGCCTCGACTGGAACAAGTATCGGCCAATGACCGTCGCTACCGGTTCGGTAGATCGGTCGGTCAAAGTGTGGGATCTGCGCATGGTGGCCGTCGGTCCAGGAGCGTTGGCGGGCGGCGGAGGAGGCGGCGGCGGTGGGGCCACTCTGGCGGCCGCTTTGCTCGGACACGAGTACGCGGTGCGTAAAGTCGCCTGGTCTCCTCACTCCCCCTCCTTGCTCGCCAGTGCGAGCTACGACATGACGGCCCGAGTGTGGGACGTCGACGCTGCCTCCGCCTCTTCCCTCCCCGGCGCCCCCGCGTTGGGCTCGACTGGCGTCGGCGGCGCACTGAAGCACATCCACGACGCACACACCGAGTTTGTCGTCGGGCTGTCTTGGAGCTTGTACGTCGAAGGATGGCTGGCCAGCTGCGCTTGGGACCAGCACGTCCACGTGTGGCCCGCATTGGGATCGTCACCAGCCGCGGGCCTGCGACGATGATTATTCATGAACTACAGCTCTGGCTGGCATACGTATGCGTTTCACGACGGGCCGACCGAGAAAAGGTATCATTCATCTTTGCATCAGCTGGTATCTATCTATGTGCACGAGCGTCGAAGGGGTTGCGAAGGTTGCGAAAGATGGCCCAAAGAACGGAGAGACTGAAAACCAAAAACGCGGAAGATGCTGGAAGAGAGAGACGGACGGAGGGGAGAGGGTGAGCGTAGGCGACGGCAGGACTGAACAGCAATAATAATACAGGCTCACCAAAAAGTGTACGTCTCCGTCGAGCCAGAGCGACGCGGACGGCCTCCTGCTTTCGCATCGTCGCTTCTAGTTCCACCATCTGGCGACGGTCGAGCAGACGAGTGGAAAGGGAGTCATTGAATGGGCGGGGCGCGCAAAGACCAGACCACCTGCAAGGCCGGACTAGCGAATAAAAAATCGAAATCGACACTCACAGCTGCCTTGCCCCTCACCAAGATCCTACCCGCTTGCTCCAAACGGTCGACACCGACTCGAATCGACCTTTGCACGTCCAGACTGTCGGCGCGAATGGATTTGAGTCTTGTGAGCGTGTATGAGACAGTGGACTGTACCGACGACGGTGATCGGGAGGTCAACTGGGACACCTGGTGCTGTAAGGGGAAGGGCGTCATGGATGGGGGGCGAACGGGATTGAGCAAGCAGGAACAGGGTTGACCGAGTTCGGCGTCCTCGCTCACTAGCACTCGCTCGTCTAGGCCATCGATCTTTTCGAGCAGCACGCTCCACTCCAGCGCCACATGCTCGATGTTGTGCTGAGGAGAGGATGGGGTAAATGAGGGAAAATTCAGCTCTCATCCATCTTCCAGGCCCTCCTCCTCTTCTCCTCTCTCGTGCACGCCCGTCGTCACGTATAAGTCACGTAGGATTGACCGACGACCACCGTCGGGCCAAGCCGACTTTTATGACTTTTTACTCACCTCCAACCGTGCGATCCTGGTCTCGTGAGCGAGGCAGCGCTGTCTCGACTGCCTAATGAGGCTCATGATCCTCCTGTCCTCCCCGTCGTCCTCTCTTCCCATCGGCCAATCCTTGGCATCGCCGGTAACCCTCTCTCTACTACTGCTCCCCGCTCCCTCGTACCCATCCGACCCATCCTGACCACCGTCCACGACCTCCGACGCCGACGCCGCTGTCGCTGCCCGCCCCGAGCCGTCCACCCGGCCGTCCGTCTCGCCGCCGCCGCCGGCCAGCGCTCGCAGTGCGCCTTGCTGCTCGCTCGTCGTCGTTGTCGTCGTCATGAAGAGCAAAACGTAGTAGACATTCAAGGGTGGGGCGGGAAGGAAATAAGGAAAGTGAGAGAGAGTGTGTGTGTACTGTGTGTGGCCGTTTGAACGTAAAGCGATCGGTCGCGTCCGTCCGTCAGTTCCACCGGGTCGGTCGGTGATCGACGGCAGACTTGGACGCTCATGCGGCATGCACAAGCGCAGGTTGCCGGACGCCGGGTCCATTCACTTAGTGACCATCGCGTTTCAAGGCAGAAGAAAGTTTATTATGTTTGCTGGAGCAGTTCCTACGCTTACTTTAGCGTACGCACTCGGGGGCGGGGCGTCTAGACAAGAGAGAAAAAGAGAGCGCGAAAAGCCAAGGCCAAGAGAGGAAAGAGCGAGACAAAAGGGCAGAAATCGAGGGAAAAAGTAAAAAACCAAAATTTATCGAGGCTGGTCGTGAGAGATAAGATGCGTCACCGGGTATACTGACGCAAAAAAGAACAAGGCCTTGGGAGTCCGAGACGAGAAGCAAGGGCGGGCGAAAAGGACGAAAAAAAATAACGGCAAGAGGAGGTCTAGAAGGCAGCAAGAAGTGGGTGGAGAAGGCGGCAAGCAAGCAAGCAAGCAAACGCGGACGCCGTGAGGAATGGAGCCAGAAAGAAGAGGCATCGACACGAGCAAGATGTGGAGAGCCACCTCTTGGGAAGCGGACGCGCGGGGAGGGAGGGATGGAATGGGGGAAGAACCAAGCTCGAAGAGATCGAGTTGTGGGCACATCTCGCAAAAAAAAAAAAACAAGAAGAAAAAAAAAAAAAGCGACGGAGCTGCGCACTTCGCGCTCCGCACTCAGTGCACGCTGCTAGCCTCGCCCAGCGACTCCTCGGTAGTCTCAACAGAAATGGTGATACCCATCCCGCCGTACCAGGACTGGCCTACCTCCGCGCGTCCCTCTTCCTGTCCTCCATCTTCTAGGTTCGGGCTCTGCCCTCCCAACGGGACGGCTGGCAATCTGACAGCGCCAGCGCCGGCGCCGGCGCCTGAACCCGCCGTCCTTCCGGCCAGACCGAGCGCGGAGAGAGGCCTGGAGCCCTCGACAGGAGGAATGATCGACGTCGCCGCCGTCCATCGCGGCTGCTCACGGCCGTAGGCGTCACGGACGAGCTTGGGCGCGTCGTGAGGGTCCGATGGGAGCGGTTGGTAGCGCTGCTGCTGCTGCGTCCGCTTGCGCGGCAACGTCGTCTTCCGGCGCGGCTCTCCGGGGACGGAGACGGGCACGGACGGAGACGGTCCTCGTCCGTCCGCGTTCTGGCTCCAGGAGACGGACGAGGTGGACGCCGTCGTGGTGGTTGTGCCTCGGCCGGTGCCGTTGGCGCTTGCGCTTGACGCCAAGGACGGCCTCGACGCGGCGTCGTTGCCTGAGTAGGGAAGGACAGCGCTGAAATGAGCGGGCAGATTGTCCAACGGTCCTTTATCTCCCTGCGGTTTTTCCTCCTCCTCCCGGCCGTACCCTTCATCATCACCATCTTCTTCATCATCATCACCATCATCATCATCATCATCATCATCATCATCATCATCATCATCACCATCATCATCATCATCATCATCATCATCATCATCATCACCATCAAAGTCACCGTCATCACCCTCGTCAAACTCGTCCTCGTCGCCGCCGTCTGACTGAGAATGGTCCAAATCCATATCTCCATCGCCATCGGCACGCTCGCTGCTGGCGCTCGCGCTTCGCACGTCCCTGTCGATGAGGTAGATTTCCGACGTCGCTGGCGCCGGCGTGGTCGCCGTCGTGGTCGTGAGCCGTCGGAGCTCCAGCTCATCCTGCCACTTCGCTCGAACCGACGCGGGGAGCGAGCTCCAACGCGGGTCGTGAAGGTCCCAGTGGGACGGGTGGTCATCTTCGGCGACGTCGGTCGAAGACAAATGCGACGACATTCGCCTGGACGGGTTTGGGGATGCAGACGCCGGACTCGCGGACGAGCCCGAGCTGGTCATGCACAGAGGGTCCTGCAGCGCCCCCAGATCGTCATCTGGTCCGGGGATGGGCAGACCAGCGACGGTGCAGAGGAAGGGTACGAGAATGTCGGACAGCTCGTCCGGGTGACTGAGAGGGATAATGTGAGGCGCGCCTTCGATAGTGATCGCCTCGACGGAGCGCGCATGGGTGAAAAGTTCGACGAATTCCTGAGGCGGAGCGGGGCATGCAAGGAAGAAGGGTGCGCGTGGGTGAGTGCGGAGAGCCGTCTTTTCGAACAAGCGGGGGACTCACTTGTGCGAGTTGCTTGCCGTCCTGAGGGAGGCCGTTGGTACCCTCGACGATGCGCACGTCGCAAGTGATTTTCGCCAAGCGCTCCTTCGTCATCGGCTCCCGCTCGTTGTGGGGCCGGAACCAGGAGTGGATGAGGTGTTCGCGCGCTTGAGGGTGGCGGAAGTAGCGCCTCACCGTTTCTTCGTGGTGCGTCTCGGCGACGCCGGGAGGAAAGTCATAGTGCCAGAGGCATCGATAGCGGACGACTGGTGGGACGAGGAAGACACAAGGTCAACCCAAGTCGCAAAAAAAAAGACGGCGAGAGCATCGTGTGCATGGGCCGGCCAAACCATCGATCCGCTTCCTTGCCCCTCCACTCACTGTAAAGGTATTCCGTAGGCACCTCGATCCGCCGCGGCTTGAGACGACCATTCGATTTCCTCTGTCTTTCCTCCTCCTCGTAAGCCTTGGCGGCCCATGCGTCGTATATCCGCATGATGTCATCATAGAGCATTTTTTTGTTGAACTCGGTCTGAAAGGGTTAGCGATACGAATCGACGGGGGTTCAGCGCGAGGCACGATCCATCATCTGACACCGAGTGTCGGCCTGATGACCTTGGCGAAACGGTGAAAAAAAAGCAAGCGAATCCACGCAGACACTCACCTCTCTCTCGCCGATGGGGCCGACGCACATCAGGCTGCCGATGTACTGGGACCAATCGGCGGCCAAGCGCATGCAAACGAGGACTCCGGTGCCGAGGCCGAGGAGGTGAAGACGCTTTCCTCCGATGTAACGCTCGATCTGCTCGTCCAAGTCCATGTTCTCGCTGCTCCCACCGTCGTCGGTCTCTTCTTCTATCGCATCCGAACCTCGCCGCGACATCCGGGCCCTCCTCTCGCGCTCCTTCTCGCGCCTCGCCTCTTGTCTGATGAGGGCGACCATGCCGGCGCGAAGGTCGTCGCTGGCACAGTCTAGGTCGTACAAAGTCCGCACCTTTTCCTCTCTCGTCCTCCCTCTGCCTCTGCCTTCGAGAGCGACGACGTTGAAGAGGCGGTGCAAGTGAGGGGAGAAGAGGAGAGGGAGGGAGGAGGCGTGTGCGGAGACGCCGTCGAGAAGGTGAAGGAGAAGGGTGGGTTTGGAAGGGTCGAGGACGATGGGAAAGTCGTCGGCGATCTTGTCAGGGGCCGACATGGGCGCCCACCTGTCGTTGGTGAGGCCTTGGGAGGCGGCGGCGGAGAGGGCGGAGGCGGTGACTTTGGTATTACCGGAATTGAGGTGAGGCTGCTTGAGCTCCTCCTCGGTGAAGCGCTCCAAGCCTTTGAGGGAGACGACGGAAGGGTTGGGGGACACGCCCAAAGCGGTGTCCGTGCCCGCATCTGACGTGGACGGTGTGGATGCCATCGCGGGCGTCGATGCGAGCGCCGGAGTCGACTTCACGCTTCCCTGGTCCTGCGCCGGCGGGGCGGCGGGTCGATGATGATCCAGCGGCGATGTCGCGAGAGCGGAGGATGATGAACGAGCGCGCGCGTTGGAGTCGCGGCGGAAAACGTCGCCGGTGAGGAAGCCGGAGCGGTGGTACTTGTTGCGCGCGGAGGATTGCTTGAGCGTGGCGGGGGTGGAGAAGTAGAGGGCGATCTCCCCCTCATCGCGCTGGTAGCGCTCCGAAGCGTCGAGGTCGATGTGCGGCATGGCGATGGAGCGGAGAGCAGGCAGGCGAGCGTGGAGCAAGGACGAAGAGGGGGGCCTTTGCAGCGCGTTGATCGCCTGCGAGTGGTTCGGGGGCCAGTGGGGAAGAGGAGGCGAAGACGAGGCGGGGGCGAGCGATTTCTATGGAGCACACAAGGCGACGGTCGAGGGGGACGGGGAGAGGGATGGAGGGATGGAGGGATGGAGGTGAAGCAATAAGGTGTGAAGTAGAAGGGAAGGATGAAATGGGATGGTGGGGCCGAAGGAGAGGAAAGAGGGCGCGGAAATTTGGCTGGCGAGGACGGAAGCTAGGCGGTCCGTCGCGGATTGCTGGTCAGTCACTCTTCGCTCGTCGCTCTCGCTTGCCGGAAGCAGTGAAGACGAGTTTGAAGTCGCCGACGGGGCCGTGGCTGGACGTCTGTCTGTGTCTGTCTGTGTCTATGGGCTAGTTAGTGATATGGCTAATGTCAGCCACGAGTGCTTCCCGAGCGAGACGGAGACGGAGACGGTAAGTACATACACTACTACACCACTACACGGGCCACCGGGAACCCGACGGCTGGCGCGAGCGGCAGGCGAGCCGGGGGAACGGACGACTGGGAGTGGCGTTGCGTCTGCGTCTGCCGCGGCGCCAGTGGAGTGGGAGAAGGGAGACGCAAAGGCGCGCGAAGGCCGACCGAGACGAGGGGAGGCGCGAAGAGGATTGGCGCTAAGGTGGTTAGGGAGCGGAAGGAAGGAAGAAAAGGAGCGGTGGAAGGGAGTGTGGAGGGGCGCATGACAGCGAGCCGACGAGCCATCTTGTGTCGTCTGTCTATGTGTCTCTATGTGTCTGTCTCTGTCAGGCTGGTTGGTTGGTTGGTCGCTTGCTTGGCTCGCCTTGCTTCCCTCCGCTCAGCACACAGACACAGACACAGCGATGTCGTATCTACCTATCACACACGCTCCGAGTGGCCCCTCGCTTCTCTTCTCTTCTCTTCTCCCTCTTGCTCGTCGCCGGCAAGCGGGGAACGGGCGAACGAACGAACGAACGAACGGGCACAAATGGGGCCGACCGATCGGCGAGCGGAGCGGCGACAGCCGACGGGCCGACGACACAACATAACTGGACCCGCGATCAGACCGGGCGGCTAACTAAACGAGGCAAGCCGGAGATGCGCGATTTGCGATGTGCGAAGAAGGACGATCTTTCGACGCTCCAACCGACGGACCGACGGACGGACGGGAAGGAGCGCCGCCAAGCGAACCGAAGCGATGCGATGCAATGCGTAGAGAAGCGACGACCCCCGTCCGTCTCTCTCCTCTTGGGCCGTCGTCGCCTCTTGCCGCACCCGCCAACGTGCCCTGTCCGACGACAGGACGCCCAACGTCGTCGCGACGTCGCAGAACGACACGCTCACACGCACACACGCACATACACAGACGCTTGATTTGATAGCATCGATTGCCCAGCGTCCGACGTACCTGCGCTGACCAGACAGATGTGATCGCAACTCCACGCCGCATAGCGCTCTCACGCTCAAAATCGGCGACGGACTGACTTTTCGACACTAACTCACTGTCCCTGCTCACTAGTCGACCCGCGACCCGACCCGACCGGCCGGTGCCCGTCGCCCGTCGCCCGCCCATGCACTCGCCCGCGTCGACGCGGTTGCTGCTCGCGCTAGGCCGCATCGCATCGCACCCAGTTGCAGCCGCAGCCGCAGCCGCAGCCGGCCCTGCCTGCCCGAGGTCGACTGAAAGCGTGACGTGACGGCCGTCTAAGTTATTAGCCAGCCAGCTACTGTCGCTTATTACCACTCGCTCGCTCACCTCGTCCTCGCTCTAAACCATGTACTGTACGTAGGCTGATGTCAGTAGCCCGCGGGATCGGATCGATGGCTACTTACTGTTTGCTGTACGGGGAAGACGCGCCTCCGTCCAACCGAGCCAGCCGCCGGTTCTTCTATCCTCCCCTCCATTCCTCCACCTCATCACACCTCACCTCGCCGCACGGCCCACGATAACTACGTTAGTGTGACGCTCGGCCTCCGTCTCGCTGTCTGTCTCATCGCACCGACTCACCCGCATCCGCCTCCGATCCCGGGCTCACCGGCGGGTGGGCGGGCAGGCAGGCGGGCCGCCGATCGTATGTGTCTGCATACACACCGCCGCCCGCTCTCCATCATATCGCCCACGCCACATCCACATCCACATCCACATCCATCACCCCGCGGCTGGACACCGGCCCGTCCATGGATGTCCGGCCCGACCCGACCCAAGGCGAACCGGAGCGAACCGAACGAACCGGCACGCGAGGGCGAGCCAACGCCGGCCACTCCCTCCGTCCGTCCGTCGTCAGTCGCATCGCATGGCATGGTCCGGCTTTCGCTTTCTTTCAGCGAGCGACACCTCCGTGCAATGCATACCCGCGCGTGTTTTTTTTCTTTCCTCCTTCTCGATAAACACATGCCTCAGACACACGGCGCGTCCCGGCGCCCCTTTTGCTCCCCCTCCACCGCTTCAGTGTGCCCCGGGATCAATCAGAACGCGGACAGGCTCCAAACTTAACGTGTCGCGCGCCTCCCGCCCGCTCGCCCTCCCGCCGGTGACACATATTACCCCTACTTGTCTCACCCGTCGATCCCTGGCCGTCTTTGTCTCTCCCATGTGTATCACCCCCTTGCGCACGAACAGAACAGACCGGTGCTCGAGCGTATATACGCCGCGCGTTGCGACAAACAGACAGATAGACAAGGGCCCGGTTAGTTGCGAGTTTGCGAAAAGCAAGTCGCGCAGCGCAGTGATTGCGGAAAAAAAAAAGCTTCTACTCCACCGCCGATCAACACACGTACAGTCTCGTAAAAAAGATTCCAGCTCCGCGTCCTCTTTCCTTTCTCATCCCCTTCCCCTCCTTCTTCTCCCCACCCCGGCCGTTTCCTAGTGAGCCGAGCCGAGCCGAAAGCCGGCTCGTGAGCTTGGGCCACCCCCTACTAGAGCGCAAAAAGCTGAGTCGAGTGACCGTCGTCCCGATACCTAGAATGCGCTCGTTGATCAGACTAACATACATCCCATTCACGCGGACGACGACCAAAACGGAAGGTCGTGATGTGATGAACCTCTTCCGCACCCGGCTCGTACGAAAAAAAAATGCGCGACTAGACTAAGTTAGACTCTTCTCTGGGATGGAACCCGCCCCCGTCCCCCGAACCCCCTGTCGTCCGTCGTCCGTCCCATCCGATGACGCTCGGGACAGATCAACCCAATCAAATCAGATGTCGTCTGGAAACTCGTCCTCGAGCCGGACAGGGATGAAGAACGTGGGATCGTCATCTCTGTCAGGGTCCGTCTCCCAAAACTCTTTTTCCTCCTCTTCCTCCCCCATTATCGCCCCCAGCTCTTCCTCCGCCCCTTTCACATTCACGCCCCCTCCCGCCCCCTCGTTCGGCGGATCTACGGCACTGGCACTCTTCAGGGACCGACGATCCGGACCGTCACTGTTGGCGGCAGATCTCTCATGCAAGCCGAAACCGGCGCCGCCGGCTCGCCTCGTCGCCGGTCGACGACGACGACGACGTGACGACGCCGGGTCGTCGGCGTTATGGGACGTAGGCAGGACAAAGGTGATGTCCACGAGGTGCGACTCGTCCAGGTTCTGACGACGCGTCGCTAGGTCTTCGTCCTCCTGCACACCAACGGCGGCGGCGAAAAAGAATAGACATCAGTCGCCAAAGCAAAGGGGCCCACGCGTCGTCCTCGGGCGGGTGCCACTGCGAAGGAAAGAAAGCAACGACTAAGCCGCCCCGCCCACTCACCAAGTCGAACTCATCCTCCCTCTCCATGTAATCTACGTTTTCCTCCAACTCCTCGAACCCGGGCGCGTAGGCGGACCACGTCTCCGTCACGGGCGTCGTCCAGAGATAAAGGAGGCCAGAAGGAGAGATGGACATGATGAGCGGTCGAGTGGGATGCCACTTCTCTCGCCCAAGGTAACGGTAAAATGAAGGCCTTAGCAAGACGAGCTTAAAACAATAACAACACGGACGAAAACGAGAAGAAAAAGCTCACGTCCACGCCGGCCAACGGCTCTGTCGGTCCGTCCAAGATCTTGACCAGCGTACCGCCGCCTCGGTCCCAAATGTACACATTGTGCGCCGCCTTGTGGCCCGCCCCTAATTCATATCCGCGACAGATTCCAACGTCAGAAAGGGCCGAGCCGCCTGGCGTGACGATCGCAAGAACGACGACGACGACTCACCCCCGACGACGTACTCGCCGTCCCCGCTGAAGCCGATCCCGTTCCACGGCGTCCGGTTGACGAGGTCCTGAAACTTGTGCAACAGCACCAATTCGGTCCTCTTCTTTCCATCCTCTTCATCCCCCTCACCGCCTTCGTCGGCGCCGCTCGGCGTCCCCGCTCCCCCCGGTACGGGAGCTGGAGACAAGGTCTCTGAATCCGACGAAGACTGAGGGCGACACCGCTTTGGCCGGTCATGTCGGCGGCGAGGCACGCGAGGCGTCGACACGGCGAACACGCGCACCACGCGGTCGTTCGAGTTGGTCACCAGCGTGCGCCCCGGCCGGTCGAAGGCCACCTCGCGGATGCTGGATGAACCCGAGGCTTTTATGACGTTCTCGACCTGTATTGGAATACAGCAAAGACAAACGAGTCGTACTTTCCTCCTCTCAGCAGTCTTTCTCTTATTCAACGGGCCAGGCAGGCAATACCAGGCCTAGACGGCTTCGAAAGGAAAATTTACCTCACGTCCAGCGACATCGAAAATGACGACTGCCCCCTTCGAGGTGCCTGCAAAGATTTTTCGACCGTCGGGACTGAAGCGAGCAATGGTGATTTGTTGCCTACGAATGTTTGCGTGCAGCGAACGATGGAGCGCGTGAGACGACCGCAGAGAGCCCTTATACGTCAAGCGATCGACCACCCACCGACGGCTTGGCCCGGCCCCCTCTTCGCCCCCTGTCTCTGTTCGTTCTGCGTCATCGATGGCCGAAAGCAAATCCCATCTTTTGCAGCAGGAGGCCAATTTTGGAGACTTCTGCAGATCCACGAGCACCGCTTGCTGCGTCTCGAGTGTCGCGAGAATAATGTTGCTATACACGTGAAAAGAACGGTACAAAGGAAACTGTGGGAGACCTGGTCGTGGTAAGAGAAAAAACAGATAAAAGAGTGTGGCTACGTACCAGTTGCGTGGATGGAAGACGGCATGGATGACTGGCGCGTCGAAGCGGACGGTTCGTACCCGCTCGCCTGAACGCAGGTCCCAAATGACGCAATTCCAGTCGAGTGAGGCGGACAAGAGATAGCGGCTGTGTCTTGACCAGCTGATATAAAGGAAAGGAGAACGAGGCTCGCGCAAATGCACTCAGATGCCGCCATCCCTCTTCTGCGCGGACGACGACGCTACCAAAACACGTACCATACGCTGGTGATAGTTTTCACGTGTCCCTCAAGGAGCCTCAGCAACCCACGCGTCTCAAGGTCATACACCGTCACGAGACCATCTTGTCTTCCTACAGCGACATAGTTGCCGGCGTTGAGTCCGAGCGGGTTGAAGCGCACCACAGACGCGGCGGCCTCCCAGGAGACGTCGACCCGCTCGGGGATGTCATTCGCGAACGGGTCTGTTGGTCAAAGCGCGCCGTAATGAGGACAAACAAGCCAAGACCGCACGGTCAGTAAGGGTAGGTCGTCCGAGAGGAAAGAAAGCCAGTGCACATACTCAGCAGCTGAGCGTTCATGACTGCTTCCTTGCACACTATTGCGGACGATCGGAAGTTCCATCATACAATCCATCTCTGCTTGTCCGCAGTCGATCCCCCTCACGTGCTGGCGATCTACCCACAGCTCGTGGCCGGACTCGCGGACCTACGGCCCGGCTATCGAACAGACCGCACGCACGCGCGACCGTTTTTACGGCTCTACAGATAGAGGGGGGGGTCCCCGCTCAGAAGGATCGCCTTCAGCTCGCACCCCCAAGGGGGACACTCACCTTCATCTTTCAACCGCCTGCCTTGTCGCTGACATTTGGCATTGGTAGCTCTAAAGCTCACCTTGCTATCTTGCCGATTTTCTCAAGCGGGGCTCGTTCCGCCCCTCCCTCGCTGTGACAAGAAGCACTCCCCGCTCTCTACGCTCATTCTATCACGCTCTCAACGGAAGGACGGACCAAGGAAACGCCTACCACTATGACCTCGAAGAACATGTCTGACGTGGCCGCTCAAGCGCCGCGTGACCTCGCGGCCGCTCGCGCGGCAGTCACCTTCTCGCCAGAGACCGTGCGCCTCGGCCTCCTCTATCCGGAACCATCTTCTCATCCCCTCTCCTTCGCCTCAAAGCAACGCCTGCTCGATCTGCTCCTATCCGACCCCGTCCTGTCCAACATCAAACGCTCCCGCTTCTCTTTCTCTCGTCCTCAGCGTCTGGAACGCGGTCTCATCGCCCTGAGGGCGATGGTTGAGCTGGGCGAGCGAGAGCGCTTGTCGCATGAGGAACAACTCCGTCTCGGTCAGTTCCTTGAGGAAAGCCCCATATCCTTGCACGACATCGCTTTTGTTCCCGTTATCCGCGGTCAAGGGAGCGAGAAACAGAAGGAAGAATGGCTCGGCAAGGCGTTGAGGAAGGAGATCCTGGGCTGCTACCTCCAGACCGAGCTCGGGCATGGTACCTCGGTTCGACACCTCGAGACGACGGCCACGTACGATCCCTCCAAGGACGCTTTCATCATCAACTCCCCCACCCTCACTAGCGCGAAATGGTGGATTGGCGCTGCTGGCGTCATTGCCACTCACGGCGTTGTACAGGCTCAGCTCCATCTCCCCGTCGCACGCGGCGCACCGGGAGAGACAAAGAACTGCGGTCCCCACCTGTTTATAGTCCCTCTCAGGGACCCGGAAACTTCGACGCCTCTTCCGGGCATTATCATTGGCGACATCGGCCCCAAGGCGTACGGTATGGGTCAATCGCTCGATAACGGTTTTGCGAGGTTCGATCACGTGGTCCTGGATAGGAGCATGATGCTCAGCGGTTTCTCGAAGGTCCTGCCTGTGTGGAGTGGAGGAGAGGAAGGCAAGGGGACCATTGTCGGGGCTGAGTATCAGAAGGGAATTCATGAAAAGCGTAGGTGTCTTCATGTCATTCGGTTGGCCTTCGTGCCAGCGGCCAATTCAGTGAACCCTGTGCTATGTTATCGTTTGTCTCATGCCGATCGTATGACCTCTATTCAGTGGCCTACGGTGGCATGATCTTCATTCGCGCCAACCTCGTCGAATCCGTTGGTTTGGACCTTGCTCGCGGGGCGACGATCGCCGTTCGCTACTGCACCGTCCGGCGCCAGTCGGCGCCCTCCTCTCAGTCCACAGAAGGGCAAGTCATCCGCTACCCGTCGGTGTACATGCGCATCCTGCCTTCCCTCGCCCATGCTTATGCGACCATCATACTGGGCAAGGGCATCCTCGACAATTACCGGGCACTCACCCAGGTGCTCGACCGTGTAGTCAAAGGCGAGGGAGAGGTGGATGTGGCTCGGATCGGACGGGATTTAGCGGACATGCACGCTCTGAGCGCGGGTTTCAAAGCGTGAGTGAGCTCGAGTCCGCATCGCCTTCCCTCCCTTACCGGCAATTACACAGATGGATGGCCTTGTGATCTGACAGTGCAAAGATTTATTCTGCTTCTTGTAAAACAGTTACTCCGCCGAGCTCACGACCGCAGGACTTGAACGATGCCGCCGAGCCCTGGGCGGACATGGAATGTCCGCCTACGCGGGCATCGGCTACCTCGTTGCGCACCAAATGCCCGGGGTAACATACGAAGGCGACAACTACGTCCTCTTTCTTCAGGTTGCTCGTTCCGCGCTCAAGTCGTTCTCCCTGTGCACTGCGGCTCCTCGTGAGACGACGCTCACCAGCAGCAGCCTTTGGTTACGCTTCATGTCTAGCTCCCCTCCCATCTCGCAGACGACAGCGATGCAAGCGGAAGATTGGTTCGTCCAAGCGGAGAACGATGGCAACCCTTCCCTTCCCGTTGTGTTACTCTCCCACCGCGCCTGTCGCATGGTCTCGGCATTAGCTACGTCTCTCCTTCCCATAGAACGGGGCGGTGAGGGCAAGACGTGGGAACAGGTGTCGTGGGAGGCTTGTAATGTTGGCAGGGCCGTCACAGAGGCTACTGCGGCGGAGCAGATCGAGAGGCATTTGAGAGGGGTGAAGGCGAAGGGAACGTTGAATGTTCAAGAAGAAAAGGTCGTTGGTCGGCTGATTCGCTTCGTGAGTAACTTGCCGTCCGGCATATTCTCGATCACCGCTCAGACCGGGAAGGTGTAGACGCCGCTGATGCCTTCCTGTTCCCTTCTTTCACTGGGCAGTATCTTCTCGACCTCCTCCTGGGTGATGCCCTCCCAAGCCTTCTCACCTTCTCCCTCCTCCCTCAACTCCCCTCTCCCTCATCCGGCTCCGCACCCACTCCATCGCCCGCCTCGCACCCTCTCTTGTCGCTCCGCGCCGCACACGCGCTCCTTGCCAAGCGCCTACTCCCTGAAGCCGTAGGTCTCGTGGACGCCTTTGGCTTTTCCGACTTCGAGCTCGATTCAGCCGTCGGTGCCAATGACGGGGACGCGTACAAGCGTCTTTGGAACCGTGCGGTCGGGGAGGAACCGATCAACGCTGGCCTAGATGGACTGCGGGGAGAAGGGGCGGCAGCGTGGTGGAGTGAGGACCAGAAGAGGGAGGGCGCGGCTTGGAGGAAGAGGGTCTGGATGCAGAGTATAAAGCCGATTTTGGAGACTGGCAAGAGGATCGGAGAGCGGGAAAAGAGAGAGGGCAAGCCGAAGCTGTAGAGACTGCGATGTATTCCTTCTGAATCACTTACGCGTCGCGTTGGTCACTCGCATCGGAGGAACTTTAGTCTGGACACTTGAAATAGAATCGAGATCTACCCTGGACGACCATCGTAGAATAGCAGTGGCTTTCGGCGGGTTTCCAGGCTTGGGAGACGGGCAGGAAGGACTAAATCTCCACCAGGGACGCAAGCTCCGCAAACCGAGTAAACGAGAACCGCTCATCGACAACAGATTTGGAGACATGCTCTATGGTTTCCTCCGAGTAATAGTAGTACAAGCAAGGAGGGGAGGAACAAATAACGCAGAAGAAGGCTGCCGAAAGCAGGGCAGGCGCCGCTAACATGGCAAGTTGACCTTCAATAAGTGGCCTCTTTCTGGCCGTCTGCGACGACTCGCTCCCCACTCCCTTCATTAGCCTCCCATCCATCACAAATGCCTCTTCCCACCCCTACGGCACCACGTTGACGCCCATACTCTTGGCGCTCCCGATTACAGTCTTGACCATTTTCTCCATGCCGATGTGCTTCAGGTGCTCGTCCGTCTGCTTGATTTTGGCGATCTCCCACACGTGCTTGAGGGAGACAGTGCCCACGACTTGGTGCCCTGGAGTTACTGCACCGAGCTCGATCCCTGCGGCTCGTTTGAGAAGGTGGGAAGTCGGTGGGGCTGGCGAAAGGAGGGGTGAGGAGAGAGTGGAGGGAGAACGGGAAGGAAATCATCAGTACGTCTGCGAAAGTAGACGACACACAATACAAGCGACAAAAACAGAATGGCAAGCAGTTAGAAAATTAATGAGGGTTACGCTCATACTCACTTTTAAAGGTGAAAGTAAACGTCCGGTCCGGCTGAATGGTGATCAGCGTCGGCGTCGGAATGCCCGGCTCAAGGTGGGACGTGCGTTCGTTGAACTGCTTCGCAAATTCTGACGAAGGTCGATCATGGGAATAAGCAAAAAATCAGCAACCTTGGCAAGAGAGCTCATAGACAGGCCCAGACCCGCTGATTGCCCCTTTTTGCGGAGTAGATCGTCCATCTAAGCCCGCCTGTCATGCGCTTTGCCGAGACTCACCCATAGCCTTAACCCCTCTCGCACCGAGTGCCGGACCAACAGGCGGTTGAGGCGTCGCCTTACCAGCAGGGACCAAGATACGCACCACTTGCGCAGCCCCTGTCGCCGCCTTTGATGCCATTTTTTACCTGGTTGTGTGCTTCGTGAACGTCGAAGATGGGGTCAGTTGAAGATAAGGGTGTCACTGGATTCTGGGAAGTACGTTGACTGCGGCGCGTGGCTGCGGTCTGGCAGCGATCGGCGGAACCTCCATTCACTGGCACCCGCTACAATAGCAACCAGTCCAACACGTCGTCAGGTGCGATAGCTTCGTGGGTGAAGAGGCTGGCTGCAGCAGTTTGACGATATGGGCAAGATTGACGGTCTCGTCATCCTTGAGAGCTCTGGGTGAGCAACGTCTCTTGTTCATGTTGAGGTTCGATAGAAGGGAGGCATGACTGTAATGGAGCTGCTCGCCTATCCATTTGAAGTACTCGTGTTGGGGGCCCGATCCATTGCCTACCCGACTGATTGCATCGCCCTCCCTTTCTTTCTCACTTCGCATGTCTCAAAGCCGCCCAATCATCCAATCTCACTTCACTCACCCGCACCCCTCCTATCCACAAATCCACGTAGATGCCCTCAATGACGCGATAGCACGAGCCGTTGGCGCTTTCGCCTCTGACAATATCGCCGCCGCCACGGACACTGCTCCAGTTACCACGTCCATTACTCTTCCTCCCGCTCACTCACTGGCAGCTACGGCTGGCAGCAGCGGTGTTGCTGCTCTCGCTGCCGTCAAGGGCAAAGTCGCTTCCGGGGCAGGATTAGACATTCCGCCAGTGATTTGGGTGAACGGCCCTGAGGAAGGCGCTGCTCTGTGCCATGTTGAGGAGGGAGGGTTGAGGTTCTTGGCTCCGGTGGGGAAAGACGGTGAGCGGCGAATTGAGTAGCTTATATTCGGACTCAGTTACGTGCTCATGACTTGTTGTGCATGCGACCAATTCGCTCTTCACAGTCGACCCTTTGCTCCCGCTCTCCTTCTTGCACGCTTTCATTGCGGTCTTGCGGCACTATTTCGGCGAAGTGAGCGAGGCGGCTGTGAGAGGCAACTTTGACGTGGTATATCAAGTGAGCTCTGTTTTCTTATTTTCGCTCAGGAAAGCGTATACTGATTTAGCTGACCTCTGTCACGCCATTGACGTCGCATTTTGCGCATAGCTTCTAGAGGAGATGCTCGATGATGGGCAGCCGATGACCACAGAGGCGAATGCATTGCGGGACGTCGTCATTCCGCCTTCTTTCTTCACCAAAGCCTTGAACGCAGCCGGAGTAGGAGGGTGAGTCGCAGAATACGTTTCAAACTCTCTTTATTCTCGTGTTCTTTATGCTCCAGCGGACCACGTCGTCAAATGATGTGACATATTGGTAGAAAGGCCAGATATGCCGTTTGGCCAGTGACCTGGGCTCTATTCTATCGCTGATCGCATGCGCGTTCATGCCACAAGATGGCGGACATCTTACCGAAAAGGTATACTTACAATCCGTCTGCTTGCTTCGCGTTGTGGTCCATTTCCAGATTGGCCACCTTGACAGCACCACCTCTTATCTCTCCGATACCGTGGCGAAAGCCGGGTCTGAGATATGCCAATAACGAGATATATTTTGACATTGAAGAGTCGATTGAAGGTATTATTGGAAGGTGAAAGCTTCATTCTCTTGTCCGTCGTCTTTAATTTTAATTTGCCAGCTGGCGCACGCGTCCCGTCTCATGTTGAACACTTTCTCGTACGCGGTTTTATCGATTTAGAAACGGCGCGCCGGTGGCGCTAGACGTCTGGGGGACCATTCGGTGCAACTGCCGACTATCCGGTAGGTGGCTGACTGTGCAAGATATGTGCCACTGCACTGACCGCTAATGCCTTAAATGCTTCTCGTCCGAACTTGCTGATATTTAGGTACACCCGATCTTTCGCTTCACTTCGCGAATCCGGGCTTGATGGAAGACGTTTCCTTCCACCCATGCGTGCGACACAAGAAATGGACACAATCCAAGACGCTCTCCTTCGTGCCGCCAGATGGACATTTTGACCTCGCCACCTTTCGAGTCGGAGGACCTCAGACTGTCGGGTCCGGGGCGATTGCAGCCGGAAAGCCTGGCGCATTGGGTGGTTGGGACAAGAGCATGCCTGTGACGCTGCGAACCAAAGTGGAACTCGGTTCGCGAGGAGGTGAGTTGTATGCCCGCCTTCCATTTGTGCAAAGGGAGCGACGGCTCGACTTGGTATGCTTATGCTCGCCCGCTGTTCTGGAAACTGTCGCAGGTTCCTTCTCTTTCTCCTTGCATCCCCGACTCTCTTCCTCTTACGCGTTAGAGGGCGTTGTGGTCTCGTTCTACCTGGGCGAAAGTGCCGTCTCGGTTGACGCGACCCTCTCAGGTGGCCCGTTGGCGGGCGGGGCGGGAGGGGCAGCAGCACAGAGAGGGAACGGCAGCAGCTCGTTCATGTTCGAGCCAGCTACGCGGACGTTGAAGTGGGCGGTGCCGAAGCTCAGCAATGCCGATCAACTGCCATCGTTGAGCGGGACATTCACGACCAGGTGAGGACACGGCCGTTTTCTTGTATGTGACTCGGTTCGCCCACGTCGCTTTTCTGACAGAACGCGTCCGTCGGGCTCACGCGTCTTTCGTCGCGCACTTGGCCGTACTCTTTATCTATCTAGTCAAAAAACGCCGCGCCCTTCGCCTTCAGCCACACTGTCCTTCCGGGTACCCCTAATGAGCCTGGCTGGCTTGAAGGTCGACGCACTCAAAGTGTCCAATGAGAGCTACAGCCCCTACAAAGGCGTCCGAAGCGCTGTGGTGGGGCAGGTGGAAGTGCGGATATGAGAAGTGCCGCGAGGAGTCCCACGCGTTCGGCAGGCGAGATCAGAGGCTGCTTCTCGTGTGTAGTTTCAAGGTCGCTTCCAGTTATCCTGTCTGTCTGTCTCTGCCGTTCAGCGCAGATATAGGATTGAACAATGTGCAGACGGCGCTTGGCGCATAGTCGAGGACGCCCTGATTGGTGTTTACGACTTCCGTCTTCTTGAGGGAAGACGGACGCTATCTATTTATCGCATGTACATATTCTATTGCACATGTGCTTGCCGTGCAGGCCGACCGATCGTGCGGTGTGTCCCGCGTCCCAGTCTGCGCCGCCCGGCCTTGGCGGAGGCTCCTCTCTGGACAGCATAGCCTGTGTCCCGTCGGAACGAGCTGCGTTCTCGTCCTCCACTGTCTTCTTTCCGTCACATCGCCTGCATGTCGACATGATTAGGTGCTTACATGGCGTCCCGGTGCGGGACAGTTGACGTTCCTGAGCTGTCCTGACCCTCCATTCCTGCCCCTGAAAAAGGCCATGGCCGCCGCCGTCCATCGTCATCCCCCCCATCCACCTCCCTCCCCACCGCCACCACCCCAAGCTCAATCCGAGAACCGACCTCGACCTGTACGTGCGCAAGCGCTCCACTCGTCGTCGTCGTCGTCGTCGGCTCCCGCTCCAGCCGAGCCAACTAACGTGTTTTTAGACAAGCAGACGCCGGTCCGTTGGATGCTGTTCTTCATTAGCCTCCAACAGAGCGCCACCACGTCTCAATCGTCCTTGACGCATCTCTAACTAGATGTTTTACATATGTCGCGTCCCCTACATACAGACACGGCCTCAAGCCCGGCGCTATCGCGGCAGCCACCCACGGTGTGAGCATGTGCACTTCGGTTTGACCCAGCGTCTTCCACGGCAAGCCCGGAGGATGGACGTCCGATGCTCTCACCCCACCGCGCACTCTCGATGTCGTATAAATAAGTGCCGACCACATGCCGACATCAGCCGTTTTTTGTGCTCTTTGGTCGCTCTCCTTTTTCCCCTTCTCCCTACAGGTTCAAGAAACCGTCCGTTTCCCCCGCAGGGCCGAGGTCGAGCCAGCTGCTCCGCCTCCGGGCAAGATGGTCAACTACAGTCCTGACCCAAGAACTTTCCCTCAACGCGCTTCCACCCCCTCTCGTTTCCCTTGCCTCTCTCGCGCCCTACACCCAGCCAACTCCAAGCCGTTTTTTTGTCCAAACGCCCCACATCACACTCTTAAACGTCTAAAGCAGACGCGATTCACCGCACTCGTCGTCTTCGCCGTCGCCGCCACCGTCGCGGCCGCTATCAAGTCTTGCTTCCTCGACAAGACGTCCACTAACACGAATACGATCACGAATACTCACGACAGCAGCTAGCTCCATCGCTCGTTGTGCCGGAGGCGTCGACCCCGGCCTCTTGTTCTTGCTCTTGCGCCATCTCCATCACTCGAACGTTGGCACCCCAGCCTCTTGTTCTTGCTTGCGCCATCTCCATCGCTCGGACGTTGGCACCTCGACCTGTTGTTCTTGCTTGCGCCACCTCCTTCGCCCGGAAGTCGGCACCTCGACCTCGTTCCCCGCCTTGGACATCGCTCCCGTCTCCACTGACGGCGTCAGCATGTCCGCCGACAAAGTCTCCGCGATCCTCTCGTGGCCGGAGCCCACCAACAAAATCGAAATTCTCTCGTTCCTGGGCTTCGCTAACTTTTACCACGGCTTCATCGAGGGCTACTCCCGTATCATTTTGCCCCTCACCCGACTCCTCAAGAAGGATGCCGCCTTCGACTTTGACGCCTCTTCTCGCGACGCGTTTCACGCTCTCAAGCACGCGTTCGCCTCAGTCCCGGTCCTGCAGTACTTCGATCCCTCGTTTGAAACCATTCTCGAAACCGACGCCTCCGACTGCGCCATCGCCGGCATTCTCAGCCAGCGCAACTCCGGCACTCGACGCCTGCACCCCATCGCCTACATGTCTCGAAAGCTCCAGCCCACCGAACTCAACTACTCGATCGGCGATAAGAAGCTTCTCGCCATTGTTGCAAGCGTCGACCTTTGGCGTCACTACCTCGACTCAATCCACGACACATTCACCGTTCTCACCGACCACAAAAACCTCACCTCCTTCACTACCGCTCGTGTCCTCGTCTACTTTCCCGCCGACACGCTCGATGGGCTGAACGACTTAGCCCTTACCACTTTCGTCTGCAGTACCGGTTCGGCTCCCTCAATGGCAAGGTGGACGCTCACACTCGCCGCCCTGATCTCCTAGAGGGGGGGAAGGCTGCCGACGCGCAAGAACAAGTCGTCCTCAAGCCCGTGGGCACTTCGCTTTCGAAAAGGCTGCGAGGAGATCACGGTACGAGGTCGGGATGATGTCGAGGAGTTTGCTTCGGTACTCGATGGAGTCTTCCTGCAGGTCCGGAAGCTCAGAGATGCCAGTGACGAGGGGTTGTCGACAGGTCTTGCTGGCTGGGTCGAGGTCGTGTATAGCGCGGTAGGCCTTGAGACATTGTCGAGGTCTAGAATGCCGTGAGCGGACGCTTGTGGTAGAAGCCGGCGAAGGCGACGGCGCTGACGAGTTGAATGTCTGAGGCTGGTGGCACGGATGTCGAGGTCAAGGGCAAGGTCGAGGTCATGGTCGGGGTCGAGTTCAAGTTCAAGGTCGAGTTCGAGAGGATGGATTCCAAGGTTAGTGGCAGCGGAAGTATGTCGCTCGAGGTGTGAACCAATCAAGATCGAGAGAGAGAGGCGTAACGAGCGGTGTCGTTGCTCAAATGTTCGCCTAGTTCCTCTTAGCCGGGCGAAAATCCTTGGACGTAGGAGCGGCGTTTGCCACAGCGACTCAAGTTGTTCGCTTGGCTAGGGGACATTGTCGAACAACGTGTCCCGACTGGCCGCAGTAGATGCTCAAGTTGTTGTCCATCCAGTGTTTTCTTTGCTCTGCGGTCAAGGAAGGGTCCACGCATTATGCTCATCCATGCCAGGCGTGCGTTGGCCTGCGTGCCCGAATGCTGGAGCCACCTACTTAACAGATATTATAGACTTGGGACATTCTTTTGTATGTGTATAGATCCAGATGTATGTTTGTGTAATCTATACTGTACAGTAACCTGCACTCGCATCCCATCCGGTCTCAGCTCAAGCACAGCAGTCACACGTCCAGTATACGAAGTAACTGGTACTCATGTGTAGCGGCGCAGGGGTGCATCCCCCACGCGCAGGGATCACGTGACTACGGATCTCAGCGTCACGTGATTGTACTGAGTCACGTGCCACTAGTCACTTGTAGCCTTGCCGCCAGCGCCCAGGTTTCTCGGTTTCTCCCTCGGAATACGCTGAGCCTCTTAAGTCGTTACATCATGATCCAAGCTCCTCATCCTTCGTTTCTACCGTAGCAAGCTTCAGAATCGGTTCACAATCATGATGATGAGGCGCCGAATTCCGTTGCAGAAATTTAAAAAAATATTTTCAACGAGTCCATTTTACAGAAGCGCCTGTAGGGCAAGGAACGAGGGGAAAATCATAGTGTGCTCCAACCGCAATGAGCCTTGGCAAGTTCAAAAATTCCCCTGCGACACATCTTGTGTAAAGGGATAATTTGGGCTCCACTTGAAAGAGCCTAGGCCACCTTCGTGAACACGATTGCAGTTATTTTTGTGCTCACTCTGGACAAAATATCTGCAACCCTAACCCCTACTTCCCAGGGGTTCGGCAAAATAATTCGTTGGCAGCTGGACCTTTTTCATCAGTATCATCTTAAAAATTATGCCTCACAACTAGACGAAAAACTTTCTTTGTTTTGCATGTTCCTGAAAATCCCACCAATCTGTCCTGCTGAGGTCTACGGTCATCACAATGAAGATAGTCTTTGCTGGCATCCAGCATCTGAAAGAACAGAAATAAAGCCTGCGTGCAGAAGAAGACCTCTGGAGAGACTCACCCCTTCTAGACAGACTGAAAAAAAAATATTTCTCAGATAGGGTCGTTGGGACAGAAAAAAAATAAACAAAGTTGGCTATGTGACTGTCACTTCTGCAGTAACGGCCTGCATTGCAAAAATCTTCTTGGGCAATGAAAATAATTTTGGGGCCTACCAGAAGATCGTAAATTTTATGCACATGAACTTCTTTCTCAAAAGTCTGCTAGCAGACAGTCGAACCCTGGACTCTTGTGGATGGCCGATACTTCTCACTCAGTTCGCGCGCACAGAGGTCACACAATATTCCCTAGCCAGTCAGGTTGCAACTGTGAGGGCAAGCGATGCAACGAGGCACCTTCCCATAAATCGATACGCTCAGTGCCTACTTAATGGGTCTCCATACTGCCTCCCCCTTTCCCCGGGCACAGCATTCGTACAAAATATCTGACAGGCTGTTCATACCTTAGATGAATAGGACGTGCATGCATAAAACTACAACGTTTGTGCGAATGTCGTCCAAAGGGTGCGAGAGAGGGCCGTGAAGGAGAGGGGAGCTGAGAGGGACGAGGGGTTGACGTTGATGGGCAACCTGGGCATCTTGGAGGACGGGCAGAAGGGATTGGGGGTTCCGGAAGAGGAGTGAGGATGAAGACGAGCGCACGATGAGCACGCACTCCTTCCTTGACGGTCCATCCCATCCTCCTCCTTCTTTCCTCCTCTTCTTCTACCCTCGCACCTCCACCGACCAGCAGACGGTGAAGCGCTCGTCCATTGTTCGCTCGTCGCTCGTCGCTCACCTTGTCTACGTACTACTGTCCGTGCACACGCGCGCCTCTCCTGTCCAACAGCTGTGACTAGCACCACGGCCTCCGTTTTCCCTTGTCTAACATATGAGAATCAAAAAGTCCTTACCTACCGGCTGAAGAAGCCCAAACAGCAAGAGGCTCCGATGGAAGTAGCAGCGTTTCTGGACCTGATTGAGACGAGAATGCAATTGGGAGAAGAGTCCGAGTGAGCATCTCATTCGCTCGACAGCTTCGCGGTTCGAATCCTTCTGTTGGCAGACCATCCAACTGCAACAGCGACCTACCGGATTCGGGGGGCTCGCATTCTGGGGTCCCTGGTTCGAATCCTCCTGTTGGCAGAAAAATAAATGGTGGACCTGCACGAGGCCTACGAGCCGGAATCACTTCTCTTCGTAGGCGCTCAGTCGACCGTTATCTAATACCTTTGCAGCACGTTGGACAGGCTCTCGTCTCCAGGCACCCCCAGCCTTAGGCGTGTAGCAGCTTATCATACATAAGGCTAGCCGTTGGTGGAAGCAGCGGAGAGAGCAAAGCGCGTGAGTGGTGTATAAGTAACAGATCACAATCGAATAGAACGCATATAGTCGCGGCAAACCTCCTGCTTGAAGTGTTTTTCAAGTTACCGATACCTTTCTGCCGCACCAACGTGGGCCGGTTATCGGAGGAGAGCCGTCTTTTGCACTTTGCGCCTGCTCTGCCTTGGACTCGTCGTCGTTTTGCTGCTAAGCCGATAGGCTTGACTCAATCATGTTAGGAAACGCAGGACCGCCAACACTAACCATCACCTTGACAGTCGTGGAAAGGCCCACCGATTTGAAAGATTTTGATCTGAGCCTCTTGGTGGGTTCGAGGACCTGCTGAGCCAATGCGAAAACACCGAGCGCTGAGCCCACATATGCGGCGCAAGGAGGGAGGGGAGCAGGTCATTCGAGAAAGCCTCCGAGGCCTCGCGGGGCAGGAGGGCGGGCAGATGGTCGATGGAGACGGCCGTAAGAGGGGGTAATCCGGCGCTGTTGAGTGAGGAGCGGTAATTAGGAAGAAGAGGATGGAGAAGGGTTTAGAAACGATGCACTGGCGTGACTTCGGCCAGAGTAGACTCACGTTACCGGGATGTCGACGGTCGGTTCATCGAACGTCGTATTGATCTGACCAGTCACAAGTGACATGATATGAACGCTCGAACGTCAGCGACAACTCCAGAAGACTCAGTAAAGCCGGCCCGAAACTCCTTCCCCGCAATTACTCACATTGTAGATCGGGATCGGGTTGGTAGTGTCGCAGCTGACGTCAACAACGACGGAGAACTTGCGCGACGCACCGGCGGCGTCGATGGTCTCCTTGTTGATAAAGGGAGGGATCTTGCTCGTCAGATAGATGCAGTTGACAAAGATGTCGGCTTGATGCGAGTAGTAGGGAAAGTCGTGCAAAATGAAGTCATCTCTCAGCTTTACCAATCGGTTACCGACTTCGTTAAAAGAAAGTTATGGTTTAGGGGCAGGGAGACGCACCATCGATGATCTCCTGATACGGTCCTGGCTTGGCGCTCGTCTCGGCAATGTCCCACTGAACAATGTTCTCGCTATGATCCGACCAAAGGAAAGAGAAGAATTTGGTAAGCATGTGCCTCCCCGTTGGGCGGATGTCCGAATACGAGGCCATTGCGACGACGGCTAACACTCACGGCTTGAAACCGATCCTTTCGAAAAAAGTCACCGCTCCGTTGCCGCATCGTCCCTTAGCGCCGATGACGAGAGCGGTGAAAGGCCTTCCCTTCTTCGCCTCCGCTTCAGCCACGACCTTCTTGACATCCTCGATGAGTGCGTTGTCGTTCGGGTACGCTGACATTTCTGCCTACCTCGGACAAAATACCAGGATCTCGACCTGGCGAACGACCGACGCGGTAGGTATATGCGCTGGAATTGCCGTAAGACAGGAGGATCTGTGATGCCAGGCCCTTCAGAAATCATTGGCGTTGCCGAGATGAGACGGGTCATGACGAGGGGCTACGAGACATATCCATGTCCATAGCAAATTACGTTCTTGCACTGGCCGGACTGATCTCCCTGGCGTTTGACAAAGGTGCCGGTATCGGTCTCGCTGCGCTTGGGATGCCCGACGGCGGTTGCGACGAGAGCAATGATGGCGGCGACCTGGGAGGAGAAGGAAGAAAGTGGAGCAGAGCAGAACAAAGAAGAGAGGGGACGTGAGCGTCGTCGTCGAAGGGGCGAATGAGGAGAGTCGGCGCCTTCATTTTGGAGAGCGACAGAGCCGTGGAGGATGGCGAAGGACGAGCGAGGGAGGGCTAGAGTACAGTGACAAGGGCAGGGGCTGTCGTGAGGAAGGAAAGAGGGAAGAAAAGGGCGGAGGACAACAGTCCTTTTAAGCCTTCTTCCCTACCCCCCATCGTCCACTCCTCGTCCTCCCTTCCGTCCTTCCTTGCACCTGGTCGGCTTCGACTTCGGCTTCGGTGGCCCGTGCGCGGGCGGACCCAAGGTGGTAGTGCCAATGGGCTGGCGAGGCGAGCGCTGAGGCCAGCCAATGCTAGTGGATGGGCGAGGAACGCCTGCGTCTCGGTCGGTCGGTCGTCAGGTAGGTCTAGTGGTCGCGTCGATAGCCCAACGAACGCGTTCCTGTCCGTCCGTCGTGTCGTCTCCGGTAGCGCAGCGCAGATGGGCGTGCCTGCTCGGGTCTGTCTCCAAAACGAGTGGTGAGACGATGGAAGAATGGCTTGGCGTCGACTGACTGCCTTGCTTCTTCCCCGCCTCGAGGCTGTGCCAAAGGTTCGCAATGCGGAGGACGACCGCAGCAGGAACGAACAAACAAACAGACGTGTGTCGGCGTCGGCGTCGGCGTCGTTGAAGCGAAGGCAAAGCCCGAGCGGAAAAGAAGCCCACTGGGCTCGAACAGCGCAACAGCTCACAACGCCGACTGGACTCCTGAAAAACCTGGGCCGTAATTGGACCGACCTCATTCTTAGACTGTAGGAGATGCAAGTTCCCGTCAAGATCGAACGAGATGGAAAGTTTGGTCAATATTGAGATCCGATAAGGTCGGACAGTTAGAGAACATAGACACCTGAGCGCTCCGAAGGAGAGTTGTCATGTCACCTGTCACGTGACTCTCTCTCTCTCGGAGAGATACTCCAACACATACAGGAACTGGAAAAGGACCTGGCCGCTCAGAAGAAGGAACTGGCCACTCTGAGGTGCTCGCAAGGGAACAGCAACGACAAGGACACCGGAAAACCGGAAAACCTGGACAAAGCGAAATCCAGGGTTTAACAACTATTGCCTCAAGTCCCAAAATTGCAAACAGGCAGCACCAGTTCCTACAACTGGTCCAACAGGCTGCAAGACATACTTGTCCAACTTCCGCATGCCTTCGATATTCTTACCGCCTCCTCCCCGGACTTCACCCCGGAGGCAAATACTACGACCACGACCTCGACACATTCCTTGGCTTTGTTGTGCGTTTTACGTGCGACGACTCCAGGGGGGAAGGGAACGTGGCTAGCCTAATGTCCAAAGGCCACGAGCGGACCAGGGACGTGGGGAGCCAACTGTACAAGGCCTTCAAGACGGCCTTCACCATGGGCGACGAAGCCAGGGCCCGACAAGTCAAATCCGAACTTCTCAACCTCACCCTGGACGGCTCGTTAGCGGAAGTCGGGGGTAGGATTGATGAACTGGTGGAGATGGGTGCTAGGGCCGGAGTCACGATTACGGACAAGGAGCAACGCGACGCCCTCTTCACAGCATATTCCGAGGACGCAAGACTAGATGCTGCTGTCGCCGCGATGGAGACAAGCAGCAATCCGGACTACAAGACGTACTACGGGGTTATGCTCTTTCTTACCTCTCGGGACTCGCGAAGTCGTAACCGAATCGAGTCCCGCCGATCCGGGGCGAGGCTCACGTCCACCGATGACACCCCACGCCAAAGGGGACATCGCGGAAGTAGGAAGCCGCCCTCGGGCACCTGCAACTTTTGCCAGAGCCCGGACCACTGGACCAGGGATTGCGACCATCCCAACTTCGATCCGAGAGTCTGGAGGGCCGACGTCGAGAAGGGGGCTGGGAACTCCCGCAAGCCCACCCCTAGGAAGAGCTTTGACGAAGAACACGAAGGGCAAGCCCGTCCCCAAGGCTCGGAAGGTGTCTTCCGCGGGCAGCGGCTCCGAGGTCGGATCGGTGGACTATGGAGAGAGCGACGCCTGGAAAGAAGAGGACGTGAGCACGGTGACTTTTAGGAGGGAGACGGGACTGCGAACCAGGCTCTTGGGGACAAAGATGAAGAGTTGGAACCTGGACTCGGGAAGCACAACACATATGTGCTATGACCGCGGCTCCTTCCGCCATTTCAGGACCACTCGGGGCGAAGTTGAGCTGGCAAATGGCGTTACCGTGGCAATCGAAGGGATCGGCGAAGTCACCATCAAGTTCGTCGATGCAAAACTGCTCACACAGACCATCACACTCCCGGACTGCTTATACGTCTCAGCCCTAGACGAAAACTTAATCTCGGTCGCCCGATTGGTCAAGTCTGGATTCAAGATACTCATGGATAACCCATACGCCCGCATCACCCGTCCCGACTGGCCCATTATCCACCTCGCCATGCACAACTCTTGCTGGCGGGTCCTTCCCAGACAACAGGCCCTACGGGCTAAGACCTCCCCTCATCCCCCCCTCTTGGATCCTCAATCTGGCACGCCCGCTTGGGTCATGCTAGTCATGAACGAATTCGTCTCCTCACCTCTCTGGGCGTAGGCGTCCCACCGCACATCTCGCGCGGCACACATTTCTGCGAGGTCTGCACTCGATCCAAACACTCCGAGGCTAGCTTTCCTCATCGCATCACCCCCCGTGCTGCACGCCGCCTCCAACTCATCCACGTCGACCTCATAGGCCGGTCCGGGGGATGTGCCACAACCCCAAAGAGTATGTCCTCACTTTACGACGCCTCCCGCTTCGTATGGGCAATCCCACTCGAGAACAAAAGCTCTGCCTCCGCTCAACTCTGCAAGTGGGCCGCTACCGCCGAGGCGCACACGGGTAACCGCATCGGTACGATCCGATGCGATAACGGCAAAGAGTTCGTCAAGAAGGAAACTAAGGCCTGGACGGACCCGCAGGGGATACAATGGCAGATCACGGCCGTTGATACGAGTAAACAGAACGGCGTTGCTGAGAGGATGAACAGAACGCTCATGGCCACAACTCGTGCGCTTCTCAAGGATGCTGAGCTCGGGGACCAATATTGGAAGGAGGCCGTCACTACCGTGGCATACCTCATTAACCGTCTTCCTGCCCGGAAGCTCGGAAATAAGCTCCCCTATACCCGACGGTACAAGAAGAAACCCATCCTCTCCGGTCTCCGTCGCTTCGGATGCGTCGCTTACGCTCTCGCCAAGAATCCCGTCGGCAAACTCTCCGACCGCAGCATCCCTGGCGTCTTCCTGGGCTATGATGAATCCCGCGAGTCCTATCGGCTGTACACGCCCGGCTCTCGACCTGAATGGCGCTGGACCCGTGATGTGCAGTTCGACGAGACCTCCAACTGGACGACACGGCCCGCTACTCGCGAGCGCATGCCGGATCAAGTCGTCTCCCTTGACTTCCTTGCGGCTGTAGGGGAGGACATTGCCGATGATATACCCGACAATGAAGACATGGAACAAGGGAACGACATCCTACCCAACGACCCTCTTCCGGACCTTCATGTCGACCAGCCCGATGCCCCCGCCGAACAACCCGAGCAACAGCCTGGCATGCAACGTGAGGAGAACGCCGCTCCCGGGCCTCACGCCGCTCCCGGGCCTCACGCCGCTCCCGAGCCTCACCCAGCCCCTCGGGAAAGGCCTACACCTTCCAGGGAGGTACCTCCCCCTCGCCTACCTGAGCCACCCCTGTCACACGCCCCGGACCGTTCCCGGCGCCCTCCCAGACCATCGGCAAAGCTTCTGGAAAGCCAAGAAAGGGAGGTGATCCGACTTCGGAGTAAACAGAAGGTCGAAGAGCTCAAGGCCCGCCGAGAGTAAGCCCAACGGGACCGAGAAGCCAACTTGGCCCACGAACGAAGGCTCAATCTCCGAAATCGGCAATCGGCGAAGAAGGCTGGAGACCCGGTCAAATGGAGCAACTCCCCTGGCGGAGAAGATGGACAACCTGTACCGCCGGAACTGGCCCTGAACTCCGAGCACGGTGAAAGGTGGTGCGAGGCCCTACAGAAGGAACTTGGCTCACTGAAGAAGAAGCGGACCTGGACCCCGGTTAAGCCACGGCCCAAGGGACGGAAGGTTATCCAACACAAGACCACCTTCATCCGGAAAATGGATGCTGACTACAAGCCCAACCGGTACAAGTGCCGAATAGTCGCAAAGGGGTTCACTCAACCCCACGGTCTCGACTACAACAAGACCAAGTCCGGAGTAGCTCGAGCCGAAGAGGCCCGCCTCTTCTTTTCCCTTGCCGCTCGGAACAACTGGGAACTTCACCAGTGCGATGCTGTCACAGCCTTCCTCAACGCCCAGCTCGAGGAAGAAATCTACATGTCCAACCCGGAGAAACCCGGTGGCTTCGTTCGACTGTTGAAAAAGCTTTATGGTCTGAAGCAATCACCTCGCGAATGGGAACGACATGTGTAGACGACGATGGCCAACCTGGGATATCGGGCCTCAGAAGTATCTCCCTGCATCTTCATGAGGACGTCGTTTCCTCCTCCTCTCACCCAGCACCCGGACCATAGAGACGGCTAAGAAGGAACTCGGCGACCAGTTCGACATTACGGACGATGGAGAAGCCAAGCACTTCCTCGGCATGAAGATTGTCCGCGACCGCACGGAAGGGACCCTTCAGATCGACCAGACGGGTTACGCCGAATCCCTCTGCAAGGACATCAAGTCGACAGTAAGAGGTGGACTCCTCTCCCCACAACACCACTGACCAAATACGATGGTGAAGTCGACGAGAACCGGAGAGAAAAGTTCCTTAGGATCAACGGAGGACTCATGTGGCAGTATCCGGTCGTACTCTTGCGATCCAGGTTCGGTTGGCCGCCGTAGTCTGAGTCACAATGTCCAATGAGGCGGGAACGCTGAGGGCCGCCTTTCCCGTAGGTCAGAGTTGAGTTCCTCGTCTGATTGACGTAGGCCAACGTTTGCAGGAGAGCTCGTTCGTGTACTGGTCCCGGGTTGCGCGCGAAACGTCCGAGATGCTTGGTGGAAAACGACAGGTCTGGTCGCGAGCAGCCGGTCAAGCTTCTATCACCTCGGAGACCTCATCAGCTGGCGCAGTCAAACCCAAAAGTGTATTGCCCAGTCGACAGCTGAAGCCGAGTACGTCGCTGCTTCCGATGCCGCTAAGGAGGCAGCCTACCTCAAATCCCTCCTCCGTGAATTGGGATGGGATACACGACCTATCATCAGGTCCGACAATCAAGCTGCAATCCGAGCCGCGGAAGATCCGCAGAATCACCAAAAATTCAAGCACGTCGATATCAAGTACCACTACATCCGACGAGCGGTGAAGAAACGGCACATTCGACTCCGCGAGATCCGAACGGGTAACAACACTGACGTCCTCACCAAGATCCCACAAAGGAAATGCTCTTCCGAGCACGCCACAAATCCAGGGTCCAAGACCACGGACCCGTTGTCGTCACCAACCATCTGGGCAAACCGAAGTTAGACGGTCAAGATGGACATCGTGTAGAGGGAGGAGAGTTAGAGAATATAGATGTCATGTGACCTGTCACGTGAGGAAGATCTTTGTACCTAGGCCAGCACGAGGTCCATTGGTTCCTGTGATGGAACTACGACGAAGTATACCACTACGTCTAACTGGCTGCCTTGGTCATGACCTGGTGCCGCTCGCGCTCCTGGTCGGTGCGGGGGCGTGCGGCGGTCTGGCGGTTTGGGCAGGCCGCCGCGAACCGTGCAATATCACCATTGATCGATAGCCACCAGCCGCGATAGCGAAGGACGCCGCCAAGGCCGGGGTGCCCGAGATGCCCGTAAGCCGAATGCATCCTCTCAATAAGGGCGTGTCGGAAAAGCGGGGGCACGTATTGCGCGAGCTCACCGTCGTCAATTTTCCGGCATAGGACTCCCACCTCGTTCACGGCATAGTGACCAGCGGCGTCGCGCACTTCCTGATCGCCTGAGCCGCTCTCGCCTGGGAGCTGGCCCGAAGTGAGGGCGGCGACTGATGGCGTCGGACACCACATTGTCGTGCCCGCGCCGGTAGCGAATGTCGAGGTCGTACTCCGCGAACACATCTATCCACCTCCTAAGGCGCTTGGATGGCGCTTTAACCCGACTTCAAGTATTTGAGACTCTCGTGGTCGGTGAGAATGGTGACGTTCTCGACATATGGGCACCACACCCGTAGGGCATGCTTAACAGCGAGCAACTCCTTTTCATGGACCAGATAGTTGAGCTCGGCTGCGGTTAATTTGCGGCCATCATAAGCCACTGGGTGAAGCTTGTGGTCGGCGAGTGACTCCTGCAAGAGCACCATGCCAATGGCGAGGTCCGAGGCGTCGGTCTCGATGGTGAACGGTCGCTCGAGGTGCGGACTGGCGCCGCAGTGAGTGCGGCCTTGAGGTCCTGAAAGGCGCTCTCACACTGGGCGGTCCAGTGGATCGACCAAATCGCTTCTTGCGCAAGTCGGCGTCGCCTTCCTTCAAGAGGTTGTGTAGCACCACTGCACAACGAACCAAGCTGGAGATGAAGCTGCGGTAGTAGGTCGCGAGGCCCAAGAACTGACGGACTTCGTGGACGTTCGTCGGACGGGGCCACTCGGCCAGCACCTTGACCTTTGCCGGCATCGGCTTGACGTGGCCACGGCCGACAATGTGGCCACAAAACTCGACCTCGGGCTGGGCAAAGACACACTTGTGTGGCTTTGCATAGAGCCGGTGGTCGTGGAGCAGCCGTAGAACGACCTTGGCATGCTCACGGTGGTCCTCGATTGTCCTTGAGTAGATGAGGATGTCATCAAGATACACAATGACGAACTTGTCAAGGTACGGCCGCAACATGCGATTGACGATCGTCTGGAAAGCTGCTGGCGCATTCATCAACCCAAAGGGCATCACCAGGAACTCAAACTTGCCCTGTCGTGTGTTGAATGCGGTTTTGGGGACATCGGACGGCGCGAGGCGGATTTGCCAGTAGCCCGGCCTAAGGTCGATCTTTGTGTATATCGAGCGTGGCCAAGCTGGTCGATACAATCTTGGATGCGCGGGAGGGGATAGCCGTTCTTGGTCGTCTTGTCGTTGAGCACACGGTAATCGATGCACATGCGCCACGAGCCATCGGACTTGGCGATGAAAAGAACAGGAAATCCCCATGGGCTTGAGGATTCACGAATCAGGCCAGCATCGAGGAGCGCCGCAATCTGCTTGGCCTGCTCCTTAAGCTGCACCGCCGTGAGACGGTAAGCATTGATGTTGCGCGCGGCATGACTGCCTGTGTGGATGATCTCAGACGTCAACGTCCGTTCGCCTGGAATCTTCTCCGGCCGTTCGTCAAGCGGCAGCTGCTCCTGGAAGACAGATCTGAAGTCGCCCAGAAGAGTGTCAAGAGCCGTATCCCCGGTCTTGAAAAGGGGCGGCTGATCGGGGGCAGGGTCGTCGACTGAGGGCCGGATGACCATGAGGTAGGCGCCGGTCCCTGGCCTTCGCAATGCCTTCTGCGTCGACAAGAGATGGAGGAGCTGCCGTGAGTGCTCCCGGGGCCCCGGGGCCTCGATGGCAGGGACATGGTGGTGTGCCCCCGCGTTGTCCGTGATCCGGCAAGTGTGGTCACGGAATGAGAGTCGACAGTCGACTCGATCCATCCATGACGCGCCGAGGATGACGTCGAAGTCGTGCAAGTCGAGGCGATCTGCCTCGACCTGGTCGGCATACGAACCGACACGGAGCGGGATGGAAACAGTACCAAAGACTGTCATAGCCGCCCCGTTTGGGAGCCGGATGTCGGCGTTGTCGACGGGTCGGGGTGCAACCGGAAGGCGAGCGCGCTCTACGAAACTCCTGCTTACGTAGACCTGCGACGCACCACAGTCGAACAAGGTGCGAGCGGCGAGGTCGGCGACGGACGCAGGGACGTAGGAAAGGTCGTGTTGGCTCTTATCACGAGCCGTGGCTAATAGGACGGAGAGCCGTAGGTCGTCCTCGTAGCCGGTCTGCCCAATCCGCTACTCATCGGACCGGGACTTCGAAGTCATCATCACTGAAACTTTTGAGTCAGACGGGGGATGGCCGCCGTCTGAGTGGCCGTGGTTCGACGACTGGTCGGACTCACGCCGCACGGGGGAAAGAACCGCATTGAGGGCTTGACGTCACTCCGGTTCTTGCAATCGCGGTACGAGTGGTCACTCTTCCTGCACCCGCCTGGAGTCGCCGCTCCCCTGGCGGTAGGAGTAGGACCTATTCACCTGCCGACTGCCGGAATCAGGACTGATCGTAGGGCGGGTGACTAAGCTTACATGGTGACTTGCCCTTCCTCCCCACCCTGTCGGCACCGCGCGTAACCTTTCGTAGGAATCCTACTGACTAGCTGATCGTCGCAGCGCAGAGATGCAATCTGCTTTCTTCCGCAGGTCCAAGACTTCTCTGGGTGCGCACCATCCTATCTCCATCCCGTCCGGCCTGGGTCAAATCCCCCCGGCCACAGCCGGGGGTGCTCACTCACCACAAGTCGAGGATCAGCAGCCGCTGTTGCTGCGAACAGTGGAACTCGAAATATGACGCTACCGCGATGAGGAAAGTTCGATGCGTATTTGGTAACTCCGCAGGCATGGATCGCGTCGCCTTCCCCGATGACCAAAGCCGAATCCCTCCAAGCGCCGACGTGCAAAGAACCGCATAATGGAGGCTATGTTAAAGCGTGTAGGCTGAGAAGAAGGCGGAGGTACAGGAGACGGAGCACGTGGTATGATACGAATGAAGCGGCGGACTCCAGGCGAAGGCGGCGTCCTCGAGCGACAGCTTGTCGGCGGAGAAAGTGGGTATCCTTGCAACAGTTAGAGGTAGAAAAATGCCTTGAGGTTGGCAAGGGAAGGAAGACGAGAACCGGGATGTACGTAAACCGGTCTGGCGACAAATACGAATACGAAGCAGCGCTGCAAAAGCAGTCACAAGAAAGGATCGAGACGAAGACAAGGCGAGGGCGGTCACGCGCCAGCCTCGTCTGCTAACTTCTTGGCCTCCTCTTCATCTTTCCTCCTCCTCCTCTTCTTCTTCTTGCCTCCCTTCTTCTTGACCACTTGAGTGACCTCCGTAGTCACCGGCAGATCCCCTGGCTCATCTCTCTCCGCGCCAGATTGCTCCTCCCGATCGGCTAGGACATTATCGGGTTCATCTCGGCCACCGGTTGGAAGGGTCGCCATCGCCGCATTGCTTGTCCGCGCGACGTCGACGTCCCCATCACTCTGGTTGATAACTCGAAGCCAGTTCTCGCCCACCTCGGCCCGCAAGGCCTCGATCCGCTTGCGAAACGCATCGCTCGAAGCCTTGTCACGGAGTCCCAAGCCTCTAGTGGTGGACTCGTCACCTGCTCCACGCTCTTCCGACGCGTTCGCCAGGTCTGCTGAAGACGAAGGCTCGAACAGAGAGGACGATACCCGAGCGCGCCTTGACGAGCTGACACCTGCTGGTCTCGTGCTCCTTTCAATGGGTCGTGAATCCGCAACTTGAGTAACGTCTCCTATTCGACTGTCAACTTCACCGCTCTTCCTATATCGTAGTTGCGCTCCCGTCCCGACTGCCGCTTTTGAAGGGCTCGACGCGTCTTGCGATGGTCCAGCTGAGGGGCCGGCCAATTGTGATGTGTCTATCGGCCTCTGGTCCTCCGCCGTATCGCCATCTTGTCCGAGAGACAGCCGTTGTAGTAGGTTATCCGGCGCCGTGCTGCTCCCTGTCCCAGCCTTGGCGTCTACGTCCGACATGCCTGAGGGCTCCGTGCCGCTATCGCTAGACGCTCCCGCCGTCGCGGTATTGCCACTCAATTCGACGATGCGCTTGTTCCGTTTCTTGCGAACCCCTGTGGCCCTTCGCCCCGTGCTCGATATACTTGCAGAACCGCTATCCTCTCCCGGCTTCGGAGAAGCAGCAGCGCGTCTCGAAGCTCCGTTCTTCCCCTCTTTCCGGGACGATGGTTGTGCGCTAGGGAGTTGTGGGGAATCGACGTGATTTACGGATCGATCTTGTGCTGCACCAGCTTCGGTGGCCGCGAGAGCGATGGCGGCGGCGGCGCTGTCCTTGGAGTCCTTGTGCTTCGCAAGAGCGTCGGCAAGCTTGCCCCTCTCGAAAAACGACGGAACCGTGCCATCCAGCGAGATGAGTTTGCCTTCCCTGGCAAAGTATCGCAGACACTTGATGCGATAACCAGCGTCGTGGACTGTGAAAGGGTTGCCGTCAACCCACACTTCCGTGATGCCGGGAAGCACGTCCAGTCGCCCAATTTCACCTGCGTCCTCGATGCGGTTGTGGCGGACGTCTAACCGCTCCAGCGCGAGCAGCCTCTCGAGTCCACAGATTTCGCAGAGCCTATTGTGGGAGATGTTCAGGACGCGTACGCTGACCAGGACGGCGAAAATGCCGAGGACGGACTCGATCATGTTGTCGGCGAGGTTGAGTGAGACAAGATTTGGCAGGTTGGCGAGAGCAGGTGGCACAGAAATGAGGAGGTTATTGCTGAGGTCGAGATGGGTGAGCGAGGTGAGATGGACCAAAGGTTCGGCAGGAATGAAAGCTATCCACAAAAAAAATAATAGACTACCGTAAGCACAATAAGCTTTGAAAGCATAGTTCTCAACGAGAACAACCTCTCACTGAGAGAATTGTCGGACAGGTTCAAATATCTTAAGAAGTGCCATTTCAGCCGAGATAGTGAAGGTGACGGTGAGGACGTGGACGTGGGCTCGCGCTCTTCCTCGATGGCCTCTTCCCGGGTTGACTTTACTGCTCCACAAGCGTTTTGCTCCTTGTTCCGCCTTTTCTCGTCCTGAAGGACAAGGTCCACAAGAAGGTCTTGGAGGTCCTCGATGCCGCTCCTAGCCATGCTCAAGCTGCGAAGCTGCTCGGAAAGCATGTCCCAACCGAGGAACATGCGAGGATCAAGGTCCTCGAGCTCAAGCACTTGAAGATTCTTGAAGGCGTACAAAGGTACGGCACTCTCACCAGGGCAGTCTTCAAAATCGGCGACGAGGCTCGCCGTCCTCTGGTGCAGGCGGAGGGCAGGGATTTTTGTAAAGGCGCTATAGAGGTATTTCAGGTCCTGTTCGGGCTTTGGAGGGTCAGGTGAGCCCCACCAGCCAGAGCCAAGTGAGAAGGTGGAGGAGACTGCGGAGAGGGTGGAGCGAAAAGAGTTGACCGAGATGGTATCATCGCGATCTTTAGCCGATAAGAGCGCGAGGTAGCTCATTGGCCGCGCAGCTCCATGATTTCGAACGTCCAGCCGACCCACGGCAATCCCGATCCCCTCAAATCGGATGAGCAGGTAATATAGGTGATGTGGATCTAGTCGCAGGACCATCGGCTTGGGACGGTGACTGCTTCCTCCTCCAAGTCCCACCCATGCCGCTGGCGCCGTCCAGAGCGCCATGATGCTGGCACCGGACTGCAGCTGTCTCCTGCCCACATCTCCTAGCCTAAGCTCATGAAGACGAATAAACTTGGAAAACTCGCGGACGTAGTCGTCGCCCGTCTTGGCCTGTGAAACCAGCAAGCCGGGTGGTCGGTCAGATGGGCATCCTCCGGCCATCAGGCTTCTTGTAGCTGCTCACCGGCAAGTTGTCCATACCGAGCACCAGCGACGCCAGCGGGCCAGCGCAAAGTGCAAGAGGGATATTCGAAAGTCCCCGCAGGAGAAGTCGACAGAGAGGATCGAAGTCGAGCCGGACCGACAACAGCGGACGCGTACGAGGTCGATCGCCCCCTTTGGCGGCGGAGATAAGCGGGCAAAGCTCTCACCAACCAGGCGAGCACCACCTCGCCCTCCCGAGAACTTCCATCGTGATTGACACCTCTGGTCTCATCCTCCATCGGTCATGGCAACCAAGCGAGCGGCAGAGAAGGTGGTGCGGTACGCCGACCCCACCAAGTACCACTACATTGAGGGCCAGACCCCGTTCTGGCGCAAGTTCAGGGAGCTCTTCACTGTCAACCCGGAGTGCGTTTGCGTTTCGTCGCATGCTATCTCCGGATCGCCGGTTGCCTGCTCCGACGATCTTCCCGGTGCTATTTGCTCCATTGACTGACTCTCCCCGTGCTATCTCTATGGAACCAACTCCATTTCAGGATCTCCTCCGGTCTCCCTCTTCCTAATGAAAACCGCTACCCTCAGCCCGGTTCCAGGCTCGAGAGCCATGCCAATCCTCCGTCGAAGGGTGAGTCCAGCTTAGTGAATACTCCTTCACGCGGCAAGACCTCGACTAAGGTTTTTTTTTTTAATCGCTCGCTGTGCAGCGTCTGATCTGGCCAATAACCCTTAGTGAGTGAATGCTTTGAGCTCTTTTTGCTTTGGAGCTGCAGGGCTGAGGCGACGCGTGCCCATCCCCACTACAGCTGGAAGCGCGACTTCCGTCGCTCCTACCCTCGCCTCGAGGTGATCAGCCAGCAGCATCTCACTCAGCTTCTGCTGGCCCAGCCTGAAGGCCAAGCGTGAGTCTAGGTGTTGTTCTCGTTACCCTCGTCTTTGTGTCAACTTCAGCATCTTTAACATCGTCATTCGTATTCCTCAGGCAAATCGGCGACGGATCTCAAGCCCCGGAAGGCCAGACGGCCGTGGCCACCGTGGACACTTCCTCTCCTTCGGCGTTCACGGAGGCGCTCGTTGCGGCGCACAGTGGCGACAAGGCCTACTCCACCTCCAGGCTGCCCCCCACGCCGCCATTCAAGACTTGGAAGGCCAAGGTTGTTCCCGACGCCGTACCTCACGGCGAGCACCAGTACTGGCCTATGAAGAGCTACGTTTGAGCTTGGGCCCCCCCTAATTGTGCGCTAGACTGATCGGAAAGATGACATGGGGTCTATTGAATCTTGTGAGACGCCCTGCGCGCCGGAGAGGCGCCGAGCTAGGACTCTGAACGTCGCTGAACAGCTGTTTGAGCGGCGCTGTCATCGACGGAGTGTTGGCAAGGATGTACGGGTCTGTGTCCCGGACGTAAATGAATGCGATGACGAATGCGACATCAATATCCCAAACTTATTCTGACAACATAGCATGTGCCGATTAATGACGGAGTTGAAGCTAACCCCGAAGCACGCCGAGGCTGTTGCCATTGGAGTACCTCGTAATAATCAAAGGCTTGACAACTCTAGCCGGTGCCGAACGGTCTTCGCGGTCTTCGCCGAGCTTGCCAAGGAAGGTGCTTTGCAGCGCCGCATCCATGCCTTCCTTCGCTCCATCCAGGCCGCCTTCCGAGCTGCGGAGGCCCTCGGCGGTGTGCTTCTTGAACGATGCCAGGTCTTTGTGGAGGTCTTTCTGGTCCTTTGCGAGGTTGGTGGGCCCGTTGGGGGAGGTGATCTTGTGAGCCAGGGAAATAGCGCCTTGCTCTTTCCGAGGGGGAGGAGAAGGGGTCGACAACGCCGCGGGCGAAGTGGGCATGGGATGCTCGCTGGCAAGACTGGAGACGACTGCGTGAGATGGGCTCTTGGCGGCCAGCAATGGAGCTGCCAAGCCTTTGATCCCAACGGGAGGAAGCACGCCGCGAGACCGGACCTCTTAAAAGGTCATATACCCAAAGAAGAGGGCAACACGGTAAGTGGGCGCTTGCCCGCGATCGAACAGCCAGCCATGGCACTTACGCTCGCTTCCAGAAGGTGTGCCATTGAGATAACGATCGGACGAGGAGCCGGTCGTGGAGAGACTGTGGACGCTCATGAAGGCGCAGGTGAAGAGAATGAAGAGAGGGAAGTGGCCGAAGAGATGCATGGTGGTAGAGGAGTCCTGTTGAGAAATACAAGAAGCCGAAGGAGTGTGAGTGCCAAAAGAAGGTGGTGAGCGGACAAAGGGGCGAGCGTGGAAGGGAAATGGTGGAAAAGAAGAAGAGGGGTGCCGGAAAACGGCGAAACGGGGCTTATAACGCTCTATCAGGACGTCAGTCGACCACAACAGTCGTACCCCGGCCGGCCTCGCGGACGCACTAGAGTTGATGGAAGCGCGTAGGCACGCGAAGGTCGGCCATCTCGTCCGGAACACGTGGGGAAGAGTCTCACAACATGTTCAGTGACGGTTGAGCAGCATAGCACAAGTTGCCCAGCTGATTCGCTACGCGTGCACAGAGCACCGTATCCTTGTCATCGGATCATCCTTCAAACGGCGGAACGACATTTGCTGCTGATGGCGGCAAAAGAGACCGTGTGACAATCTCGACAAAAAGTGACTCCACCCAATAACGCCCTTCGCGATCACACTTGCGTCTTTGTTTACCTGACAGGCCATGTCTATAGAAGGTGCGGCCTATGTCGTAGAGTAATACAGAACGTGATGATGAACGAAGGCAATGTCCCACCGAACAGCGACGGATGTTGCGAGGAGCGTCTGCGTCCCGATCAGGAAGAACTGTGCAACGCCCTCGCGGTCAGATCACTATGACGGCGAGCGGTCCTGTTCCGAGCTCGCGCGTAAGGTGTCCCTGGTTGGCTGCATTAGCTTGAACATCCTCTCCCTCTCCTGATTTCGCTCTAGATCTTGCTGTCGTTCAAGGGCAATGCGCTTCTTCTCCGCTACTCGAGCTTCGTCGCGAATCACGCCGGCGTACATGACCTGCGAGGACCAAGTTCCACAACGGCTCAGCCAAGCTCCCAGTCTGGTCCAGGTCTCGAGCGCTCGCTCCGCTCACCTCCCTCTCCTTGGTCTGAATGTAGTGCACGCCCCAAACGGTGACCCCGGCGAAGAGGACCGAGGCGGCAAGCGTCGCCTTAGCTGCTCTTGACATGCCTACCTGCCTCCAACACCTCGTGTCGTGAGGTGTGATTTGAGATTCCGAGGAAGTGGTGAGTGGAGGAGGGACGTGCACTGCCGTCTTCGCGGTTCGCTTCGGTTCGCTTCTTCAGATCTAATCTCGAGATCCCGGCGGAATAACAGTTTCGTAACCAAACAGTAATAAGGCCGTCGAATTGAAATATGAAAGTAGCTCTCGGTTGCCGGTGGCTACTGCTGCGGATTTCCCACGCTTGAGGACTTTCGCCATCGCCCCGTCGCTCGCCGAGGTCGACGGACCGGCCGCTTCGATCTTCCGTCTCCCACCTTTACTTCATCTTCGCATCCTCCCTCGTTCCTTCGTCATGGCTTTTCGTCTCGCCGCCAAGCGGGTGCCAGGTGAGTTTGTGCGCCTGGCTCTTCGGTGTGGCCCATGATGCGCTTACTCATTTTCCGGCTTTCCTCTTCGACTTTGCAGGCGCGCTCGTCAAGCCGAGCGTCGCTGCCATTGCGCCTCGCGTTGCGCCTGCGTGAGTTTACGCTCAGCTTGGCTCTGCCGGCCGGTTGCAGGCGTCTCCTTTTCTTGAACGACGCGATCTTTTTGAGGCTCACATGTCTCTACCGCTTCCGTCTTGCATTTGCGTCCCTCCAGTGCTTTGCGCCAATACTCGGACAGTGAGTTTTACGGGCGCTTTTCTCGATCGCCGTGACTACCGGTGTTGAATGCAGAAGCTCATCTATGTTCTTCTTGCCTCACATCTATTCACTACCATACAGAGCCCACCCCCGAGGCCAAGGCTTCCTCCCTTCTCGATGCTCTCCCCGGCAACTCCGTCGTCTCCAAGACCGGCTGGGTCACTCTTGGTGGTGGTCTCACCGCGGCGGCCATCTCCAACGAGCTCTATGTCGCCAACGAGGAGACCGCCATTCTCATCGGATTCCTTGTCTTCGCCGGTCTCGTCGGCCGTGCTATCAAGCAGCCGTACGTCGAGTGGGCTGAGGGTCACATCAGCGTGAGTTACGACGCCCGACTCGGGGAGCGTGAGGAGGAGGGGGAAACTCATATCAGTTTATCATCTTCTCTTTCCTCTAGCGCATTGCCGACATCCTCAACAAGGCTCGCGCCGAGCACACTTCCGCCGTCCAGAAGCGTATTGACTCTGTCGGCGAGATGAAGGACGTCGTCGATGTCACCAAGGGTCTCTTCGCTGTCGCCAAGGTAAGGAGTCCCGCAAACCTGTGGAAGTTTTTCTTCATGAATAAAAACTCATTCCAGGGGGTGTTGACCCATCTATTTTCCTCCGCCCCTTCCTCCGTGATACGCAGGAGACCGCCCAGCTCGAGCACGAGGCTTTCGAGCTCCGCCAGCGCACGCAGCTTGCCGCCGAGGTCAAGTCCGTCCTCGACTCTTGGGTCCGCTTCGAGGCGCAGGAGCGCGAGCAGGAGCAGCGCCGTCTTGCCCAGACTGTCATCTCCAAGGTGCTTGAGGACCTCAAGGACGACAAGCTTCAGAAAGAGATCCTTCAGAACGCTGTCGCTGAGGTTGAGCGTAAGTGACTGTCTCCATAGCTTGACCCTTCTCCTTGCTTCATTTCTTCTGCTCTGGACGTCTCGTTGACGCGCTTATCGCAATACGACACCACTTGGGGATTGCAGAGCTCATCAAGGACAAGAAGATCTAAACCGGTAGATTATCCTTAACACGGCTGCTCGTCAGTCGCCATTCGTGCTCCCACCCAGACCATCGAGCCCTCATCCTTTCGTGCATCTATTGTATGCTCGTAAACACCGGACTGAACTGAATGGAAACCGTCTTCTCGACCTGATTCGACGCGCATAGGAGTGTCGTGTTCGACCCCGCAGATAGAGTCGATGCGGCCTGTTATCCTGTCGTTACGGGCCGTTCTATGATTGTTACCTTTCCTCTGGCTCTTATTGTATTTCCGCTGGTGCGCACCTGAGTCTCATTGAGAGTGGACTGCACATGACCTGCCAGCCAGGCTATACCTGATCCTGTCCGATGCTATCTCCCGCCGCAGTACTGTCGAGCGGGAGCACTCGTGTGCCTTAAGCACCTGCACCTCCATATCCCTTCTCTCGAACGCCAAAGAACTCGACAAGCCGTCAGGACGATCCGTCGCCCAATCGCTCCGAGAGAGATGCTCGGAGCATCTTACGCACCTGTAGCTCAGGAGGAGGACGAGGCGTCCTACCCGCTAACCTCGGTCGAGAGGGTTCCTTCCAGGGGACATCAATCATCGGCACCAGCACCGGGGCGAATTGGAACCCCGGACTTGCCGCCCCTTCCGCCCATCCTCTACCCCGGGGTGAGCTTGTCCAAGGAATCACTGGTGTCCAGTCAGGAGTCCGATGGGACGCTTGCGGACGAGGGTGTGGTTCGGTACAAGGATGGAGATACCGCGGAGGGTGAGGGGGACGAGGAAGCCGGTCTGGATGGAGTCCGAAACTCGGGAAGCGGAGTGAGTCGCTTCAGTCACATTTCGAACGAAGAGTAGAGCATCACACCTGATACCATGTCATCCTACGCCTTCCTTTAGCCAAACGCACCCTCTCGCGTGCGAAGGCTAGCGATCATCCTCTTCTGCATCCTCTTAGCATCGGTAGTCATAGGCTTCCTGACGGCATCGTCATATCATCCCTCTGAGATTTTGACGTCGGGTCCGAAGAAGCTGGGCATGGACCTCATCTTCAATGACACGTTCCAGCCGAAAAGGAAGAGCTTGAGCTGGCTCAAAGAAGGTGAGCCGCGAACCTCGTCTCATGTCCCTGGAGCAGATGCTCCACTAGATGTAGCCAATCGGTCAATTTTGACTGTAGACAGTACTGAGCGCATCTCTGCCTGCCAGCCAACGACGGCGTCTTCTCGTATCGGAACGATGACGACGACATCATACTGGAGGACGTCTTGTACAGGGCGCATTCCCTCGACAGAAAGCCTGGTAGGGTTCGAGCCAACTCCTCGGCGGAGAAAGGAAAGATACGAACGCTGGTCAAAGGCGCGGATTTGAAAGACGTGAGCTCGTGTTTTGAACTGGTTCTGTGCTTGCTTGTCGGTCGTTGAGCCAATTTGTTCTGTTTTCAGACTCAAGGCCACCGTCTCCAATGGACTGACTTCTCTGTGTCAGCCGATGAGCGATACATCCTCTTGGCTGCTGATACGCAGAGGGTAAGATATTCATTTGTTCAGCTAGCTCAAGGCTTATCAACCGCTTTTCCGGGCTCACATTTGACTGTATGTCCATTCAGCAATGGCGCTGGTCAACAGTGTCCAATTATTACATCCACGATCTAACCACAAAGACCACGACGCCAGTCCAGTCGCCCTCGGATCCACCCACTATCTCTTACGCCGTGTGGTCACCAAGGGGTGCATCGCTCGCCTACGTGTCCTCGAACGATCTTTATGTCAAGTCCTCGCCGTCGTCCGCGCCTGTCCGCGTCACCACGGACGGCACGGCTAACGTCTTTAACGGCGTTCCGGATTGGGTGTATGAGGAGGAGGTCTTCGGACGGCCTTACGCGCTCTGGTGGTCACCCGACTCCTCTCGCATCGCTTACTTACGCTTCGACGAATCAAAGGTGCCGATCTTCGAATTCCCCATATACAACCCTTCCACCGAAGCCGGCCACACGACCCCCTACCTGGCCCAGAGCCCGCTCAAGTACCCCAAGCCTGGCTATCCGAATCCCGTTGTCAGTGTGCATCTCTTCGACCTCGCTGCAGTGCAAACTGGTGCGAGTGTCCGCTCAGCAACACAAGAACTCGTGTCTCCGTCCAAGGACATTACCAAGTCCGGCCACGGTCTCTCTGAGGCCGACCTGGCCGTCGACGAAGCGCTGAGCAACATCCAAGAGCGATTAGTGACAGAGGTGGTATGGGTCGGAGTGAAGGATTTACTCGTCCGCGAGACGAATAGAGTCAGCGATGTCATGCGTATCGTAAATTTCCCGGTCGGACTCAAGAACGTAGGCAAGGGCGAAAGCGGGAACTTCGTTGGTGACGTTGTGCGAAGATGGGATGTTCGCAAGGAGGGAGGGTGGATAGAAGCTGTAAGTGTGCTGAACTTGCGTCTCTGCCGAAGTCTGCATTCTTGCAGGTCCTCACACCCAGCTTGAACCCGATTCGCCAGGCACAAACGATCGAACCCCTTTTCGATCCTTATGATCTGGAAAAGGAAGCAAATCTGACCGCCTACCTTGACGTCTTTCCTTCCAAAGAAGGCTTCAATCATGTCGCGTATTTCGCCAACGTCTCTCAGTCCGAGCCTTCGTGGCTTACCAAAGGGGAATGGGAGGTTGACGGTTCGCTGAGTTACGTGGACATCAAACGAAAGAAAGCGTAAGCATTTGACGTTACAGCTCTGCAAGGATGAGAAGTCTTTTCATGGTCCTGACCCGTCTCGTGTCCACTCGAATGGACGGATGAGCAGTTACTTTGTGGCTGCTATGCCGTCTTCGATCCAGCGACACTTGTTCTCCGTCGAACTGCCGAATGACAGCACCGTCGTACCTAGTGCGACCTCGAATCCGACAGCGTTGACGGACACTTCTAAACAGGGCTCGCATAGCGTCTCCTTTTCATCGCACGGAGGTTATTACTTGCTCGACCACCACGGACCAGATGTTCCCTGGCAGAAGGTCGTTTCTTTAGATGACGAGGGTGAGCGCGATTATCCATATTTCCTTTGCCTTAAGTGGTCGCAGGACGCTAACATCGTGTCATTACAATTGCAGACGTGACATTCGTCTACGAGGACAATGGCGACCTGAATAAAACCTCAGCACAATACGAAATGCCGATCATTACCTGGCAGACTGTCCAGAATGACGAAGGGCAAGGTGAGCGAGATCTACTTTTCGATTGTTTACAGTGGCCGAGGACGCTCAGATCTACTCTCATCGATCAGACATGAATGTCAAGGAGATACTCCCCGCGCGTATGGATGCTTCGGGTCGCATCAAGTACCCGGTTCTGTTCCGAGTGTACGGGGGGCCGAATTCACAGATGGTCAATTCTCAGTGGGAGAGAGATTGGCACCACTACTTGGCAACCGTCCTAAACGTTATCGTCGTCGTCGTGGACGGCCGAGGTACAGGCTTTCGGGGCCGCAAGTTCCGCAACCCCGTCACGAGCAATCTCGGTCATTACGAGGCCTTGGACGTCATTGCGGCCGCCAGACAGTGGGCACAGAAGAAATATTGCGATCGCAAGAGGATCGGCGTGTGGGGATGGGTGAGTGCGATCCGTCTCCGGGTTCCAATAGACGAATAGACCTTAACTCGTGTGCTGACGAAATATCCTAAACCTGTCCAGTCCTATGGGGGCTATCTCACGGCAAAGGTCGTGGAGGCAAATTCGGGTGTCGTCACGCTCGGAATGTCTGTTGCCGTGAGTCTCTAATCACACGGGATATAAGAAATTTTGTTGAATATCTGCACGTGTTGACGCCCTCCGATCTTCTGCATTCATTGAGCAAGCCTGTCACGGACTGGCGCTTCTATGGTGGGCTTCCTCCGATTATGTTTCTCCTTCGAGACGGGAATTCACCTCGATTTCCGCCTTTCCCGCCAAACAGACACCATTTACACTGAGCGCTACATGAAGACTCCAGATATGAACTCGATCGGGTATCAAAATTCTTCAGTACACAACATGACCGGCTTTGCAAACGCCAACTTCTTGCTCGCTCACGGAAGTGGCGACGACAATGGTACGTCCAATACCTCTCAGGAGAAAGATGATTAATTCAATTGGTAGCGGTCGTTCACTTCATCTTCTGCCATCCCATTCCCTTGCGTATATTCAGTCCATTTCGAGAACTCGGCGAATTTACTCGATCTACTCACGGCTGCTGCCGTCAGAACGTTCCGCTTCCGAATGTTCACGGATTCGCAGCACGCCATTCAAACAAGAGGCGCCTATCGTGAACTGCACGAGTTTATGACCTCCTTCCTCGTGGAGAGGTGGAAGCTCGGCAAGCGAAAGCCGGTTCACGACGTGTCATAGTACGCTTTCGGTTGCCTGATGATTCTTCCTATACCTTACTGAGCGTTTGATGGATAGAGATCTTCCCGATACTGTAGTTTGTGTTGAAGCTGTCTGAAAACACTCGCGAGATTGTCATGGCTGATCCCAACTAAAATTATATGGTACATGAGGGTCCGGAAGCGGGTTACGAGCGGGAGGCAGCCGCTCATCTCTTTACGGTACGGCGTCCACCGATGAGCGACCGTGTGGGGTGACTCGAGGACGAAGGAGGCTGCCGGGACACTTTCCTCGATGGTTCACCTAATGCCCGGGCCTCCAACTTGACCCTCTTGGGAGATCCTGCCTCCAGCGGAGGCGCGGAGTGAGCGTTTTCCTTGCCCGTACCCGCTGTGGCCCTGTCGTTCTCCGACCTTCCTCGAGCTTTTGTGGATGGTATCTTGGAAGGCCGGGAAAGCGCCTGTTTAGGTTGCGGCTGGGATAGCGCGTCGTCGAGCTCTGCAGCCAAAGACCTCGGTCCGGCAGCTTGCGAGCGCCGACTCACTCGGGGAGGGGAAATGACGCCATTTTCCTCTGGCTCGAGGGGGGCAAGGATCCGAGAGAGAGGACTCGGCTGCGCGGGCTCGGCGCCCCAAGCTGCGGTTCTCCTCTTCTGCCTCGGCGCCGGTGAAACAGCTGAAAACTGCGCCGGCTGGTCAGAGAGCGGCGCGGAGGAAGAAGAGCCTTGAGACCTGCTGCTTCTTCGGATAGGCCCAGGCGCCATATCGTTCTTCGATGATTGTCGATCCGAAGGACCGGCGGAAAATTGAACCTTGGAAGAGCTGGACTTCTCAGGCCCGCGTGAATGCGAAGACTCATCTAGAAGCGCCCCAATGCCTTTCGCTCGCTTTTCCTCCAAAAGAGCCGCGCGCTGTGCCTGTCCATATAAGAAAGGGCGGCCCATAGCCAGACGTGTCAGCACAGTAGTATCGATCGACGCTTCTTTGGACGGAGCTCTCCGCACCTCGACCTCGGCCCGCTCTTTGCCGAGTTTAATGGCGGCTTCCGTGAACTGGCGCCGTTCCTCTTCAAGCTGCTGGCGCTGCTTTGCGAGCTCTTCAACTTCTTCGGCATGCCATGCTCTGGTAAAGACATCGACGACGAGCGTTGCGGTCAGTGACTCTTCCGGGATCTTGAGATCCTGACCCGAGCGACTCACCCTGCTCCATCCAAGCTGTCCCGAGGAATTAACGACTTCCGGCTCGAAGGCAGACCCGATGTGGACGCCATGTCGATCATGAGTTTTCGGGTCTCCTCTTCCAGAGCCTTGCGCGACTCTGAGGTGGCGAGAAGCACATGTCAGACGCCGGAGTCCGGCAAAGGGAGAGGATGCAGTACGGGAATGGACTGACCAAGTTCTTCCTTCAAAGTTTCGATCTCTCTCTTCAGCTGCTCCATCTGCTGAAGCGCCTCTTCCTCCCTCTGTGCCTGATTCTCAACAGGTTCGTCCTTCGAGATGAGTGACTCGACGCGCGCGTAAAGAACGTTCAACGTCTCGTGTATGCGTCTTGGAGCCGGATGGTCGAGTGAAGGCGAACCGCGCGGCGATGAGGAGAAGGACGCAGATAGGCGCTTGAGCGGGGGGAAGAGAGACTGCGGATGCGACGCCGTTCGAGCTTTTAGCTTAAACGACAACAGGGTGAAGCCTTGCAGTGCTACGGGAAAGTTCCTCACCATCATCATCTCTTCCCGCCCGCCGTTGTCTTCTCCATTGGCATCCTCCTCTGACGTCCTCTTGATGACTTCATCGATTCGTTCCAATGCGTCGCACATAAGGTTCCTGAGAGCTTCATTCTCGTGCGCGAGGCGCAGCCGCTCGACCGAGAGATCGTTCAGGCTCTGCTCTAGCAACGAGGCGGCCTTCGGGTAGGAATGGAGGCAGCGAGTAGTAGAAAACAAAGACACTCAGCCTTAGCTTATCGAATAATTTGCGAGGAGAAGGAAGGACTTGACATGATCGAGTTCAGCTCACCTGGCGGGGTCCCGTCCTTTCGCTCAGGTTGACAGGCGTAGCTAGTGTCAAGCCAATCCGACCAGCCTGGGCGGAGGTCTTGTGGTGCTCGTCCGACATCTGCTGCCACCGCGACATCACCTTCTCCATATCTTTCTCCCTTCTGCGCTGGTCGCTCTGCATTTCAGGAAATTGAATCGATCAGGGCATGTCAGAGAGAGAAGTCCCGTGCCCGGACCCAATCGAAGAAGTGGAATGCCCACCTGGGCCTGGACTTTGACGAACTGCAAGGCAGATTTACTCTTTTGCAGTTCGTCTCTGGTGACTCTATGAGCGTCTGACTCGTTTTTGAGATCTTTGAGCGCCGACCTGAGGTTGAAACGTCGTCGTAGTTGAGATGGGGGGATGCGTGAGACGTGGGCATGTAGAAAGAGGCGGAAGGAAGGCGAGCGAAGGGAGAGCAAACGGGCAATACGAGAACTTTCACAAACAAACTTACCCATGCTTTGCCTTCCAAGCCTCAACGTCCCTCTCCGCTTCTGCCACCTTTTCCTGCTCTCGTTTATACAGTCCGCACATTCTCTCATGATCGTGCAGGAGCGTGCGATGCCGAGATGCGAGGCTTTCCCGGGCGTCCAGGTCGTCCTGCGGGTGTGTTTAGGTAGTGGTCAAGGGACGCACACATAGCCCAAAGAAGACGTGGAAACATGGCCACTCACCATCCGCTGTTGAAGCATCGAAAACATGCATTCTGCCAGCTTCTCCTTCGACTGGTCGGATAATCCGTCGAGTTCGAGGCAGTCTCGAATGAAACCATGGGCGAGCAGCTGAGAGTTAATATACGCGAAAGATGTCGCCTGCTCGCTTGAAAAGCAAAAAGACAGTTCCGGCGATGATGGAACAGAAGATAACAGCTGGTCAGCACAGAGCACGGGCAATCGGTAAGATGGGAAGGAGAGGCAGCCCACCTGCCGAACGGACTGTTCATGACGTCGAACGACCGCTTTCCGTTCGGTGTTGTCGAACCCGACGTGTCTACGGTGGCCATCCTGACACCTTCTCGGATGAGTGAGTACAGGTGAGTGAACGTCAAAAGGTGAGGCGGCACGAGGGCGACCCTGAAAAAATGTCGGCTTCGAACGTCGGCCAGGTTGGCGTCGATCACAATCTGCAGGCGATCTTTCTCTGGTCTTTCCAGACGCGTCAACGCGCCTGATCACGTGCCATCAAATGAATTCGAACACAACACTACTCTTATCTGCTAACCTATACATGCACTTCGCGGACAAGATCTGGCCGTGAGGCCGTCTTTCACTTGAGAAAGTTTTTACTTTTCCAGTAGTCGAGCCACTTCTTCACCTCCTCTCGGTCGATGGGCCGTGCGTTGCGGAGGCTCTCGCTTTCTGAAGTCGCCTTTTTCGTGCTCAGCTCGTTCATACCCATCGCCTCTCGACCGGGCGCACCCGTGTCGGGCCTGCCGTGCCTGAAGAAGTCGAGCAAGTTCACGGCCGGGTTCGTCTTGCCGGCGTTTGGGTCCGCCGCGGATTGCTCGAGCCGGTCGAGCCACTGCTGGTAGGGCACGAGGGGGATGTTGAGGAAGTCGGAGACTGCCTGGAGGACGTCGTGCCAGCTGACCCTTCTCGGGTTGACGATATGCAGAGTCTGGAATGACGAGCGGCGGAATTCGATGAGAGCTGATGCAGCGATGTCCACAGGCAACCAGCTGACGGGCTGTAGGACAGTAGAGCCGTGACATGACGCGCGACGCGGTTAACATGCATTACGCAAAGTGGCAGATATACTAGGCGAACTCACATCGCCCCCGTCGGGGAGGATGCCCATCTCTTGACCGGAACGAACGAGCAAGGGCACCCAGTCGGTAGTGGCCCACGCGCCGCTTGGGGTGCTTCCCGAAAGCTGTCCGATCCTGACATTGGTCGTCTTGACGGGTGTGCGCTGTGCGACTATTTCGAGGATCTTCTCACCGACAGCCTTGCCTTCACCGTAGCCGTTGCCAACAGCGACGCGAAGGTCCTCTAGCGGTTCTTCGGGAACTGGATCCGGTGAGGTCCAGGACGAAACCGTCGCGATGGAAGACGTGAACAGGATCCGAGGCGGAATCGGCAATGGGGAGCGAATGGCCAGGCGCGCGAGGTTGGAGACAGACTCGAGCTGCGGAGTGAAAGAGCTCAGGGCAATGTTGAAGTCGAGTCGCCAGGCGTTGTGAATTATCAATGTCGTGCTGGTGCGAATCTGTCAAGGAAAATGTTGCGACGTTGAGTCCAAACCCGGAGAGATCGCTCGTCCCGCAACGACTCGTCTCGGACTCACCTCGTTGAAGAGGTTTGGTGAAATGCCCAGATCCTCTCTTTCTATATCGCCCTCGATCAGGTGGACCTTCTCGCTCGAGAGCACTTCGTCACCCGCGCCTTTCCTTCCAAGCCTATCATCGAGCGTCTGCACCTGTCTCTCTCTGAGGGACCTTCCAGAAGGAGACCGGCGGTTGAGGGCGTAAATCCGTTTGACGCTCGCTGTCTCCACCAACTGAGCCAAAAGATGGCTTCCGAGACCGCCGGTAGAACCCGTCAAGATAACCACTTCCTCGTCTTCGGGAGGCTGCTTGAGAGCGGGATCGGGAGTATGAGCCGGCAAGTCGGCCGTGTACTTCTCTATGGCTTCCTTCATGAGCTGGACCTTGTCGCCCGCTGTCACGGATCCCACAACGTCCTCGTTGTCGGGCGACTGCGCGATGGCAGAGATGAAAGACGCCAGCGAGGCGATGGTCGGGTTCTGGAAAACCACATTGGGGGGAATCGATGCAGTTGGGACGTCCGCTTTGCGCAGGGCGGACAAGATGGAGTTGCGGATGTAGGTGGCTTGAAGGCTACACACGCAGGGACCATCTCTCTCTAAGCCGTCTCGCTCGTCACGTTGAAAATATAAGCCAAAGGAGACTTACCTGTCGACACCGTTCAAGAATAAATCAGCCTCCTCGTCCAGGACGCCCCTCCTCTCCTTCTTTCCGCCTTCCATCACCCTGGCCACGACCCGTGCGACAAAGTTCTTCGTCTCCTCCTTATTCCATTCTTTCGGGGGCTCCACGTCTGCAGCTACCTCAGCTGAGGTCTCCGCAGCGGAGTAGATGCGCTCGATCTCGTCTTCGTACGCTGCCAGCGTCCTCTTCCTGATGACGGTGCGCTTCGGGGTCATGACGAAAGGCTTGTCGGGATGAGCGACGGCGATCATCTTTACGGAATGTCCATAGCGAGCATCAGTCAGCCAGGTCGCTCTTCCACTTTCCTGCCTCCCTGCACGCCCGCTTCGGATCGACGACCCTCTCTACTCACCTCCTTGAACAGGCGGCTATGCTGAGGGCTGAACTCGTTCGCCCTTTCGACCATCGGCCATATTGCGTTCCTGAACTCGGCCAGCTTTTTCTCGTCCCTGGGGTCGAACTCGTGTCCGGGAGAGGGCTCAATCAAGATGCCGTTCTGGGCCCTAGCTCGACCGAACATGACCGCATGCGAGACGAGGGGCGACTCGGTGATGATGCCTTCGATGGGGCCGGGGTTCGTCTGGACGCCGAAGCGACACGCGATGTCATGCGCGTAAGCATGGGGCAACCCGAGGGTCCATGATCATGAAGAAACGCACCTTCTCTCCGGTGGACAGCATGATCTGGTCATCCAGACGTCCGACAACCTTCCAGAGCTCAGGATTCGTCGGATCTGAATAGTAGAGCGCGCGAGATCAATAAGCGTGAATAAGCGCGCACCCTTGGCCCATGGTGGCTTCCCATTGGCGACGCTTGCGGCGGAGTTGCACTCACGGCGAGCAATGAGATCGCTGGACGCGTATGCTCGTTCTCCTTCAATGTTGTACACGGCGGGAGAATAGACGTCGTTCGCCTGTGCGCGACCCACACGGACCGATAATCTGAGTGCCTGGTGCGGACTGTCCCAAAGCCTGGTCATTCAATCCGCTACATACCACAAGAATGAGCTCATAATTGCCGCTGCCGTCATCTTGAGGACGGAGCCTCATATCCTGCTGAGGATTGAAGGAGAAGTACTCCCAGTCCTTCGACGGCGGGCTGCCACGCGGAGGAAGTTCCCATTTAGCGGGGCTGCTGAATTCGGTGGCACCATATACGGTGTGGAGCTGGACGTTCCTAGAAACCAGCCTCTCGCCGACGGGGTAAGGGAGCGGGCCGCCGCCAAACATCTAAGCGCAGAGAAAAGAGAGACAGAGGACGGATGACGGTGTCAGGCTCCCGGATCCTGGATCAAACAGATCGACCGTAGAATAGCACGCATGTGCGATATTTACCACGAGCTGGAGGGTCGAAAGATACTTCATCGCTTCCTCGTCCTTCGACCACTCCTGTCAGATGAAGACGTATACGTGCATGCCGCCATTAGACCTTGGCGTAAAGCTTTCCCACTCTCTCTCTCCCCCCCCCTCTTTCAACGGGCACGTGCCGAAGCGCACCTCCAAAAACGAAGGAACCATGATGGTCATGGTGCTTCTAGTCCTCTTGACCGCGCGCAAGGTCACTTCATGCGTCGGGACGGTGGCGGGACCTCCGGGACGGAAGAGGCCGGGAATAGAGCCCGTGGTGAGAGGGGCCATGATGTGGAACCAGATGCCGAGGGCGTGAAAGCCAGGAAGAGAGGGAGCGCCGACGAGCTGTCCGCACATGTCGCCGTTTCCGTACCAAAAGAATCGGGAAAAGCAGACGAAAATGCCGTGCGTGTACGGTATCGGCTTAGGGAAAGCGGTCGAGCCTGAGTGTGGGGGGGGGGGGGGGGGGGGGGGGGGGGGGGGGGGGGGGGGGGTAGTTGAGGATGGAGGGAAGAATAGGATATGTGACCGGCCGTGCCTTGACCGACCGCACGATCGTCCGGAGAAGGAAGGGGACATGGGAGGATCGCCGGCTTGGCTGCGCTCACCGGAAGAATGCATGATCATGGCGAGGTCGTCTTCGCCACGATGGACAAACTTGGGCAGGTACTCGAACTCGTCCTCCTCCTTGCCTTGAGGGCCAAACTGGGGGTAGAGAGTCTCGAAGCGGGGCGCCTGCATGACGTTGATACGCACGCTGCCCGCGTCCTTGCCCTCGCTCGTCAACTGGCGCGCCCACTCCTCCTCCACGGCTCGCACGGTGTTCGTCATGGCGTCCCCACCTCCGGTCACGATGTCCCTCGTTCCTGTCTTCCTGAGCAGGTGGACGATGGCCAAGACCGAGTTACGGGTGGAGATGGGGAAGGAGACATGCCCGGCTCGCATGATGGCGTGGTTGATAGTGGTGTAGGTAAAGTTGTCGATGGCGGCCAAGATGGCCACGTTCTTGGCCTCGGCAACCGACGTAACGGGGTCCTTCTGGCCGAGCTGGTTGAGGATGGCTCGAGCGCCGCGATGGATGGCGCGATTGTACTCGGCATACGTCACCTTGCCCCGTCGATCCTCTCCGGGCGCTTCTTGGACGTTCAACGGGGGCTCCCAAACGGCCACGAGATGGTCCTTGCTCTTCTCAGCATGGTGCTCTATCATCTCTGGGATGTTCAGCGTACCGTCCACGGCGGGTGGCGTCCAGGTCTTGTTCTCAGGCGAGACGCCCTGCGGGTTGGTCATCCGGAGCGGCAGGCCCGTGTCCTTCACGGGGTGACCACCCGCTCGCAGGTAAATTTCTCCGGCGTGTTCCTCTTTCGACGGAGTAGGCGCCGCCTGTCCGGCTGGATTGGGAGGTGCAGTTGCTGTAGACATGGTAGCCAAGGGATTCCTTGAGGTGAGTGGTAGAGCGCGGGCAGTGTTGGGGGGGGGGGATCAGTCATTTATAATGGCGAGCGCAAATGGCTGCCGCCGTCCCGTCCGGGCGGATTTGTATGGGCTTCGCCTGTTGAGTCAAATTTTACTTGTCGTCGCTCTGACGAGGCACATACCGGATTAAGCGTTTCCCAGAAATGGACATACAGGGCGGTGTACTGTATGTTCAATCGAAGTGGTTGCCGGCGTCTTCTTACCCAGCGCCGCTTGAGATCACGGAGCGGCGATGTGTAATCGTCGTCGTCCGACATGGGGTGTCGGATTTCCGTTCAGATCGTCCAACGTGCCCCGTCTGACAAGGTCCAAGTCGTCGTCGGTCGTCGGACCGATCAGCCCTCTCCGCCGCTACAGTGCAGAGTGGCCTATATCACAGCCCTTTTCATCATAATTGCCAGCCGACTACAGAGAGGGTGTGTCGGTCAAAACCAAAAGGGTAAACAGCGAGAGCGTCCAGCTGCACAGCGAACTCCATCAGCTCACTGCAGACCCGGAAGACCGCAAGGTATCCCTCATCTTGATCCCAGCCCGGAGCACTGTGCGACCGGGCGAAGCGACTCACCAGTAGCAAGAGGATCACCGTAGACGCTACCCACCTCGAGGACCTTTACCTCATGTCCTCCCGCCTGTTCAGCGTCATTGGCACGCAGATCAGGCTTGTGGAGCAACTCTTCGCGTCCGTGGCCGCGCTGAGGGAGGAACTGTGACAGCTGCAAGACGAGAAGGCACGGACGCTCGAAGGATATGAGCACTTGTACAGTCAGATTAGGGCTAGCTTGCTTCCTTCCCTACCCTCGCCCGAGGTCGACCTTATCAGTGCACACATCTGCCCCTATCGTCCCTTCTCCGACCTCGCATCTCCGACCCTGTCCACTGAACACACGTTTTCGCAGCAGCCCTCTTCCCACGATTAGCATGCCACTTAGCCCCTTTAGGTCGCACTTCGGCCTGTACTTATGTACTTTAAACAGAATCAATCAATCGATCGATCGATGCCTCGTCGTTCGCCTCCAACTGTCCTTCCAAAGCCATGTCTTCATCCGATTCAGCTGCCTTCGACTTGAAGGCGGAGGCACACCGCCACAGCCTTGGCGAGTCCTCGCGCTTCGACGAGGCCCTTGCTGCCAAGCTCGATCTTGAGGATTCTCTGCAGGCTCTCAGGTCCGAGTTCCGCTTTCCCTCGAAAGCGACAGTCGGGGTCAAAGGCAAGTGTTGCGCAAGTTCGCCCATTCTCGGGCCAGCATCCCAGGACTGACGTATTGTATGAAGGTCTGGATACAACAGATGTGCCCCACTCGGAGCCTTCCGTATACATGTGCGGCAACTCGCTGGGCCTGCAGTCGCGGCGATCGGCCGAGCTTGTTCGAGAGGAGCTGGATGTATGGGCCACCCGGTACGTTTATGAATGTGATCACCAAGCTTGGTTGCTCTTAAATACCTGCTACGGCCTCCATTGTAATTTGCACGATCGGTTCTTTTTTGTCGATCTTACAGAGGAGTCCTTGGTCATTTTGACCACCCGCACGGCCGACCGTGGGCGCGAATCGAAGAGAAAGTCGTGGAGACGATGGCAGACCTCGTCGGTGAGCAAAAAAAAAGAAAAAAAACATGCACTCAGGTGGAATTTAGCTTTTAATTCATTTATCCTTTTTTACTGCCAGGCGCCAAACCATCCGAAGTCATCGCGATGGCGACCCTCACGCAGAATTTGCATACTATGCTGCATACGTTCTACAGGCCTACGGTTCAAAGGCACAAGATCATGTTCGAAGAAAAGGCCTTTCCGAGCGATCAGGTGAGCACTCTAAGCACATGTCAGAGATGATGGGCCTGTTATCAACAAAAGCGCTGTGATCCGAGCCAGCTAATGTTTTTGATATTGCACCTGGGTCCGCCCACTAGTACGCCATAGCATCTCAAATTGCCCTCCGTTCCTCGGAAGCTCTCCCCTTATCCCCTTCCACGTCATTGAAGCCCATCGCTCCGCGCAAAGACGAGCGGACACTCCGAACGGAGGACATACTACAGGAGCTAGAGCGCTCCGGAAACGAAATCGCGCTGCTGTTGCTGAGCGGCGTGCAATATTACACTGGCCAGTTGTTTGACATAGAGAAGATTACATCAAAGGCGAAGGAGATGGTGAGTGCGCTGTCGTCAGCTCCGAAGGAAGCTTGTGAGCTCATTTGTCCGGTATTCGTATGAGACTCTCAGGGAGTGATAGTTGGTTGGGACTTAGCCCACGCAGCTGCCAACGTCCCGCTCGCCCTGCACGATTGGAACGTCGACTTTGCGGTGTGGTGCACATACAAATACCTCAACTCTGGGCCAGGAGGTATTGCTGGAGCCTTCGTGCACGAACGATGGGGCAACAAGGCAGATGAAGTCATCAGGCCGGCCGGTTGGTGGGGACATGACCGCTCTACACGGTTCGCCATGCCCGATACCTTCCAACCTCTTCCAGGAGCTGCAGGCTTCCAAGTCTCCAACCCGTCCGTCCTCGACATGGTGTCTTTGCTCGGTAGTTTGGAGACGTTTGCTAGAGTGGACTCTCTGGCGGCCCGGGTGGAGACACCGCAATCGACGCCGGGACGCATCGGATACGGCAAGATCATGCCACGACTGCGGGCCAAGAGCCGGAGGTTGACGGCATACCTCGAAGCGCTTCTGACGTCTCCCGAGTTCATGACGGGAGAAAAGCGACCGCTTCCTGTGGCGATCATAACACCCTTAAACCCGGACGAGCGCGGAGCTCAGCTGTCCATCCTCATCAGAGACGATGGGCTAACGGGACCATCCATGTCCGATGCCGCTGATCAGGTGACGGGAAGCCACGAGGAGCATGCAGGCGGCGACGTACCCGAGCCTTGCCGCCCCATGACGCTGGTCGCCCGCGTGAACAGGCGTCTCCAGGCTCGAGGCATCGTCGGAGACGTGCGCAACCCTGACATGCTGCGCTTGGCGCCTGCTCCTCTTTACAACTCATTTCTAGATGTGTGGAAGACGGCGTTTGGCCTTCGGGAGGCCCTTCGTGCCGAGGTTGACAGTGATGGATGGGAAGAATCGGTTGGCAATCTAAGGATCTAGACCTTTTATTGTCCTTGTTCCCCGGTCTCTTGACAGAATTGGAAGTAGAGCGTTGGAGAAGCTGGAATGCAGGAATGATACAGAGCAGATCCTTCTCAGTTTGCCGAAAGACGGTTCCCATCAGTAGACCTTGCTCTACGCACGAGACGCTCGAGGCTACGATCCAAAGGTGACTGAGAGGGAAGAGAGGAGAGAAAGGATCGTGTGTCGGGTGCGATACCGCCCGCAGGCAAGCAAGAAATCGAGCACCCGGAAGGTCATGGAGACGCGACCGCTCGCCACCTCGATTCCAACACCCCATAGCAGCCGCGATCAACCTAATGTACAATACTCGGATAGGTACCCTCCGTCGAGCTCACTCGCCCGAGCTCGGAGGTTGCACGGTAGAAACACACGTCCATGCCTTTCGCTCCTGGGTTCGGTACCTGGCGCGAAAGGAAGGAAGGAAGAAGGGAGGAAGGGAGGAAGGAAGGAAGGAAAGGAGACTGGGTTTCCACAGGGAGGACAGATGTGATAGATATGTAGGCAAGAACGGTAAAAAAAACAAGAGTATGTTCTTGACCGACAAGAAACAAAACGGCAGCGAGGGTGGGAAGGACGAAACGAATCCGACGAATCCCGTTAAGGGTCCTTCGGCGTACCATGGTCGATCAGTATCTTAGCCTGAAGCGAGGTCGGTGGGGGTGAGAAAAAAGAGGCGAGTTTGATGCGCATAAGGAAGATAGGCGATGTGAGAAAAAGAAAAGACACCAAACCACATCATGAGCTCAACGTCAGGATTGAACTGGCTCGACATTTTCAAGCAGTTCGAATGGGGTCTGAATCTGTACCCGAGTTGAGGGAGAGGGGAAGAAGATGAAGCGCAATCATGCAGAAAAAGCTCTACTCACCTGGCCCTCCTCATCGCTCTCCCACTCGGTCCCAACGGCGGCGGGCTCTCCTCCCTCTCTACGCCCAGACTGACGGAAGGGCTCCCAGGCCCACCGCCAGCGCCGGGCGTATGTCCTGCAGGTCCCCCTGCAGATGCGGCTGCGGAGCCATTGAGGAAAGCGGGGGAGGATGCGTCTGCACCTTCGCCTGCGTCGACTTGACCCGTCAGAGAAGGGTCCTCGAGGACGGATTGAGTTGGATCTGCGCAAAAGCTGTAGTACTCCTCACTGCCCTTGTCCACCATGAACCTTAGGGTGCACGCGGTCGGCAAAGGGCAGGACAAGAGGGAGTTATGGATAAGGAACGATCGAAGAAGGTGCAAGATGAGTGAACGGGCGCGGTTTGAAAATCCTGTGATATGGGTGCGATGCAGAGCATTTGAGAGAATGGAAAGGATGGGAGGACATACATTCCAGTTGCGGTATCCCACTGCGGACCCCGTTGTTTCCGTGCCCAAATGAGTAGAGAGTTCCTGGAAGTCCATGGGAGGCGCGAGAAGGGGTGAGAGCGGAAGGGAGAGAGTAAAACGGACGACGAAGACGTAGACAACCCATGTGGATGAGCTGACCATCTCTGCGCGTAACGAGGCTAACTAACTCTGCATCTCTTCACACCTCACTCCCTGTCCTCCACGAACTCACCACTCCGCCGCACTAGTCGCCGCCCTCATCTTTACATCGTACTCCATGACACCGTCGCCTCCGCCTCCTCCCTTGGGCGTGCCACTCCCCGGTCCTGCCGAAACCATTCCTGACCCTGGCCCTGATCCAGCGCCGGAGCTGGCTAACGAGGTGGCACCACCTCCTGTTGCCGCACCGTTCGCAGCGGCATCCGCACTGTCCAAGCCGAGCGGTGTCGAAGAAGCGGCCGCGGTGGATTGGGATTGCGACGCCGGGGCTGACGTTTGCGCTGCGACGAGAACGGCGTTGGAGGGAGAAGGCGAACCGTGGTTCGTTGCCGAGGCGGCAAGCTTGGCAGCTTGGTGATGGTTATAGCTGTGGCTGTGATTGTGATGGAGGTGGTGTTGGAGCGGAGCGACGGGTTCGACCTTTGGCACACGCAGCACGATGTTGCGTTTCGGTCTTCGAGCCGGCGCCATTACGTACAATACGCTAGCGAGATTCTATCCTATCGGCCGTGCACAAGGGGAGTAACCGGGCGCGGTCGGGTCGCGCAAGCAGGCGAAAATGAGCGGTGCGCAGGCGGGCGCTGGCGCCTGAGGAGCGTAAAGCGTTTGCTCGAGATGGACGGCTGAGAAATGCGAGAGACGTGCGTACGCGGCGATCCACGCGCGGCACCGGTCGGAGCGTAACAACGTGGAAAAAGGTTCCCTCCTGGAGACGTGGACGAGCAGGACAAGGCGTTCGTAACTCGCGTCGCCGCGGAGCGAGCCGCAGCCGTCAGCCCCGCCAGAGCCGCTTAGCGCCGTCGACGTCAACGAAGGATAACTTGCACGCACGTGACGTCATTCGGCTCGAGCCTCCATTGCGAGGGGGCGAGTGGCATGCTCGCCGGCCAACGAGTCCCATCCTTCCCCGTCCATCGACACGCGCAGTAATCAAGTTGGTTGCGAATGGACACACGAGCCAGGCTCCACCTTGCGCTTGTGGCGCAGGAATCGATGTGAGAGCGAGCGAGCGATTCGGGCAGCTGCCAGGTTGCACGGGGAAGGAAGTAACCGGGGTATGGCCGGGGTCTAGCACCGCTCAAATAAATGCATGTCTTGGACGGGCCACTGCAGAATAATGTGGACGAGCGTCCGCGCATCGCGCTTCCCCTTTGAGTAGAGCAGGCGACCTTATCAGTCGAGCGCAGCCGGTCGATAACCGAGTTGCTACATTCATTATATAGAGCCGGCCCGCTTTGCTCCAGAGGCAAGTCTCTACACCCCGGCCGTCGTGACGAATACCAACGACCCGTACTTACCCTTGTCCGCACTCCCTTGACTTCGATTCGGACAAGGACAGGTGTGACCATGACCACGACACAAACGGAGGATCGTCCCCGTCCACTCCCTGGACGCGGGTCGTCTCGCTGCTCTCCTACGCGCTCGAGAATCTCCAAGCGCAGGGCGGAGGTGGTGAGGATGAAGAGATAGCGAGGGTGAAAGCTGTGTATGCGGTGGCCCGGGCGACCTCGCCGCCGACACCGAGCCATACGCGGCGAGGATGAGCGAACCGGCGCCTCAGTAGTTGACTGTGAGTTTAGGCAAAGCGGAGAGGGACGGAGGGAGCGAGCGCGTGCTGACGACCTTCGTCCCCGTCTCCCGTCTCCCGACTCGGACAGGACCAGGTTCAGAAGACGGCTCTCCACGATTGGGAAGGTGCCCGAGCAAGGGGCGAGATTTCGGGAACGATCAGCGCCGTGCAGTGCGCCGGTGCGTACGAGGGTCTTATCGTCGCCAAATTGGCCGAGGTGAGCAACAAACACGTCCACGCGGCGACGGCCGAGGCTTGGCTCACTTTTCCATTTCACCGTGTCTCCTCGTCGTCGTCGTCGCTGCCGCCGCCGCCGTCGTCTCTCCCTCTCGTCCCAGATGTGCCGGGCTCGAAGGGTGCTCGAAATCGACATGTTCTCCGGGTGAGGAGAGAGTGTGGCGTGTTTCGCAAAAAACTTGACCTATCCTCTCCGACTGCGCCAGCCTTCCATGCATTCCCCCTGAGGACGCTGATGGTTGGATGATGCGTTTGCTCAGCACGACGACGATGGCCATGGCGAAAGCGCCCGCCGTGGAGCACGTCACCTACCTTGACGTAGAGCCACACGTGAGCCGTGTTGAACGAGACGGACATGGTCTTCTGCCCTGGCTGCAGAGTGTCATGAATCTGTTTTTTTTTCCTTTACCCACCCGCCATTTCGTTCTCGGACCCCCACAACGAGCAGTTCGAGTCGTTCAACCGGCCCGCTTGGAAAGCGGCTGGCGTGTCGTCCAAGATCCGCACGGTCTACGGCCCCGCGCAGGTCTCGCTCCCACAGCTCTCCGACCAAGGCGAGACGTTCGACTTTATCTTCCTCGACGCCGACAAGCCAGTCTACTGGCAATACTACGACACGTGCATCTCGCGCCGGCTCTTGGCGTACCCGCATGGCGTGATGGCGGTCGACAATGTGCTCTTCAGAGAACACGACACGGCGGCCAGGGGATTGGATGAAGGGATGAGCGACGACGTGCGCCAGACTGAGCGCGTCGTCAAGCTCGTGGCGGCGGTGACCCACTTTAATCGTCGGGTGAGGGAGGACGCGAGGATGGAGGTGATGACGTTGGGTCAGGGACGGGATCAGCCTCATCACTTGGGAAAAAAAAATAAAAAATAAAAAATAAAAAATAAAAAATAAAAAATAAAATAAAAAAATGCGGGGCGCAGACGTGCCCGTACGGCAGAGCTCGGATGGGAGGTATCGCCGACGTTCAAGGGTGCGCTCACCCTCTGTCCCTCTGTCATGGACGAAGGGCAAAGGGGTTCAAGGTGGCTTACCGCCTCATCAGATTAGGATTCCAGGATTTCGCCGAGCGAGCGGCTAGGGACACACGTCTCAATTCACATCGCCAAGGGTGCAAGAGACGGATCGCAGTCATCACATCATCGAAAAACGTATGCGTCTAGCGGGATATATGTGCTTGTCGGACATAGTGGTCGTAAACCGTCGGGAGAGTCGTTTACACGCGAACGGAGGCTGAGCGACATGACGGCGGAAGGACGTACCTACTCCTCTAGGTTCCTGTATACCTCGATCTTGGGAAGATAAACCTTGGATCGTGGCGAGCGGAGTGTAGACGAGACGTGGTGATCGAAACTGGGGGGATAATTCGAACACCGGTTCGATCGACACCTCAAAGCGCTTTCGTCGTCGTCCCCTGGATGCCCCGCTTCGCCTCCCAGGCCTCGCGCCAAGCGAGCCACTCGGCGTTCCGCCCGCCGTCGGACCAGATGTCCCAGCTGTCCTTGATTCTAAGCTCCTGGGCTATCGGATGGAGCAGGATCAGGGTGCGCAGCGGGATCTGTCGAGTGGCCACCGTCGCCGTCGCCGGCGGCGCAGGATCTCCATCCACGTCGTCGTCCACCTTCTCGGAAGGGCTGTGTCGTCGCCTCCGCGTGCCCGTCGCTGAGCCGTCGCCGTCCGCATTGTCTCCATGGGGCGTCTTCGTCCTCGACGTCTTCGAGCGGGTCGATCGGGCGGGCGAGTCGGAGCGTCCCGTCTCCGTCGCAGCGATAGGGGACGGAGAGCGAGGCGGGGAAAGCACGTTGACGAGAGGGGACGGCAAAGGGAGAGGCCGCTTGGGAAGCGCCTCGGTGATGAAGTAGTACGCGCCGCCGATGAGCACGCCGATCAGGGCGCCTACGAGTACCTGAGGGATGGTGTGGTACGTCAAATAGATCCTGTACGGGGATCGAAGGAGGACGTGAAGGAACAGTAGTTAGCTGGGCATCCAGAGTCAAGATGCCGGAATAGATGGACGATCGAGACGGGGCCCGAGTGGACACCGACCTCGAATAGCACACCACAGCGCTCGAGCTGGCGACGAACAGCATGGCCAAGCGGTGCTCCCACCTCCGCACGGAGCCGTCCTCGGCGGTGGGTTGGTTATGAAGGTAATGGAGGATGAAGAAAGCAAAGAAGAAGCCAAAGAACTGGGCGTGAGAAGACGGCATCCCGTAGCCCGGGCCGAGGTGGTCTTTTTGTCAGACAAAGCAAGTGGGGAAAAAGAGGTATGAGGCAGGGGGGAAGTAGTGCGCAAGGAGGATGGAACGATGGATGAGCCGGGTCGGGTTGGGCAGCCGGCGTTTGCTCGCTCGCTCGTCACGAACGGCTGGGAGCGACGACTCACTCGTAGGCCTCTGCTGCTTGAACAGCCTCTTCAACACCTCGTTCACCACCTCGCACCCCACCTGCCCTACGAACGCGTTGATGATGGTGAGCTCCCGCCGGTAGAGGATGAGCGTTGCGTAGGTGGAAAGAACTACGAAGGGAGCGAGCGTGGCAAGTGCCAACGGCTTTGCCAACGGGTCTGACGGGTCATCTGCGTCGTGCCGCCAGGGCACACGGCGGGAAGCGCGAGTCGAGGGCGGGGTAAGGAGGACGGCGGACAGAGGGGCACGACGAACATGACAAGTGCGTTCGCCTGCACGGCGCAAGGCTTTGGGCGGTGCGAGGAAGCGTGCTTACTCACACTGGACGTGGGTGAGGGTGAGCGAGGCGTAGTTGCTGAACAGGTCAGGATCCATGATATGATGTATGTGCCAGCTGAGCTGGTTGCCGGACGAACCGTCGAACGGCGAACGGCGTCGTCGATCGATCGTTCGGCGCGACTCGTCGCAGTCTTCTTTCTCTATGGCGACTTGTTATTGCAGTCAAACTTGTCTGTTAGCATACGGGTCCCTAGGTACGCCTTCGCATAGTGCATGGCGATCTCCCTTTCCCGCTTGTCCCCAGCCAAAAATTGACTAATCCCAGCCAACACTGGTCTATATGCATACGAAACATACCCGCATATTGCAAGCATTACCAGGTATGCAGCCTCGGCATGCATAGTTAGGGTTGAGGGTCACGTGCATCCCCGTGGTGTTGGAGATTGGCGGCGACGAGCACCGTGGCTACGCGGCTGAAAGCGGACATAACTATGTAGGCAACTGTGTTACTGCGGTTTTCCTCTTTGTATGCTCTCATTAACGACGACGAACCAGTAACATACACGTTCGTAAAGCTTGGAATTCATGTCTTGATGGACGCTATCGACTGTGGTAAGGACTGTGGCAACTGTGAGCGACGACTGCGGCGACTTTGCATAGACCCCGCCTTGTACAAGTCACCCTCCACATACTGCATAGCCCTCGGGCTATACAACTTGTATGCTAATAGACAAGTTTGACTGTAGTGTTTCTAACCATGCTTGTGTCGAGCATTACTCCTTTCCTTCCGCCTCGGTCGGCCTTTAGCCGTCCAGGGCTACATGCAAGACCTACGGCGCACACTTGCTCCTTCGGTTTGCTACCGCCTCAGCGTCCTGACATGTCAGTGTCCATCCGTCGTCGGAATTCGCCGAGCCTGGCCAGCGATTGTTTGGACAATGGCCGTTTTATTTTTCCCCCGCCATCCATCCTCCTTTCCATCCTCGCCGCGGCCGCACGGGAGCATTCCACCGCGGTTGACCGCCCAGCTTAGTCACCGTCGCGAGCACGGGGAAGAAAGAAAGCCGGATGGCCTCGACGATCACCGACGGACGGTGTGGATGACTGACTGACTGACTGACTGAATGAATGACTGGTGTGTATAGAGCGCCGTTGGGAGACCTTCGTCGATGGCTCTCGGCGACGGCATCGCTCTCGCTCGCTCCTCCCGCCGCCGGCGTTCATGCTCGTCGCCAAGCTCGGTCTTCGTCGTCTAAGCCGCAGCCGCCGAACGATCGTCGGTCGATCCCCGCTGTCTGTCTGCCCCCGCACGGCCATCGCCTTTCGCCCTCCCGCTCCCATTCCCCCTTTTCTTCCCACTGCCACGCCCTCTCGCTCTCCCTTCGCCTCCTCCACCCGTCCCATCGCCACCACGACAGCCGCCATGTCTTCTCACGCGCCTTCCGCAGACCTCGACAACTCGCTGCCCGTGCCTCCGGCGGACGACAACATGAGCTTTGTCCTCGAGGAGCCGAACAAGGTCAAGTTCGAGAGGCGAGAGGTCAAGCCGCCGGCCGAGGGAGAGGTGGTCGTCAACATCAGGCAGACAGGCATCTGCGGCAGCGGTGAGCGAGCGAGCGGTCGCCGATGATCAATCAGACGAGGCGCGACGGCGCCAACGAAGACTCGCCCAACGCTCACTCCTCGCCCCCTCGTCGCCTCCTCTCCGTAGACGTGCACTACTGGAAAGAAGGCCGCATCGGCGACTTTGTCGTCACCAAGCCCATGGTGCTCGGCCACGAGTCCGCCGGCGTGGTCGTCAAAGGTGAGGGAGAGCAGACGAAACGACGAAGCGAAGAGAGCAGGCTGGTTTCACTCTTCCTACTTGCAGCTTGCTTGGAGATCGGCTCTGACCGTACTCGAGCATATCTTACGCCGCTCCCGCAGTTGGCCCTGGTGTCACCGACCGCAAGGTGGGCGACCGTGTTGGTGCGTAATCCGTAGAGCGACTACACGCGTTTCGCCGTAGGCGACTCATCCCGTCTCATCATCTTCGCTTTAATCGCCCTTCCGTTCCTTCATCCCCTCTCACAGCCCTAGAGCCCGGCGTCCCCTGCCGTCGGTGCGACAATTGCAAGGCGGGTCTCTACAACGTCTGCCCAGACATGGTCTTTGCCGCCACGCCTCCCTATGATGGCACTCTTGCCACCTGTAAGTTGGGTCATTCGGTAGAAAGAATTAGCACGCATCGATCGAGCAACCCGCCTTACCGTTTCACTTCTCCCCTCCGCCTGCACGGACAGACTACAACCTGGCTTCGGACTTTGCCCACCCGGTCCCGGACCACATGAGCCTCGAAGAGGCCAGCCTGATGGAGCCCCTTAGCGTAGCCGTTTACGCCACCGCCGGGAGGGGCGAAGTCAGAGCCGGACACACCGTGGTCGTCTTTGGGTGCGCCCAGTTGATCTGAGCTGAGGCACACCGACGCACACGCTCATCTACTTCCTTTCTCCTTTTTTAGTGCCGGTCCGGTTGGTCTTCTCTGCGCCGCTGTAGCCAAAGCCTACGGTGCGTCGCAGGTGGTGGTCGTAGACATAGTGGACGCGAAAGTCGAGTTTGCCAAGGAGTACTGCGCCACGCACATCTTCAAACCTGGCAAGCCCAGGGAAGGCGAGTCAAAGATGGAGGCCAGCGAGAGAGGAGCTAAGGAGCTCAAGCAGAGCGTCGGGGGGAAGCTGGCGGAGCAGAACGGAGCGGATCTAGTCGTCGAAGCTACGGGTGAGTGTGCGAAGAGCGGGTCAGCTCTAGGACGGCCGAGGTGGGATGTCAGAACTACCGATTGCTGTGCTCATCCTAAGGCCGTGTGATTTCATCCGGGTGTCCTAAGGCGCCGCGCCTTGCATACAGATGGCCGCTTTCTTGGCCAAGGCTCGCGGTCGCGTCGTTCAGGTGAGTCGAAACGTCGGGGCTAACAGCTGAACGTCGGGACGAAAGCGTAGCTCTTACTCTCTCCGCTCCACAAACGCACCCAGGTCGGCATGGGATCGCCCAACGTGGAACTCCCCATCACTTCCCTCGGCACGCGCGAGGTCGTCATGACCGGTTCCTTCCGCTACGGACCGGGCACTTATAAGACGTCCATCGACCTCGTCGCGAGGGGGCTAATCGATGTTAAGAAGATCGTCACCCATCGGTGAGCGCACAACCAATGAAAAGAGAAAAGGAAGGGGAGGCCTTCGAAGCTGCGTTGAACGTCGACTGACCAGACCCCTTGTTCGTTCGACCTCTGGGCTCGACAGCTACACTTTCCAGGATACCATCAAAGCTTTCGAGGCGGTCGCCAGCGGCAAGGGCGATGACGGCAAGCCGGTCATCAAGTGGGTCGTCCGTTTTGCGCCCTTGTCGCGCTCTCGTCCACCCACGCCCGATGGGTCGAGCTGGACTCCAGTGACCGCCTCATACGCACGCAGGAGCTTACGCTTGCCTTCCTTGTCCTCTCTTTTCACTTTTTGTTTTATTTCCACAGGGTTCAAATCTCCCAGGGTGCCGCTCCGCCGCCTTGATATCGGCACTGAGGTAGCCAATGTAGCACACAAAGCACGTTGTCTAGTGGTTCACGTACCTGCGCGGGCAAGCGAGGCGCGTTGTTTGTGACGAAGGAATGGTCGGTGCGAAGCATGGCTCGTATTCCAACGTGATCGAACTCTACATATCGTTCCAGGTCGTACAGATCCTAACGAGTCGTTACAGATTCCCTCCAATGAACTTGGCGCGCGCGCGCCTCCCTTTGCCCGCTCGTGCAAATCTAGTTTCATCGCTCCTCCTCCTCCTCCTCCTCCTCATCGTCATCCGATGGCAGCACCCAACTGCACGCGATGCTGGCGACGCAGACGACCAGCAAGCACGCCCACATGAAGTAACCGTTGAGCAGCTGCGTTTGCACCGAGAAGGCGTACAAGCTCGTCAGCGTTGCCGGACCGACGAAGCGCATGGCTGACGAGACCATCTGGGCGACCGCCTGTTTTGGTTTGTTTGTGAATGAGAAGCCGGGGGGATCAATCAAGGGGGGGGATGAGCGGCCATACTACACCATACCATACCATACCCATGTGGACAGCTCGACCAGTGGGGAACGACATGGTATGGGTTACCCACATTGAGTGCTCCGAGGTTCGCGCCGGCTGGAGCGCATCGATTGACGAGGATCATGTTGCAAGCTGACGACAGCGGAAGAAGAAGATTGCCAGCGTCAGCGGCGCTAGCCGTCTTGGCAGAGTGAAAGGACGACCCCGGGATCTCACAGAAAGACATGTGAGCGAGCGCTCGGAGGGCCATCACCACGCCGACGATACCGTAAATGATCATGTTCGCGAGCCCATCATCCACGCCACCGTCCTCGGAGGCCTTTGCGCTAGCTCTGGCGATCGCGTTCGATAGCGGAAGGAGGCAGTAGATGACCGGCCTGAAGGCTATGCAGGCCTGGTAAAGACGCGTAGCGCCCCACCTCCGCTCCATCGGCGGGAAGACGAGCACCTGAACGACGACCATGCACACCCCTCCGACGCTCATCGCCGCCCCGATCTGCGCCATCGACCATTCTAGTCCTCCGTCTCGAACGAGAGAGAAGAAGAACAAGGTGAGGCAAGCCGCTTCTGAGCCGATGGAGGGTGAGCACGGCGAACGAGATGAGCGTCCACCGCGTCCTTTGATCCCGCCACGGGGAGAAGGGTACTTTCGAGGTCGACTCCTCTTGATCGTCCCTTCCAGATCTCTGGCCCTCTTTCGCCCTCTTTCGTTGGCTAGGAGGTAGCGTCTGCGTAAGCAGAACGTGATCAGGGTGAAGTAAGATCGAGCGAAAAGCTCACTTCTTTGAGAAAGAGCAATCCGAGAGTGATGGACGACCAGAGGAGGAGTGCGGTGACGAAACAGGGGAGGAAGAAGGGATACGTCTTCAGGAACGTTATGTTTCCGAACAACTCCGGATAGCGCTCGTACGGATGGGACAGGTAGCCTCCGATCAAGGGCCTAGGAAAGCGCGTCACAAAAAGAAAGAAGCATGTACGTATGAGCTCGAAGGCCAGGGCCGACTTCCTCTGACAACGTGACTGACCCGATGGATCCTCCGACGCCGACACACAGAGGAATGAGAGAGAAGCCCCGGGCTTGGTTCGTAACATCGGTGATCTCTCCGATGACGCTTTTGATTACCCTGAAGGGTGAGGTGGAAAGAGCGCAGTTAGAGGATGCCAGTCCAGCGGCATCCGCCACCGATTTGACCGATCCGGTCTCACGCAATGTTCCCGTTTAAAACGCCAGCCAAACACCTCGCCACGATGACCTGCCAAAAGGATTTGCTCAGGCCAAAGCAGAGGACCGAAATGGAGACGCCGGTGAGGCCGAGGACGAGCACAGGTCGCCGTCCGATGCGGTCGGAGAGCTTGCCCCAAAAGAAGATGCAGAAGAATTGGCAAAAAGAAAAGGCAGATTGCTGTACGGGAGAAAAAGAAGGGAACGTTTAGAAAGAAGGCTAGAGAGTGCCGGCCGTCGTCACTGAAGGACACCTACGACGAGTCCTGAGGAAACGAGAGAGCAAACATGAGCCCTCTCTTCTCTCTCACGCTGCCCTTCTCAGTACGCACGCGGCCCTCTTTCCTCACCTGCGTAATATCCGACTTGGGCGGGGTCGTAGGTCAGTCCGATCTCCAATATCATCTGCACAGTGCAAAGAGAGGAGAGGGCTCAAGAGGGCATATGAACCATTGAGCAAAGCTGCACGCGAACGCACCTGGTTCATGAAAGGAGAGATCATGGTGAAAGGATTGGTTCGGACAGCCGCATCAATCCGAGCGTCAGCATCTGCATCTTGGGCAAAGGCGTCGCCCTGTTGCCCCTGCGCTTCTTCGTCCGGATCGCCTCCAACTCGCCGCCGGCGGGCGAAGGCTCCTGGGCCAGACCCGCGAGGAGGGGCCTACGCTCGTCGGGGGCGGAATCGCGCTGCTCATCGCGCCGACCGCGCGAGGTGGACGGGGAGCGCATGGCGAACGAACGGACGAGACGAGCGTGGCCGGGGCTGACCTGAGCTGGTGGTGGTCAAGTTGAGAGGGATCGAGTTGGAAGGATGCCTACCCCGGCACCCTCTCCTATTCTCGCACGCTCGGACTCGGTCCCGCCAGGTTGGCGGACGTTTAGGGAAAATGCAATGCCGAAGAAGGCCGATCGATGCCGACAGCTGATCACCTGCCGCGCAAAGGTTCGGCTCGATTCTCGTCGTCGTGGACAGATTCCCGAAAATGACTCACTTCATCCGCATATAGCACCGATGACTCCAAGAATCTGGCAGATGCAGTCTTCTCTTTTCGTCGTACAACCATGACAGACTAGATGGAACAAGCCCGCTGCCCTGTCGGATCATGTCAGGTCGTCTGAGCCTCGTCACAACGAGCCCGCCTATGGACCCTCGCAAGCGCGACTTGCCTCACTTCTCGCGCACGCGGGCCGCTCCGTCTCAACATGCGGGAAATAGCCTTGAGCTTGGTTACGGGAACGAAGATGGGGATCCTTTGTCCTCGTCGCGCTTGACTGACGGCCACAGCGCTCGCCGAGGAGAAGGACGCCGGCCGAACAGCAGTTGCAGTGGGACCGTGGCTTGCCGTAGCATCATAGCTGATCGGGGAACTGCAGCTTCAACACCGCAGTCATCTGGTTAAGCTTGCAAGCACGCGGCCAGGCTGTGCGCTTGTGTTCGTACCGTCATCCCTCACCTCCTTCTCTAGTCCTCTCCACGCTCGAATACGGACAGCAATATATTCCCCGGCGAGAAGTGCCAAGGAGTAGGTGCCCAGGATGTCCGACAACAAGATCAGAATCACCTATGACGAGATTCAGTGAGTCCATCGCCTCGGCTTCGGGTCCTTTTTTTCGTGGGACGAAGATCGAAGGACGACGTCGAACCTTTCTAACCTACTCGGCCTCTGAACGTCGCACAGTCAAACGATTGGGTGAGCTGTCCGGAGGATGCGTCTCCACGGGTTCTTCTCTTGTCTTTGTCACGCCACTTCGTGCTCGTTGGCTGTTTTGCGGCCCTACTTGCTCACTCTGCTTTCATCCTGCAGACAGGCGTCCAAGCGGATCAAGGAAGAGTTCAAGCCGGACCTGATGATCGCCATTGGTGAGTTCCCCGTGAGCGGTTGGAGAGTGGGTGTAGGCGATATGAGGAGTCGCTGATAGCTCGTAGCGTGCACTTCGGAGCTCATGGTTGTGTCATTGCCTTTTTTTTTTGGTTCTTCCGCGTTCGTTCGCCGCACCCGCCAGGCGGAGGGTGAGCGCTTCTCCTAACCTTCTCGCTGTTGTCTCCCCGCGCTACACCTTTCCGACCCTGCCCTGTTCACGTTTTTTTCCGTCGCCCTCTGCCTTTGCCTTGGTTGCAAATGGGATCTGGCTGGTCGCGCTCAGAGGCTTCTTCCCAGCTCGTGTACTCGTGAGTCTGTCCGTGCTGTCAAGTTCATAACCTCCGGTGTATTGTTTCTCAATTGTACTCTCTATACTCCTTCCATCTGCCTTTTCCCTAGCGCACGTTCCTCAAAACGCGTGGAGCGAAGAACATCCCGATCCTAGCGATCGGTCTCTCCCTCTACGAAGAGATGGAAGGCACGTCGGCGGAGAAGCTGGGCAAGGAGGTCATTCGGACGCAATGGCTTGAGGTCAACTCTTTTACGCAGAGGCCTCTGCTCGGAAGGAACATCTTGATTGTCGACGAGGTGGATGACAGCAGGACTACATTGCAGTGAGTGGAGTGTCGTAGAAGCACACGCCGGATCGGTCGATATCCCTGACACATGGATCGGATTGACATGTTTGTATCTCTCCTCTAGGTACGCCGTTTCCGAACTCAAGAAGGACGTTCAAGAGCAGCTCGCCATTCTTTCTGAGGAGGAGCGAAAACAGCTTCCTCCAACCAAGTTCGGTGTTTTTGTCGGTAAGTGCACTTCCTATTCCACCTTTGTCTCGTGCCAACTGGGAACACATACCTATGTGTGCAGGATTTCGGTTGAGTCTCTGGCTTTGTTTGCTTTGCCTGACTCGTCTCGCATCGTCTTGCCATACACAGTCCACAACAAGGACAAGGCCAAGAATGGCACCTTGCCCGCGGACATCGCTTACTTTGCAGGAGCGGAGCTGCCGGATAAGTGGGTCGATTACCCTTGGTGAGTGATCTGCTTTGTTATGAGCATTTGGTCGCGGCTCTGTATGCTCACTTCATCCACGAATCCCCATTCTTGTCCACAGGGAGCAGGAGTAAGTGACGGATACGTTTGACCATCATTGGATGCTGCAGTTGGCCTACTGACTCGTTCGTTTCAACCTCTCCTTCCCCTTCCGGGTCCTTTTGTTTTGCCATTCAGAGACATCGTCGAGCACAACCGTCTTGCCGCCCTTGCGCGCGAAGGTGCGAACGCCCAATAAAGGTGGCCCTTGCCGCGGAGATGCTGGTGCCGTTGTGCGGCTTGTATTGCAATGGTCCCTCCGCCTTTCTTTGCTCGCGCCCATCTTACCCAGTCGCCCTGTGTACTCGCTGTTGAGACGTTCTCGACTTGTCCGGAAACCTCCACGTAGATTACGAGCGTCTTCCTCTTTGCTTCATCTGTTTACTCCATGAAACGGATTCTGAAGGGTTCGATTGTGTGCGCCTGTAGGCGATTTCCGTGACCCGGCCGCGGCCATTCACGGACTCTGGGGCCTCCCAGCTGGTCGCCGATCACTCCCCACACCGACCTCTGCACCCACCGACCTCCTCCGGTCTGACCCCTCATCCTCACCACCATCTCTTCCGCTGCTTCCACCATCGCCTCTATGGCAATCTGGGCCCATCTCTCACCCTCCGCCCGCTCCATCCTCTCCCGCCCCTCCCCTTTCCCCTCCATGCCTCGTTCCACCTCCGTCGCAGCAACGTCGCCCCGCATAGCTCTCGTCGCCCGTCACATGGCTTCTTCCCCTTCGGGACCTAGCTCCTCAGAAGGAGCTCCGATCCCGACCGCGGCAGACGGCGTCGTGCTCCAAAGCACCCATGGAGCCGCGGGGACGATTATGCTGAACAGGCCCAAGGCGCTCAATTCCTTGAACATGGAGATGATCAAGGGAGTCAGACAGGCTGTCGAGGTGGGTGACATGGCCGGTGGCTCCGTCAGGACCTCAACCAGTTTCTTCTCTTCTCATGCGCTTGTAACCATCTTTCTTGGCTTTCTGCGTCTTTGCAGAACCTCGCCAACTCCCCGTCTTGCAACATCATCCTCCTTCGTGGGGAAGGCCGTGCCCTCTGCGCTGGCGGCGATATCCTCGGTGAGCCTCCGACATCATCTCCAGAGTCGACCGACCGCCATTCCCCTTGCCTTCCTGATGACCCCGTCTTACTCCATCTTACAATACTGATATTTTCTTTTGTTTTCCGACATCGTTTGTCCCCATCTCGGCTGATGGACAGCCCTCACGAAATCAGCGGCGTCCCCTGACCCAGCAGAGCGCAAGCACTCCGCGGACCTTTTCAAGGCAGAGTTTGAGCTCGACCATCGCATCGCAAAGCTTGTCGAGCCGAGTGGTGGTGGAAAGCCTTTCGTGAGCGTCATGGATGGGATAACAAGTGAGTGGCCGCTAGCGGCAGTTTTCGGCTCGCGTGTGTCCCATCTTACCGAGGAGTTGCACCTCTAATTCTCCATTGCCCCTCCTCGCTTCCACCTGACCTCGCCTGCAGTGGGCGGTGGCGCCGGCCTCTCCATCCACGCGCCCTTTCGCGTTGCGACGGAGAAGACACTTTTTGCTATGCCCGAGACGGGCATCGGCTACTACCCTGACGTTGGAGCCAGCAGGGTCCTCGCGCGCATGGACGGAAACACGGGCATGTTCGCCGCGCTGACCGGCGCCAGGATAAGCGGACCTGAGACTTAGTGAGTTTGCCCAGTTCGCTTTTCCGGCAGCGCCCACCGGCGTCATGCGGACGACAACGAACGGCGTCGTGGCGAGGCGCTCAACGGATGCCTGCTTTCCTTTTTGCGCAGTCTGGCAGGGATCGCGACGCATTATCTCCCGTCTGCGTCTCTCCCTTCTCTCTTCTCCCGTCTCTCTCAGCTCTCTACCCCAGCTCTCGAAGGCGTCAACTCGGTGCTTGAAGAGCTCTCCACAGACCCTCTGCCTTCGTTGCCCACGTCCAGCCCATTCATCGGCGCGGTCCGTCAAGCCGTCGACACTGCATTCTCCAAGGTCACAGTCGAAGAGGTGATGGAAGCGCTGGAGAAATTGGCTAAAGGAAAGGAAGAGGCGGACGAAGTGGGCAAGTGGGCGAAGCAGACTTTGGAGACGCTCCGGACTAAGAGCCCGACCAGCCTCAAGGTCTCTATGCTGTCAGTGAGGGAGGGAATACACTTGGGTGTGGATGATGTATTCAGGATGGACATGAGGGTGGCTACAGCCTTTTTGGTGAGCAGACCGGATGCCCTTTAATCGCTCTCCACCGGTTCATGCTATCTGCTCTAGCCTCGCGTCTAACTCGTGTCTCGCTCCACCCTATGGGGCGAACTCGACCCTGCAGGACGTTTTCACCTCGCCAGACTTCAAGATCGGCGTCTCGCACACGCTTGAAAAAGACCCTGTGACTGGCAAGAAGAAGGAAGGAGTGGCTCCCTGGCAACCTCGCACGCTGGCGGAGGTGGACGTGGACGTGATCAGGGAGCGCTTCTTCGGGCAGAACGACAAGATTGAGGTGCCCTTGGTCGACTTGGCGCACTCCTCCTCGCCCTCCACTGAGATCTGGTCCTACCACGAGTCGGGCTTAAACAAGAAAAAGGGCGGCCAGCGCGACGGCCCTTCGTCTCTCGAGGTCTTCCCCGAACACGATTACAATAAGTTCGCGCTGCCCTCGGAGGCCGAGATCAGTCGCTTCATCCGCGGCGAGCACGAGGCGTCGGGGAGCGGCAAGGTGACGGAGGACGAACTGGTCCGCGCTTTCGAGAGGGAGACGGGGGGGAAGAAGGGTGTGGAGACGAAGGTGAGAGATGTGGTGAGGAGGAGGTGCGAGAAGGACAAAGATGGGTATTTGAACTGGACGAAGGCAGAGCACAAGTGAAGTGGCGCCTTGGAGGCCATAAGGGGGAAACCCGTTTCGCCTGCGTACCTCTCCTTCTCCAGGAGACGGATTAGAAAGGGGTACGCCTGCCAAGCATAGACGTAGACTACCCAAGCACTGTAGACGTAACAGAAGATCGTTCAACTCTGTGCCGAATGCCAAGCAAACGAGGTCTACACGACCAGGGCGCCGTTTTGGTAACACAAATTGGCGTGCCTAGTACTATTGACAAAACGACGTCTGTAAATCATACTTACCCAAACATAATCTTGTTTAGCTAAACATTATTCTTGTTTAGCCAAACATAAACCTTGTTTACCCAAACATTAATCTTGAGTTGTCGAATGTTCATCTTGCCGGTCCGAATGGTTTTCCTGCAACGCCTTCTGATTCAATCTTGGACCAACAAACACACGGCCGACCTTCAGAGCCAAGCACAGCGCAGCACGATGCGATATACCGTCGAACGCAAGCGTCTTCCACATGCGGCGCACGGCCGACTGGTAGTCTACATGTAGAGCAGTCGGCGTAAACAAACAGGGTGCCACTAATCGCGTATCGTACCATGTCGTCCTTCGAAGCGACGGTTACACCGTGTCGGATCGAAAACGTTCTTCAAGTCAGAAAGGATTGAATACATATGGGCAGCTAAAACAAAGTGCTGCAGACAAAGAAACAAACGGACAGAGAAGATAAGGGTAAAAAGGAAGAGGAAAGTACACGCTCGATGCCGCTCCTCTTCGTCACTCGCGTTGGGACCGAGAGACGAGGGGCGGTAGAGGGATGGAGGAATGGATGGATGGAGGGATGGAAGGATGGATGGATGGATGGAGCCGACAAAGGCAAGATGGACTATTGGGCTGTTTGACTTCTACATTCTTTGCCATCCAGAATGACGTTAATGGTGATCGTTATTGACATTTGCGCATCCTTAATTAACATTCAGGCCGTCAAAGACTGCACAGAGGTATCCGTATTCTACAATAACGTTTCCATATTCTACAGTAAGGGGTCCATATCCTACAGTAACATGTCTATGTTCTACGTTAACGGGTCCAAGAATTCGTCGGAGGCTTTTGACAAACGTGCCGTGCTCCGACAAATGTAGTGCTGCGGCCGCGGCGCGTCGATGACATAAGCCACTCCCAGCTTAGTCGTCCGTCTCTTCTCGTCGCGGTTAAATGCACCTCTTCTCCATCGTACACCTACCCTTCCGTTCTTCTTCTCCAAGTTTGGTATCAGGGCGTGCGCATGACTTCCCAAGTCGTCTACTGCTCCGCCCCCCCGTCGTCGTCCGTGTTTGGGGAGATGTACATCGAGGAGGTGTGGACGACCTCCCGACCCGCGACGCCTCGGCCGTATGAGGAGATCCTGCCCGACACGGACGAGGAGCCGGACGAAGAGGAGTTGGACGAGATGGGGCGCGAGCTGCTCATCGCCAACGAGCAGGAGGACGCGCTACTCGACCACGTGGGACGTCAACTCCTCGGCCTCAACACGCCAGCTGGTCCTATCGCAGGCTCTCCTTCCAAAGTCGTTCGCCTGCCTGTCCTGGACCTGCTCCCCAGTATCCCTTTTGACGCTCTCCTCGGCGGAAGCTGGTTTGGTTCTGGAACAATGGGCTTTGGGCCGACGTTTGCTTCTCCCACTGGAGTGTGCGTAGACGAGCCGCCGCTTTTTCTTCTCTCTCCCTCTCTCGTCGACTCGCTGGCTAAGTTTGTTGTTTGTCTTGTTCCTCTTTTGCCCTTACACTCTCCCTCTCCCACGCATATAATATATCGCAGGTGGATTTCCGACGTCCGAGATGAAGACTCGGAAGACTTTTTCTCCTATCGGGACGCCGCTCTAACGGTGGACCGCCCGAACTTGCTCGAGTTTTCCGATGCCGATGAGGAGGCGCAGGATATGATGGCACGCTCTCGTGCCTCCACGCCGTCGCCTCCCACGTTCGTCCCCGCACCTGGAGGCGTGGGCGTCGTTCGGCCGAGCACCTCCGTCCCGATCACCACCATCAGCACCTCCATCCCGATCACCACCATCAGCACCTCCATCCCGATCACTACCACCAGCGAAACGTACACAACGGAGGGTGGTGGTGGTGAGCCGAGCGGACGTCAAGGGCACGCGCGTACGGTTAGCATAGAGGACGTTCCGGACGAGGACGAGTTGGCGGGCCTTTCCTCTTCCGCGCGCAACGCCGGCGGGACGACGGCGGCGGGATCCGACGAGGCTGCGGGGGAGCGGCCGCCGCGAAAGACAGCCAAGGTGGAGACGGAGAGCGCGGAGGGCACGCCTGAGATCACGAGGTTCAGCAGCACCGAGGGGGAGGCGGACGAGGAGGAGGACCGGGAGATGGTGATCCGCATTCCCATCGGGGGCGGCGACAGCCCGAGATGAAGAAGAAGGGGCTACTACGATGGGCGATCGCGACGTGTCGTGACGTGACGTGCCGGGCCTGCGCGGGCGCCGGCATCGACGCCGGGCTCGACGACCTCCTGCTCGCGGCCGCCCAAATCGGCGTCGCCGCCGCATTGTATAAGTAAAAAAAAAAGGGCTGGGGTTCGCCCGCCCCATTCCAGTGTCGTGCGAGCATTCACGCGATCGAGACCGACGCAGAAGGCCGTTCTCCGTTTCATTGTACAGTATGTAGTGGGAGTATTGTAGACAGTATCCAGCGAGCCAGCGTACGATACGAAAGCAAAAAAAATGCACACAAGAGTTCCGTTCCGATCCAAGCGATCCTCCTCGGCTCCATCCATCCATCTGTTCATCCGTTCGACCGGTCTTATCGAACCATCGGAGTCGGCTTGCTCAAAGCATCCTCTTCCCCCTTGCCAATGACGGCCACCTGGAATCCAATCCTCTCAAGCTCCTTCACGTCGCACACGAGCCGTCCGTCGAAGACGTAGGCGGGCTTGGACATCGACTCGTGCACGGACTGCCAGTCGAGCGTTCGGAACTCGTCCCACTCTGTCGCGATGACCACTGCCGCAGCGCCAGCGCAAGCGGAAAGGGCAGACGGGTGGAGCGTCACTTGGGATTCAGCTAAACGAACGGTCGGACGGACGGATAAACGACGAGTGCGGCGCGAGTCAGGAGTCAGAGGATGATCTGTTTTTATTAAATCGATGAGGACGCGCGAGGAAAAAAAAACCGAAACTTACCCTGTTCTCTGGTCATCGCTTTGCCATCGTCGGTGAGGTCGGACCAAATTTGGCCGTGAGGGACCTTGGGGTCGTAGATGGAGACGTTGGCCTTTTCTTCCATGAAGCTCTTGACCAGCGTTATCGCCGGCGACTCCCTCTGAGTGTCGTCGTCGTCAACGGGGGGGCGGCGGGAAGAAAATGGAACAAGGTGAGAATGCAAGAATTCGGGGACGGGGACGCGCTCTCGTCCGCTCGCTCGCCGTCTAAACTCACCGTGTCACCGGTGTCCTTCTTGAACGCAAACCCGAGCACGGCGATGCGTTTGCCCGTGATGGTGGAGAACAAGGTGCGCACGACCCGTCGCGCGAACCGAGCCTTCTGATACTCGTTCAGGGTGATCACCTGCTCGACAGGATGGCGAAGCGAAATCCGCTCACGTGTTAGCCCCGAGTCCGCAGAGTCGAAGGCCGTCTGCGGGCCCACTCACCTGCTTCCAGTACTCGCCTACTTCGTGCAAGTTGAGACTGTCGCAGAGGTATACGAGGTTCAAAATATCTTTCTGGAAGCAACTGCCTCCGAAGCCGACAGAGGCTTTGAGGAACTTGGGGCCAATGCGGCTGTCCAGGCCGCAGGCGTGGGCCACTTCGTCCACGTCGGCGCCCGTGGCTTCGCAGATGGCCGAGAGGGAGTTGATCGAGGAGATGCGTTGGGCTAGGAGAGCGTTAGCGGCCTGTTCGGTGGGGCGGTGGAGGGGTCAGGGTAGTAAGCGGGTCCAAGTTTTGCGTGAGCATCGTCTTCCCTGACCCCGGCACGAGATCGGAGTCAGGGAAAGCGGAACGTACCAGCTTGCTGAGCTCAGAGCTCCAAAGACCCATAGTGATGATTCGTTCCCTGGGCACCCAATTCGCATAGACCTCCTTCAGGCTCTCCTGCGCGTCCCGCCCGCTGGCCATATCCAAGCCGCCGATCAAGACCCGATCGGGGTTCTCGAGGTCCTTGATCGCCGTCCCCTCGGCGAGGAACTCTGGGTTGGAGAGGATGTCGAACGTGATCCCGGGTTTGGCGTTGGCGTTGAGCACGGTGCGCATCGCCGCGGCGGTGCGGCACGGCACCGTCGACTTTTCGACGATGATCTTAGATGAGGTGGAGATTTCCGCGATCCTGCGAGTCGCCTGTTCCACGTAGCTGTGAGGAGCGAGGGAGCAAGCAGGGACTCGTGAGCGCTTGCTTGACGAGCTTGAGAGAGAGAACGATGACAGCCGTGTTCTTCGGTCCCTGGCTGGAACCGGAGATGTCGTCGTCGTGGTGCTCGCTCACCTAAGGTCCGGGGCGACGCCCTTGCCGATGCCACCCTTCTTCGTGGGCGTGTTGACGCTGACGAACACGAGATCCGCCTCGGCGACGGCCCGATCTACGTCGGTGGAGAAGAAGAGGTTCTTGCCTCTGCGTGCTTTCACCAGCTCGTCGAGGCCGGGTTCGAAGATGGGGATCTCGTCCGAGTTCCACGCATCGATGCGCGCTTGGTTCAGGTCGACGATGGTGACGATGAGGTGCGGGCAGCGGGAGGCGATCACTGCACAGGTAGGTCCTCCTGGGAGACATGGAGGGAAAGGGGTGCGGTGTTTGAGCAGGCGGGCGGGGACGAGGAGACGAAGAGATGGAAGGACGGACGGGTTCGGTCTTCCCGTAAGGATGGGAGGCGCTGACGGATACGACTGGACGCTCACCTACGTAACCGGCGCCGACTGAAAGACGGGAAGGAGAAGAGCGAGGAGATGGGATGCGGTCAGCATGCGACCTTGCTCCTCGCCCATCCATGTATCCACCGAGCGACGAGCGCCGTCGTGGGCATGTGCGAAGGCGCACGATGGGGGGAAAGGACTCACTGCAGCAGATCTTGCGCACTTGGACGGGGGCCATGGTTTGACGTTCTGGAGTGCGAGCGCGGCCGGCGGCGTCGAAAGGGGGTTCGAAGACGGGTGAGGAGAGGGGGAGATGGAAGGAAGGAGGGAGGGGGGCGGCGGCGGCGGCGAGGGTGAATTGGGGCAAGAAGGGGAGGCAAGGACGGGTGGGTTTATAAATACGGGTGCTCGGACTGCGCGGCGCGGCGTATCGAGGTGGGTGAAGGAGAGAGGGCTGCGCTGGGCGTCCGGGATGCGGTGGAGGAGGAAGGAGTGGAAGGATGGAGGCAGCGAGCTGGACTTGGACTTGGACGCAACACTCAAGAAGACGACCCGATTTTCTTTCTTCTCCACTCCACGCCACTCCACCGACCGACCCCGACCGACGGACCGACGACGACGAGCAATCCCCGTCCATCCATCCATATCCATATCTATATCCATATCCATGTCCATCCATCTATTCGAGCCACGCCGAGACAGAAAGAAGATCAGGTCCGTCGTCCGTCGTGCGACACGTGCGGCGGGCGAAGAGAAACGTGCGCGGCGGCTGCGACAGACTGACTGGCTGCGCCGCCGACCCTTCCCTTCCTTCCTTCGCCGAGGTCTCAGCTGGCCCACACCCGAGTTGTCCACCTCGTACTCGGCCGTTAAGCGGGCCTCCTTCTACAGCAGCCGAAGAAGTCCGTCCGTACAGGTCAGTTCAGGTCAGGTCAGATCAGGTTTCGCCCGCAATGTGCATGTCGGCGCTGTAACGGCAAGGACGACGTGCACGGCCACGGCCGGCGCTGTAACGCCCCGACTCGATCGACCCGAGTTCGGCTCGGCGGCACCATCGCCGCGCAGCAGAGGGGGGGCCTCCGCAGGGCAAGGCTTGGACGACGCACTCTCGGCAAGCGGCCCGTTATTCTTCGTCCACAAGCGACCAATCTGTCCACTGAGCTTTGGACAGGATGGCAGATGTTTTGTTTTCGTGCGGATGAGACAGGAAGCTACAGTCGAATGGCCGCAGGGCAAGCAAGGTTGGCAAGAAAAGGAAGGGAAGATGAAGGAGAAGAAGGACGGAAGGAAAAAGAGCACAAGGCATCATCGCCCAGCGCTGGGATAGAGACGTTTTTCTCATTTTTCTCATTTCGTTTGTTTAGGGATGGACATGGTTTTCGTATGTGCCTATGTGCCCACGTGAATGATGAAGATGAATCACACACACGTCCTCGCCCCACCCCGGCATATCAGCCCTCGTTGCCTTGGGCCGTCAGCTGGGCTTGGACCAAGAGGCTGCGAGGAGCTGGGTGGGGTGGGTCGAGGGAGGTCCGGAGGGAGGGCAAAGAGGGTGAGGTGAGCGTCAAGCTCGTAGACAGACGTACGCACGCCGCGCGCCGCTCCACTCACCGTCGTCCTTGGGCATGACGACCTCGATGATCTGCGCCGCCTTGGCGCCCACCACTTCAGGATCCGCCAGGACGTTCTCCAGCTCGGCCCGCGTCGTCGCCTTGCGAGCTTTGCGAGCCGTGTCCGCGTTGGGCGGACCGCCGGCAAAGACGTCCAGCAAGCCCGTGTACTTCCAAGGGGCGATATAGTTGTAATGACGCTGTTTGCCGTGAATCTCCCTCTCGATCGTATAACCTACGCGGGGACGGCGGACGACCGGCGTTGTAAGATGAGCTGAATGTCGTCCCGGCGGACGGACGGACGAAAGCGCCGCGACTCACCTTCGTTGTTGATGACAAAGATAATTGGGTGTAGCCCGTGACGGAGCATGGAAGAGATTTCCTGTACGGTCAGTTGACTGTGCGATCGCGATTGCGGGGCAAAGCAAGGTTCAGAGGGCAAGAAGTAAAGAGCTTGAGCCGCGTCTCCAGACGTATGCAAACCGTGCGGAGGGAGTGCGACGGACGGACGACGCACAGCGATCCATCTCCCACGAAGAGCACCGGCCTCCTCTGCTTTCCGTCCTTCTTCTCGAGTTCCCTCGCAGCGAGCGCCGCTCCAAACGCGGCGCCCACGCTCCACCCGATGGAGCCCCAAAGAACCTGGGTGAGGCACGTCGAGCCGGCGGGAAAGTCGACGTCGAGAAGGCCGAACGCGCTCGTCCCCGTCTCGGCGACGATCACGTCGTTGGGCTTCAGGAACCGGGCAGCGGTGGGCCAAAAGTAGGCGTGCGTGATCTCCTGCTTGCCGTCCTGTGGCACCTCGGCCGCCTTTGCGCGCGCCTCCCGCAGCTGCCCTTCCAGACGAACCCACTTCTCGTCCGGCTTTGGGCGCACAATCTTGCCCAGCCGGTCAGTGACGCGCGGGAGGAGGTGCTTGAAGCCGACGCCCTCGAAGTGGGCGTACTGGATCTGTGTGTAGTTCGAATGGCTGGAGCGAAGCGGCCGGGGACGACGGGAAACGTGGATGGCTCGGTGAGCGACCCTCCATGTCTCTGACGCGGCTCGCGTCGCGCGCTCACAGCTCAATGGTAGACTCCTCAGGAATACGATAGCTAAAGCTGCCGGTGTTGAAGTCGCTCTTAAGAGCTCCGACGTTGATGACGAGATCGGACGACTCGACATACTCTTTGACGGCCGGCAAAGAGTTGGAGCCGATGTAGACCTGCACAGGTGCGAAAGCGAGGAAGCGAGGACGAGGGTCGAGTCAGTAAGCGAGGCGACTCGCGAGCGGCAAGGATAGGAGCAAGGGGGGGGTCGTCGCCACCCACTCCTCCGAACTGGGGATGGTCTTCGTCGATGGCCGACTTGCCCATAGGCGAGCAGAAGACTGGAAGGAACGAATCGAAAAGAAAGTCAGAGGGCCGCATCTCCATCAAAAAAGACCGTCAAAGGGGCGCCCCACAAGGTCGCTCGCACATTTCATCTTAGTTGCCTCCACGAGCTTCTTGACATGGTCCACGACGCCGAACCGGACCGCACAGGCGTCCACGAGCACGATTGGCCTTTGCACCGAGATATAAAGCCTCTCGATCTCGTCCAAGACAAACTTCTCGAGCCCCTCTTTGGGGGGGCCGAGGTAAGGGAAGCGGAGTTCGAGGTCTCGGAAGGCGGACGCCGGGGGCAGGCCCTCTTTGAGGGCCCCGCGAGGGATGGCTGCGTCGACAAGGTCCGTCGGGCTGCGCGGTCAAGGAAGGACAGAAGGCGTGTGGAGAAAGGGTGACTCGGTAGTCCTCCTTTGCCTCGCGCGCCATCGTGACTGATTTCTCCGAAAAGCAAAAGCAGGGGATGACACCTACAGCGTCAAATAGACGGGCCTGCTCAAATCCAACGCCGCCCTGAGCAGTTTGTCAATCTTTTCCCCAGCCCCGTCAGCCCGGTCAAGCACGCAATGATCGATGGAGACTTCCTTGGACATTTTCTCAAACGCATCGAAGCGGCCGTCGCCGAGAGTGTGGTGGAGGATGGAGCGTTGGGCTTGGAGCTTTGTGGAGGGCACGCCGACGATGTGGATCATCGGCACGCGCTCGGAAAAGCAGCCGGCTGAGACGGACGACAGGAGCCCGTCAGCGTGCTGATCCAAGGGAACGAGAACGGGGGCCACGGGGCAGGACTAGGGTGCGGCGAACGCTCACCGACGCCGTTGATGGCGGACAGTTCTCCGACGCCGAACGTCGTGATGAGGGCGCCGAGGCCGTGCTTGACACGGGCGTACTGCGAGTGTGGTAGTCCACACACATGTAAGCTAGCTGAAGCATGCTGCGGGGATCGGGGTAACACGACCGTACCCCGTCAGCCGCATAAGCAGCGTTGAGCTCGTTGCAGTTGCCCATCCATTCGAGGTCCGGATGGTCTTCAACGTGGTCAAGGAGCTAAGGCGGGGGACCGGTCGGGAGGATGATGAAGGGTCAGAAAGGAGATGTAGGAGAGGCAGAGGCGTTGCGTTGTGTATCGTATCAGACTGCCGTGCGATGAGCTCGGGACGCGATTCGACCATTCTCGCTCACTCTGAGGTTGAAATCGCCAGGCACGCCTTGGACGCACTAGGGATAAGGCGGGCGGGTGGGGCAAGTTGAGCGATGAACGCGGAGCGAGCTGAGGAACCATCTTCCCTCTGTCCTGCTCATCTCGATTGCTCCAAACGCGCTCCTGCCGACACCCACCTTGACGCCCAGCTGGGTGAGCCTGGTGAGCAGATAATCAGCAATGGAGATCTTTCCGACGCGAGCGAGCGCCTCTGAAGCCCTCTCCGTGAGGTGGGCCATCTTGATCTTCCTGAAGAAGCGGTTGGTTGTGATGGACGTGGCGGTCGTGGTTCGTCGCGGAAAGATGGCGGTCGTGGTTCGTCCTGGAATGATGGTCAACTTTCTGATGACCCTTTCGTATCCTTCGATGGTTCGTCGAGGCGAGTGGGTTTGATATGAACGACGCGCGGGAAAAGAGAAGGGCAGTCAGTAGACGAGCGGTCGTCGACGTAGGGGTAGAAGAGGTGAGGCTTGACCTTATAAGCGGAGCCTCCTGCCCCGGCCCCTCCTTTTCGCCGACCCCCTTCGCTGATCATCCATGTCTCACTCGGCCGCGCCTGCGATGAATAAGCCGATCGGGATGACGTCGATCACTTGAACGACCAACCCTCGCGACGTTGCGACTGCTCGCGGCATGATCGGCGCGCGTACGCCAGGTGGACGCCTTCCGAGCCACCAACGGTGAAGCGCTCTCCTGTCGTCGCTCCTCAGCAGCCTCTTCGTCGACGTCGTCGTCACCGCCGCTGCTCCCGTGAAGGACTCGGTGGAGACGAGGGAGAAGTGGCTTGGTAGAGAGAGGGCTTGGACAGCGAGTGTAGGCGCGATCGTTGGCTGGGGGCGGTCGGCCTGCAAAAAAGTGTATCGGGCAAGTGAGGAAGGAAGACGTACGAAGCTTTTGAGCACACGTCCCAGGTCCCTCTCTCTGCTCCTGCTCCCTTTGTACGGTGACAGGACGGGTGAGGAGAAACGGTGCGGGCGGGCGTCCCTTGTCATTCCACTTCCACATTCTTCGAGACGCACGTGCATGCTACATCGCCCGGCTCCAGTCCGAGGGGGTTGTACATATACAGCGACATCGCTCCAGTCAGCCCCACAAGGGGCCGCGAGCTCGTCCGTCTGGTCGGCGTTGGCGAGTCCGGATCGAAACCCGGCGTCCACCGACGTACATCCATCGCATCTCTTCTTGTCGCTCGGCGAACGTTGGCGCGAGCGCAAGCAGCGACCTCGGCCAGGCTGGCGATCGTCGAGCAGAGCTGGAGCGGACCGCTACGCCGCGACTTAGCCTGGCTTCGGGGGGGAAATGCAGAAGGGGATGGTGGAGAACGGGAGAGAGGCGAGGGCAAAGGCGACGGCGACGGCGAGGCCGGGCGAGGATGAGACGGGGTTGTGGGCACCAAGGACCACCACCCGGGGCCAGGTCGGGCTTGAGGTTGGGCTGACCATAGGGCGCTGCCGAAAAGGGAGCATTTCTTTTTCTTTTTTGCGTTAAGCACTTGGCTTGCGCGACCAGCGGTCGGACGAGCCGCGCCCTAAATAACCGAGGTGCATTAGCCATGTCACTAGCCAGGGTCGCACGCAAGATACGGCTAGAGGGGATTATTATGCCCTTGCTTACGTCGGCGACTTGCGCCCTCCTTCCGTCCGTGTACCTTACCTTACTTGGCTTGGCTTGGCCTGGCCTGGCCTGGCCTTCCCTGGCAAGGGCGCGGCGTGAATATGAAATGACCAGCGAGGATGGTGCAGACGAGGAATTAAATGAGCATGCTAGACCCGCGATTCTGTCTCATCCGCCCCCGGATCGAAAGACGAGTCGATTCCAACGAACCGCGAACCGCCAGCCAACCGCCAATGGCGTGCCTAGGCGGATATGCATGCACTTGCTATCCTGTACCACCTACTCTACCCCTCCGATCTGCCTCCTCCTGACGCCAGCCAACAGGACAAGGCCCAGTGACGACGGACGGCCGACCGGACGAGACGAAACGAGACGGTCAACAGAAGACGACAAGAGATGACAGACACAAGGCAAGACAGACGGCCGCTTATACTTAGCGCACGCCCCCGCCGCCTCCTTCCCTTCACCCATCCACTCACCTCCTCCTTCCCCGGTCCTCCTCCCTCCCGCCGCTCCCTCGCCCTCCCACCTCCCCGACCCGTCCGATCCCCCCCCGGCCGCACCCCCGCCCCGCCCGCTGCCATGCCCTACGCGTCCTTGCCCGCCAGGCCGGAGATGGGCAGGAACAGTGGCGACGTCAGCGCGTACTACCAGACCAGCCTCCTCCTTGCCCACCGTCGCTCCCAGCACTCCAGGAGGCGTCGCCATCGCACCCGTCCTGGCGCACTCGTCCCCGTCATGCCAGACGCGCTGGCCGATCCTGCGTCCGCCACAGCGACGGCCGTCGATCCCACCACCGCCGAGCCTTCAAGCCGCGCGTGCTGCCGCGCGCTGGCGCCGCTCGACCTCTCCAAGCCGACGGTTCTGCTCGTCCAGATGGAGCTCCTCAGCGCCACCGCCACCTCCGCCCTCTCCCTCCTCCCCAGCGCCCTCGCCGACGACTTCAACTTTTTGTCCATCGAGCTTCGCGGCCACGGCAGGACGGTTTGCGTGCCCAAGGCGGGCTTTGACGTCGACGACGCCCAGGCGGATATCCTGGACGCCTTGGCCGTCGTCGTCAAGGCCTCTTGCGACGACCACCACGACCGGAACGCCACCGTCGAATCGACAGACGAGGTCAAGCAGCTCTTGGCCCGCCTCGAGGGCAAGGTGCATTTGCTCGCCGTATCCGTCGGATGTCTCGTCGGCATGAGGATCGCCGCCGATCATCCCGAGCTCGTCGCCAGCCTCACCATCGCCGGTCCTGTAACGGAGGAAGAGGTGAGCCGGCTCGCCCGCTCCACCCCGTTCGGCTTTCCCTCTCTTCCTCGGAAGGTCGCTCCAAGGTGGAGGAGGACGAGGGGCCCCTGTTCGTGATGGATAGCTCACACGCGCTCTGGCCTGCCTGCTTGCCTAACCAGACGCCGGAGAACATGCAAGGCTTCTTAGAAGTAGCCCACCAAATACGCTCAAGGGCGCCCTCGGACGACAAACCCGTTCCACCGACGGAAAAGGTACAAGAACTGCTACGTGCGCTTGTTCAGCGCTGTTTCGGTTCCTCCTACCGTATCTCCCCGAAAGCATGGCGGAGGTTGAAGACGGAGAACGTGGACAGGCTCATGGGAAGCGTGGACGGAGACGCTGAGGCCAACTTTGATATGCTCTGCAACATGTACTGCAAGAGGGCCAAGATGGATGCGGACAGGTTGGCACGGATTAGGTGCGAGGTGCAGATCGTAGAGGGCACGTCCGAGTTGCCGTATGAGCGACCGATAGCAGAGGTGATTCCCCTCCTTCCTTCCCCCAGGCCGACGGCACCGCACCGGACCGCACCGGCGAACGATTGACTGAAAGCCCGTTTTTTTTGTCTTCCTGTTTTTCTTTCTCTCTCCCTCTCGTCCGTCCCTCTAGTCTTTCCGACCCCTCTTCCCCAACGCGGCCGCCTTCAAGATCTATCGGATCCGAGGAGCGCCGCATGTGAGTAATGAGCGAGCTGGAGCTCTGTCGTCGGACGGGACGAACGTGTCGGTCGTCTGCGCGAGCGGAGCGCGCTCATCTCCCGTCGTCCCCATTTGCTCTTTTCATCCTCTCTCCCCCCCCCCCGTTCCGTCCACGCCAGCTTGTCAACGTCACTCATCCAGCGGAGCTCGGCGAGATCCTCGTCCCATTCGTGCACCGCCTCGCGGGCCTACTCCCCTCGGACAAGATGAGCGCCCTCTCCCTACAGGACTCCTTCGCCGTGCGGAGAGAGCGCGCCGTCTCCGAAGTGACCGCGACCGCTACCGCCGCCGCCGCCACAACTGCAGCCGGAGCCGCGTCGACCTCTGACGATAATGCCGCCACCACCCTGGACAGTCTTTCTCGCGTCGGAAGCGCGAGCGAAAGAGCAAAACATGCGGATCAGAAATTGTACCAGCAGATCGTTTCCGGCTCTGGCAGGGTTGGCGCCGGCATGCCGACGACGCCTCTCCCTACTGTGCGATCGTTTCGTGGGGATGCGGGGGAAGGTGCGGAGGAGGAGGACGGGGAGGAGGAGGACGACGACGAGGACAGCGAGGAAGACGACAGCTTCAGCGACGAGCGCGACGAAAAGGCCGACGACGGCGGCGCCTCCAAAGGTCAACAACATCTCGACCGACGCGCATACGAGCAGCGCGAGCGGGACAGCTATGGCCGATGCATCTCGGCGCTCGACATGAGGGCGCGCCGTGCTCTCCCTGACAGCGTCTTGATGGAGCGTGAACGCTTGCTCAAGACGCCCCTTCCGGACTTTGCCGTCGTCGTCGAGGAGGTCCACGACGGGCAGTGAGGCGCGGCGAAGCGAAGCGCGGCGGCGGCGGCCCAAGCGAAGAAAGAAAAGAAGAAAGAAAAGAAAAAGACGAAGCCATGTTTTCCCCCCTTGTCCTTACCTTATCCTTCGACCCCCGACGTCGCTTACACACGCCCGTTAGCTTTCGCGACGATACCCCCACCACATGACTATACGACCCCTCCGACCCCGCACGTATTCCTACTCTGCCAAGCTATGTAGAAAGACCCCTTCGGCTGTCATGATGATACCCCTAGTCATGTTAGTCCTTACGATTGAGACATCTCCACTTGGCCAAATCCGGTCTATCTCTCTTGAAATAGACCCCTCCCATCCTTCTTTTCCGCTCGAGTCCTTAGTACGAAGGCACACGCTGTCGAGCAGGAAGAGCCTGCTAGAACTTTGGAACGGACATAAAGGTGAGGAGCGTGGGTTTGCAGTGCTTTTCTTCGACGGGCTGGCCGCACCGGTGAGGAAAAGGAAGCGAGAGAGCGACCAAGCACGAGCGCCAGACTATTTGCACAGAGCATCAATGCCGTCCTCCCGAGCGTCCGCTCGAGCGACGACCACCACCGCCGCCATTCCGTCTCTTGTGCTCTCCTCCCCCGCCCTCCTCGCCCCGCTCTCGCTCCCTCGGTCGGTCCCTGTCTCCTTCGCGCTCCCGTCTCCTCTCTTTATCTTTCTCTTCCCTGTCCGCGTGCCCGCCTTCCTTCGGGCGAACCCGAGACGCCGCCTCCTCCGCCGGCCTGCGATCTTCCGACCGACCGCCGCCACCCTTGTCCGCACCGCTGCTGGACGTCACCGGGGCCGGAGTCGGTGTAGCAGGTGAAGCGGCTCCGCCACCGATGGCGTATTTGGCGCTGCGATTGATCTTGACTCGCTTGCTAGGCGCTTCTGCCGATGTCTGTCAGAAACGATAGAATGCGCTCGAGTGAGGACAATCCACAAGGGGGATACCAGGAAAAAAAAAACACTCACGTTGGTCTTCTCGGCCGCGCTCACCTCTTTCTCTAGACGGTCGGCCAGAGACCTCTTCCTGTTCGCGCTCTCTGGAGTTGAGGCGCTCGCCTTGGGGCCGGTAGGCGGCTCGATCGGAGCGTTAGAAGGCGCCCCGCGTCCGTGGTCTCCGTCCGCCAGGTGGGGAGCGAGTTGTCGCTCTGCCGTCCCGGCAGCAGCACGCGGCTGCGTCGGCGCACCAGTAGGGGTCTGATCAGGCCTGCGAGACGCCTCCGCCGACATACTCTCTCGAGCTGAACCTCGGTCGTCGACCCGCCGACGCTTATTCCCTCCATCGTCGGGATCACCGCGGCGACGAGCTTCCGCCATGTGACGCGGTTCGCGCGGAGCAGAGGACACGTCACCGGAAACTCGACGCGCAGCTTCACGGTCTCGCTCGCGCGGCCGTTCCTTCTCCCTCTCACGTTCCTTCTCCTTGTACCTTTCTCTCTCCCAATCCCTGTCTCGTTCTCCCCGGCCATGACGGTCGTCCCGCTCCCCTCGCCTTCCTCCTCCGTCTCTCGCCCTTTCGTCGTGACCAGATTCACGAGGCCTCTTTCCTCGCTCCCTTTCGGAACCTCGACTCCGATCATCCCGTCGAGCATCACCCTCTCTCTCCCTCGCCCTATCTCGGTCCTTCTCTTTCTCCCTGTCCCTCTCGCGCTCTCTCTCCCTGTTGCGACAACTGCCCGACTCGCGTTCCCGCTCCCGGTCGCGCTCGCGACGGCGGCCGTCTTCGCTTTCTCGCGCCCTGGAATGCGTCGAGTCGACGCTCCCATGTCGACTCGACCTTCGTGAAGGTGAGGTGGACCTAGGAGATGGGGGATGCGAACGGCCATTGGCGGAGGAGTGCTGACTTGGTGGTGCCTTTGGTGGCAACGCTCGCTCCTTTCCATCCTTTTCTCGATCCTTTTCCCGGTCGCGTTCACGTTCTCGAACCGCCTGCGCGTCTCTCGTGTTGGCTGGGGAGCTGGGCGGGTTCATGGAATCCAGCACGAGCTGACGAGCAGCTGCAGCCGAGGCCGGAATGGAGGGTTGCTTCGTGTCCACCGTCGTTGGAGCGCTTGGGCGATCTTGACCGTCGTTCGAGGTTTCCGCAGTAGAAACGTCGGGGCCAGCGTTCTCGTCGGCGCGACGCTCGCTCCGCGGCTCTCGAGGCGGCTCTCGAGAAGCTCGCTCGGAACGGTCGTTGCGTCCGAAGGAAGGCCGCGGCGGAAGTGGAATCGTTGCCCGTACTCCAGGAGTTGATGGTGGGGCGCTCGTGCGAGCTTGATCACCCTGCGCCGCAGCCGACGGTATATCGCCCTTCGATGCAGGAGACTCGTCAGCCTGACCAGCATCAGCCGCGGCAGAGGGCATCGACGCTGCCTTCGTGTCGGGTGAAGCGGGTGTGGCCGAGGGCGCAGAAGAACCCTTCGCGGCTGGGGCGGGTGACCCTGCCGCAACGAGCGGCTTTTGGGGGGTGCGAATCTGTAGATGACGGGAGCCGGCGCTCGATCAACAAAACACAGCAGGCGGCGAAGACGGGAAAAAAAACAAAAAAAAAAAAAAGCACATTTACATGGCGGAAGGCATCGAATGTCGGCAGCTTCTCTTGCTTCCGCTTGAGCTTCGCCAGATAGCTAAAAAAGAAATCGGAACCGAAAAAACCGGTTTCATTGGTATACGACGCGCCTAGGCACCAGGTGACCTGTCTGTTCGGACTGCTGACGGTGACCGTCATGCAACCTTCTCTCACGCAACTCACCCTGTGGCCATAATCTTCAGATCCTCGCGCTTTTCCTCTGTTGAGAGCCTCTGAACGGACGCGATGAGCCTCTCGCCGATCTGATCGATGGCGGGGAAGAAAGGTTCAATGCGGTTGAGGGCGACAATGGCGTTACGGATGTGCATGTGCTCTCGTGAGTCGAGGCAGCCGAGAAAGCCCTGAATAGGACAAGAACGCAGCCGTGCCAAAGTTAGATCTAGTCTGCTCAGCGTTCCCGTCGAGATGAGATCCTATCACTCACCGCGAGCATCATCCTGTGCCACTTAGCCAAGATACCCGGGAACTGCTCCCACGTAACCATGGCATTAGTCGGCGGAGCCCACTTCGCCCGAAAGCCAGGCAAATTTTTGCCGATGGCCTCTCGCTGGAACACCTCCTCCTTGGCGTGCCAGGCATGCAAATCGGCCAGGAGGTCGTGCAGGAAACGAGCTGGAAAAGAAGAAGGGCCAGACGAGATGAACGATTGGCGCTTGTTTTTTCGGTAATCGAGAAGAACTACAACACAGGATCGGGTACGCACCGTAATTGGAAGCCTCCTTCTCCGTACAGGAGAACAAGATGGACCCGATTTGCTCTCCAAAGATCTGCAAAATTATCATCAGCGGACGTCAGTACCACAGCTTGCATCCATCTCCGACCCGTCTTCGCTTCGACCGCCTTCGCGGACGCGGCACCTACCGTATCGTAAAACTTGAGGCTGCTAAAGTTGGCCGTACCGATCGAGTGCATCGTCTTGATAAACTTTGCCGAGAACATGGCGTCCAAGGGCGAGAGCATAGCGCGAGGCTGGACGCAGTACTGGACCACATTCTTGACGATTTCGCCCCGGTTCGCGCTCCCTTCTGCTGAGTGGTGTGGCGTGTTCCGACGGAACGGAGGCGGGTGAGAAAACAAACTGCTCGATCTACTACACCGCGGCGAAATTAGGTACGTACTAGAGAACCAGTGCTCCTTCTCAACGTTGAGCCTCCTCCTCGTCGCCTCATAGCCGAGCGTCTGTCCCTTGAGCTCGTCATTGAGCGTCTTTATAGTGCTCAAGAGCTTCTCGCGAGCCGTCTTCTTTGACGGGTCAGAGCCATACTCTGCGTCCAGCTGTCTCACCAGGCGGGACAGACGGTCGCTCTCCTTCCGGTACCGCTCCATAGGCACCGATATGTCGTAGAGGCTCAGTTGCCAAAAGGTGACAAAGAAGGCCGAGCCAACCGACTGTCGGACCGACTCGGGCAAGATCTCGTCCGCCATGTCGATCACATCCGCCAGACCAGAGTGCCAAACGGGCTTAGCCTTGCGTGCCGCGCCGGCCGAGTCGTCCAAAACGGATTGAAAGTTCGCGTGAGCAAGAACATAAGATCGGGGTAGGATGATGATCAAGACCGAGGCTCGTCGCACTGCAACTCACCTCCACCGCTGCCTCCACTGGAGGAACAGGAGACGCAGACTTCCCCTCAGCGCCCTCTTCCTTCACCGCAGGAGAAGCGCGGACCTGTTCGGCGGCGTCGGTGTCGCCTTCCTTAGCCTCGGTGGCAGCGACGTCCTTCATCTCGGCCTCTTGATCCTGCTTGTCTGTCCCTTGTGCCTCGTCTCCCTCCTTCTTGGGCTTCGGCTCCGCAGCGACATTGTCATGCCCCTCGGTCTTCACTGCCACTGTCGCTCCCTCGACTTCCATTTTATCGGCCTCCGTCTCAGCCTCCGCCTCCGCCTCCGCCTTGCCCTCCCCACCTTCCTTCTTTTCCTTCTCCTGCTGCTGCTTGCTCGCCTTCAAAGACTCTTTCAATCTCTTCTCCGCCGCCTCAGCCTCCGCTGCCGCCCTGACCTTGGCAGCCATCTCCGACGTCTACAAAAAGGCGAGTGGACCAGAGCGACCGGAAGGGACAAAGACAAGGCGAAGTAGGGCTGGTCAGATCCAGGTCCGACGAAAAACAGGAAACAGAAAAATGGCGCCCCGGCGACGCGGACATACCTTCATGGCGTGTACGAGCTTGGGCCGATTGATGTGAAAAGCGATGCTAGGTTCGATGCCGAAACGGAGACAGAGGTCGCGGATGGAGGGCGTCAGGGAGGCGTAGGCGCCTGGCTCGAGGAAGGAGGTCAGAAAATCAACGTATTGGAACAGAACGGCCTGGCACTGCAGATACACAGAGGGGTTCAAGACTCAGAAGGCGTGAGTGGACGTGTGATACGTAATACCCAATCTGAAAGGAAGCGATCGCGGGCGCGTGGGACGAACAGATGGACTCACGGAATCAAACAAGTTGCCAAGGTACTTCAAGTGGGCCTCCGGCTCGGGAACCAAGTGCACGCAAGCCTGCCTCTGTTGAGCGACGAGGACGAGAAGGGGAATGGCGAGACGGCTCTCGTCCAACGCTCTCAGCAACCTCATCCCTGCCCTCCTCAATGCCGGCTTCTTGTCCGCCGCAGCGCTAGAGCTCATTAAGGCCTCTTGACGGAGACTCTTGCCTCCGGCGAGGGCGGCTATATCGTCGTCAGACAAGTCGGAGATGGATTCGATACCGGTCATCTTGAGAATGAGCTCGCGGATGATGATCAGGTCCTTCGAGTTGTTCGTCTTGAGTTGGTTCACGACGTACTCCAGAACAGTGGATGGGTCCATCATCGCGTATCGGCGGAAGACCGTACCGGTGAAGCCGGCCAGGCCTATGAGGGAAGAGCGAAGAGACACGAATGAGCTCCTGTCGCTTGACCGGTGAACGGCCAAACGGTGGGACAGGGGATAGATCAGCAAAACTCACTCTGCAGCCACTGCGATAGATTGGTGCCGTCCTGCTTCGTCCTGTCCTTCTCCGGGTTGCTCAGCCCCTCGATGACGGCAAACGTCAAGACGTCATATCCAAACTGAGTCAAGTACTTGGCCGTATCGACGACGGGGGCGACCAGATTCTCGTACGCCTGCACCTGGTTGAGAGCGATGGAGAAGAGGACGAGCGGGTTGGAGTGGCTGACTTTTGCCAGCGTCCTCCCGAATTGCTTTACGTTGTCCTTGCTAATCCTCCTCAGAATCGACTTGGCCTCCTTCTCTGTCTCGACGGACCTGACGCGCAGCTCCGGATGCTTCTTGTACAACGAGTATTTCCACTCCCCATAGAGAGAGTAGCGAACCTGGTAAGGCAGAAAGCGGATAAAGTTCCAGACCTCGTTCACGAGCCCCGGGTTGGCTTGGAGGAGGGAGAGAGCGGGTAGGATGTGAAGCCGGATAACCTGGAGCCATTCGGAGCGCACCCGCTCTTCCTCCGGCGTCTGCAGATATCGTCGCACGACGATGAAGGAGGGAGCGAGAGCGAGTGAGCCAAACCGAAATCGACTCTCGACGCGGTCAAGAACACTATTTCGTTCGAGCCCAATGTGCGGAGAACTCACGCCCTGTTTGACCTTGACGAGGTGAGCCCTGCCGATTCTGCAAAGTTTCGTCATGAAGCGAACGTCGCGGTACATGTGCACGCCCAACACCTTGAGGAGAGGTTTGACGACTTCGAGCACACCTCTGCCGGCGGAGACGGTCGGGAGGCCGACTCTCCAGCGCGGGTAGAAGAAGAGGTACTCTGCCGAGATGGTGCTTGACGGCTCGGGTGCCTTGAGGGTGAGGGTGGGCGTCGGAGAAGGGTAAGCGACGAGACCCTGTGCGGTGGGAGAGTAGCGTTGGCGCGGTGACCCAAGCGCAGGGTTATTGAGGCGCGGGGAGCGAGAGGCGAGAGAAATGGACTGGTACACCGGCTCGATGGTCACGTTGAGCAGGCGGAGGAAGAGGTCGGCGATTTCAGGATAGAGGCCGCACAGGAATGGATACTGGCCGAGCACGAAGAGAGCATGTCGGAGGTCGCCGACGGCCAGAAGCGCTTTCAAAAGGCCGACCTTCTGGTTCGGAGGCTCCTTGGCCGGTGTCGCCGTCCCAGCCGCCTTCGGATCTGAGCTCACAGCGCCGTCCTCCTCCTCCAGTAGAGGAGCGGCCATAGACAAGGCATTGCTTCTGGCGGCCATGGCCTTGTCGGCCAGTGCGTCTTTGTATTTGCCCTGCAGCTTGACCATGTCTTCGTCGGACGGAGACAGCTACCACGCGACAAGCATCGACAAAACCGGGATGAGAAGGCGGAAATCGAATGAAAAGAGAGTTAGCGTGCATAAGACAGCAAGAGCCCGACCGTTCCGAGAAGATTCAGGCGAAAGTAGGAAACACTCGCTCACATGTGGATACAGATCTACCATCCTCACAAACCCCTCTCGGATGAGCAAAGCGGCAAGCAAGTAAAGCTGCTCCGGCACATCCTCCGCGACCTCAGGGCTTTGATAATAGGCCATCTTGAAGCCCAGGGTTTGGCCGCAGACCGAATCACCCACGTCATAGGAGAGTGAGAGGCTCTCGTCGTCGATCACGTGATGAGGTGCAGCTGTCTTTCCTTTGTCCGCGTCGTCAGCCTCCATCGCATCCGAGCGGGCTAGGCGGGCCCGGCCCCAAGGAGAGACGGTAAGGAGGTCAAGGAAGAAAGGGTAGTGGAAAAGGTTGCAGGAGAAAACGTTCAGGATGACGTCCAAAACTCGGTTGGGATCGAGGTCGAAGTAGCCTGAAGAAGAGGTGAAGACGGAGGGTCGTGATTCGTAACTGGCGCTCGTTGCCGTTCATCCTCGCATTTCAGGCTTTGGTGTCGCCGCCGAGGTGCGAAGGTGGAACCAGAGGCGAAAGGCAAGACATACCGATGAGACTGCTGATGTTGTTCATCACACCCTTCGCCCGCATCATCCTCTCCTCAGCTGATTCTTGCTCCCTCACACCACTCCTTGGAGGGCTTTCGGCCTCAGCGAGGCCGGCGCCCGAGGTCGTAGTCGCGGATGAAGTCGAAGACGCCGATGAGAAGGCCAACAGGGGTGGTCCCATGTTGGTGACAAGCTCGGTGGCGAGCTTGGAGAAACCCTCAGACTCTTCTCGGAGGAGGTTAAACTTTCGCTGCTTGTACCTGTGAAGACAGAGGTGGTACAGCCAGTTGAGCGGAAAGGAGCGGACGTGGACCAAGAGACAGCTCTTCTGGTGCTGACATGAACCTGCCGGCGGTAGTCAATGAGCGGCACTCACAGCATCGAGGTGTTGATCTGCACGGTCCTGCGGTTGAAGGCGGTCTCATCGGCGATGAGGCCGACGGACCTGAGCAAAGACACCTCCAGTCGCTCCCGTGCTCGCATCTCTGAGACGATCTCCTTGGACTGTGCGCACGGACGAGAGACAAAGCAAGACCGATATCAAGATGAGTCCGCTGACGGAACTATGACCGCCATTCGAACCACGAAGTCTTTGGCACTTACCATCAATTCTTTCACAAGACCGACCAGAACGTTCCTCTGATCGGCGGACTTGCTCTTCGCCAGCTCCTTCTGCTCCTCAGACTTGCCCTCGCCGGTCGCCATGGCAAGTCCATTCTCCACGTCCGAATCGACGGTCCATACGGTGTCCAGCACAGCATCCTCGACTAGCCTCCGCGCGGACCCATCCTGAGAGGTTGAAGTGGAGGGAGCATCAGCATTTGCGTCGAGAGAGCATTGGATGAGGTCGCGGAGCAGGTTGGCGAGCGTTGAGGAGGAGAGACGGGAGCGGAAGACGACAGAGGCGAAGAGGGTGTGGAGGACAGAAAAAAAGGTGCCTGGGAGTAGGGTGGAGGATGAAACGGCGTCGGAGAGAGTCGATGCGAGGACTTGCAACCTGCCGGGCGGATGCGAGAAGGGAGCATAGAGCATAGACGGCAGACGGGGGGTCGATCATGCGACAGTGTGAGCGGCGAGTGAGTCGCATCTATCCGTCTATCCGTCCGTCCGTCTGTCCATCCATCCGTCCGTATGTCCATCCACTCCTGATTTCACCCTGCTTGTCTGCAGAACATACAGGAGGACGAGAAGACTTACACTTGACTGCTTCCCCCAGCATCCCACTTGTCCACACACTCGTCGACCAAGCTGCTGGCTTCCTTCATCGTCCGTGGCACCTCGTCTTCTTCCATGCTGTCGAACGACTCGCCGATGGTCTGTGGCGCTAAGTGGAGAGGTCGGCAAGACAAAGCAGAATACGAAAGGAAGCGACGGACGGGAGGAGGATGTTCCAAACGAATTGGAGGCCTGCTCTTCGCCGTCGACCGTGTGATGAAGGGAAGAAGAAAAGAGCGGTCGGTCGCCCCGAGTGTGGAGCGGGCGATGGACGACGAGCGCATTGATCGGTCGGTCGCGGTCGCGCACTGTCTGGGGAGTAGGGTTAGGAAGCCCGCCTACGGCCGTCTCCAGCCGACCGGGTCGGACGCGTGCGGCATTTCCTTACGTAATGATTGCTTCTTGGGTGAGAGGGCGAGTAGCGTGTGACGCTCCGCTCTATCGCCGAATGCGCGTCAACTGAACGGAGGTCCGGTTCGCACGCGCGGTCACCACCGACCGGTCCGGGGGAGCGAGCGTCGTCTTCTTGACGCCCGCATCGAGGACCGAAGGAAGACATATTCGGCAATGAAACTTGCTCGCATGCTCACTTCTTTCGCTTGCCTTGCTCCTCCACCTCGCCCACGGCCATCCAGTGCGTGCGTGCCCCGGATAAAGGGGACGCCGCCGCTGGTTACCGGCCCGACGTTTCGCCATGCATGGCTTGCATCGCTGGCTTGGCTGCCCTCGTTGGGCCCCTGTTGTCGAAGCCAGGACGAGGACGGGGCTCCGGCGATGGTGGACGGACGGGATTAGGAGGGAGGGAGGAGGGAGGGAGGGATGAGGAATGTGAATGAATGACTGGCTGACCGACGGGCCGGCGGCCGAGAAGGCGAAATGATACGATGGCTGCCGCCGGTGGCAGGCTTTTTTAACCGCGTCTTCTTGCACCTCCCTCCTCCCACCTTCCTCTCCTTCTCCCTCTACCACCCCACCACTCGTTTCTGCTCCCAGCCCCCACGCTCCTTCTTCCCACTTGACCCTCTCCATGCTCGCCCACGCGAGCCTCGCGCTCGTTTCTTCCCTCACCCTCCCCCTTCTCATCGTCCTCGGAGGCGATGGCCGTGGTTTTGTTCGAGCCCAGGCGGACCCCGCTCAGTATGGTATGTCGGCCATCAGTGCCTCCTCGCGCTCTCCACCAGACACAGACACACGTTCGAACGATGCCTGAGCACATTCACTTCGCCCGCTCCACCGTGTCCGTTTCTTTATCGATCAGTCGACCAGTTCATAGGCACAGCCAATGGCGGTCACGTATTCGCAGGCGCGACTTTGCCCTTCGGTGCAGTCAAGGCCGTCGCGGACTGCGACAGTGGTGATGCGCAAGGTCAGTAGCGTAGCGTCGTTGTATGCTCCGATCATGCGGTTAGGGGGAGATGGATCGCTCATAACCTCCTTTCTCTTGTCCGCCCGGACTGCCTCGTCGTCCTCTCAACCGTCCTTCCTTTTCTTCAGGCGGGTTCGTCTCTGATGGCAGCCCAATCCTTGGTATCAGGTGGGTCCCCAGCATTCCCCCGTGGTTTCTCGCTGTCGCCTCTTCCTCTTTGACCACCTCTCGCTCCTCTCCCTCCCCCTCTCCTCTTCTCCCTTCCTCACACCCCTACAGCCCATTGCACGACGACGGCACCGGTGGCGGCAAGAGCTTGGGCAACTTTAAGCTCATGCCCATGTACTGCGACCTGCTCGCTCCTTCTGGTAGCGCCGACCGCTGCAATACTACCTTGGAACAGAGGGACACGCCAAGAGTGGAGGGGAGCCAAAGTGAGCTTGGCTTGTCTTGCTCGAGGTCACGAGTCGTTGCCCCCTCTCTGACCGACTCCGTTTGGATATGCCCCTCTGAACAGGTGCCTCACCTGGGTACTTCTCCCTCGGCCTCGAGACGGGTATCACGACCGAGGTCACTGTCACGCAGCATGTCGCCTTGCACAGGTTCACTTTCCATCGCGATCTCACTCCGTCTTCGTCGACCAACGCATCCTCGCCGTCCGCCTCCGCTGCGGGAAGCCGTAGAATGGAGGGCCACCGACCGGGTGAAGCGAGGCACGGTCGGCGGGGGCTTGTCCGTGCGCGGTACCCCTCTGCTTCCGATGTTTCGGGGCTTGCTTCCTCTACGCTCGGTCATAGCGCCTCCTCTCCTTCCCAGCCCGCTCCGAAATCAGGTCCCGTACTTTTGCTCGACCTGACAAACGACCTCAGCCGGTCCTTCCAGGGCGACGGGACGCTCAATATTCAGTTCCAACAAGAAAAGTCGGGACAAAACGCGACCGATGCGAACGGACGTGGGCAGACGGCTAGGATCACTGGGTCAGGCAGATTCACTCCCAGTTTTGGAGAGGGCACCTTCGAGGTGAGTACGAGGGGTCCGACCCGGTCCTCCCGTCTCTGGCACTGGCCCATATAATTGACCTTCCCCACAACTTTACTCTTCTCAAACATCATTCATCCTGGTCCGATTGCACGCCATTGTCACCAACCAGGTCTTTTTCTGCCTTGACGCGCCCGGCGTGACCCTCGCAGGGACTTATGCGAACCGTTCGATCAACGTTGGTCAAGACGTTCTCGTCGCTCAAAATCCTGCGAGTGAGTTTCTCGATAAAACCTCGTTCTCCCTGCCGGTGCGGAGGGCGCACACGCTGCCGCTTTTTTTCGTGTCATAGGTGACTTTCCCTGCTCACGTCCCTTTCGCTCTGCCCGATCCCTCTCCTCTTGCCCTTTTCGCAGCCGAGTACGGCGCCCTTCTGTCCATCTCTCCCGCCTACCTCCAATCGCACAATTCCTCCCTCCCCGTCCGGCAAGCCATCTCCTGGACCTCAACTTCGCAGGCTTGCGCTTTCGCAGAAGCCGAGGTCCTTTCTTTCGACGCGCCCGAGCAGTTTGATAAGGTCAAGAGCGCGGCGAGGGCAAGGTGGAACAAGGTGCTCGGGACGGTTCAAGTCGGCTTGGAGGGCGTCACTCCGGAGCGCGTGACCGATTTCTGGACCTCCGTAAGTTGACTTCTTCCGATCCGTCCGACTTGCACTTTTTGACGCGTCGCGCTCTCGCCTCTCTTGGTCCCGGTCGACTCACCGTCACTTCCCCCTTCTTCTCCCCTGGAACGGCCGTCCACAGCTATACAGGACCTACATCTCCCCGTACAACCTCACCGGCGACAACCCGCTCTGGCAGTCGTCGGAACCGTTCTATGACAGCTACTACTGCATCTGTGAGTAGTCGTTTTTGTCGTCTTCTTTCAGGCCGCCGAGCACGAACGATTCGAGGTCTCCTGGACACTGACCCTCGTCTTCCCCGCGCTCCTTTTCCCGTCCGTTTTCTCTGGTCGCAACGTTCTGCTGCTAGGGGACTCGTTCCGTGTGGTGAGTGTCCATCCCTTCTCCTCGCTCTCTGTCTCCCTCTCGTTACTCGACAGATGCGTGTCACTCACCGTGCTCGCCTTTTCCCTCTTCTGTGCAGGTTCACCCTCTGTGGACGATCACCCAACCCGACACGCAAGCAGAGGTGATCCGCGCCCTCATCGACGTCTATAGACACACCGGCTTCCTTCCCGACTGTCGCATGAGCCTCGATAAAGGATTCACTCAGGTGCGTGTTCGAACGCATGTGTCTTTTCCTCCTTCTCTTACCCCTCCTTTTTTCCATTTCCCCTTTCTCACTCGTTTTATTATCTCGTTTTATCCTGCACTCTTTTCCCGCTCTGTGCTCTCCAACAACAGGGCGGCAGTAACGCGGATTCCCTTCTGGCCGACTCGTTCGTCAAAGGCATCTCTGCAGGCATCGATTGGGAAACTGGCTTCGAGGCGATCAAGAAGGACGCCAACGTAGAGCCCCCCAATTGGGGCGTTGAGGGCCGGGGTGGCATCCAGAGCCGCGCCAAGCTCGGTTACGTTCCTGTCGATGACAGCACCGATCCTCCCGGTGTGGGCACCAAAGGCAGGTCGGCTAGCAGGACTTTGGAGTACTCTTACAACGTGCGCATCCTCCCGCTTTTTACCTTCTCCTCTCCCTTTTGATTCCACCTCTTCGATCAGGTTGGATCAACTGGTCGGAGTGTGGGTGCCCTGTTGACATGTCTTCTTTGATCCCCGTCCCTTCCAAACGCAGGACTTCTCCATCGCCCTTGTCGCCCAAGGCCTCGGCCATTCGGCGGACTATGCCCACTACACGAATGCTAGTGGGGACTGGTACAACCTCTGGAACCCTAACACTACCAATTCGGGCTTCTCTGGTTTCATCCAGCCGCGGTATGCTGTGAGGATGACCAAGACGCGGTTTCGTTTGACGGAGACAGACCCCGCTCACGACGAGATTGTGATCTCCTTCATACGGCTACGATCCTGGACGCTCAAAACCTAATGACGGCAGGACGGTACCTGGGACCATGTCGATCCACGCTTCTGCTCGCCCGTCCTCGGCCACACGGTACGTGATGCGTGATGCGTGCATGCAGGTTTCGCGGTCATCTCCATCATGCGGCGGTAGCGCGCTGACCCGCGCATCATCCTCGTCCCACGCGCTCCCTGCCCTTCTTTTCAGAGCTGCTACCTCAACCCTCAAGGCGGCGAGTTTTACGAAGGTGAGTTCCCTTCTGCCGTCGTTGAACAGCGCTGGAGGTACCGGCCCTTTTCCAATCCTTTTCCCTCGTCCATGTTAGCCTCCTCGTGGCAGTACAGCACCTACGTGCCACACGATATGGCACGACTGATCACGCTTGCGGGTGGCAATGAGACGTTTGTCAAGCGGCTCGACGCGCTGTGGGACAATCACTACGCCGACATTGGGGTGAGTGTCGACAGCCGGATGTGCTCTTTGCTCCTCACCTTTTACCCGGGTTTCTCCCCTTTCTGCGAGGGGGCTTGGACTAAGCGACTGACTGGTGTTCTCTTCGCGACCTGACTCGGTCACAATGCAGGACGAACCGGCCTTCTTGCCGCTCTTCCTGTACAACTACGCCGGACAGCCTGCGAAGACGGTGGATAGGGTGCTGAACGTGATTGACGGGGGCTTCAACACCAGTGTCAACGGTCTTCCCGGGAATGAGTGAGTGAGGTGGAGGAAGGCTGAACGGAGGAGAGGAGGGGAGGACTCAAGTTGACTTTCTTCCTCGTCGTCTTCGCTCGCACCTTCGTGACCGGTCATACAGCGACAGCGGAGCTATGGGCGCACTCGTCGTTTTCTCCTCCCTCGGCTTCTTCCCCGTGGCAGGTCAGTTCAAGCATGCCTTTCCCGCCTTTGTCACCGAGTTTCGAGCCGCGCCCGCCATCGAGCTCACTTTTCTCCCCCCCTTGTCTCTCCCGTTCCGCCTCCTCCAAAGGCCAATCCGTCTACCTCCTCTCAACGCCCTTCTTCCCCTCGCTCACCTTCACCAACTCCGTCACGGGAACGACGGCCCGCTTCACGACGATCAACTTTGACGGCGCGTCGACGAACAAGTACATTCAGTCCGTCAAGGTCAACGGCACGGACTACACGCACAACTGGATCAGCCACGATATCTTCCGGTACGGTGGCACCGTCGAGATCACCCTCGGCCCTCACCCCAGCCAGACGTGGGGGACGAGCCCGGCGGACCTGCCGCCCAGCTTGAGTACCGGCGGCAATTTCGCCGGAGGTCATTGATACCAAGCCGGGGTCGCCCGTGCCTTCGTTCCCTCGTTCGTTCGTTCCCTCGCGGCCAAGACAGGACGGTCTTCTCGACCGCCGGTTCGCACACCTCTCCACCGCGTCCTTAGCGCGGTGATCACTTATACCCGATTCGATTTTGTGTCTTCCGCGTCCGACTTTCGGCGCCCAAAGGCAGGCTGCAATCTTAGTCATTACATCCACTCCACCTGAGGAAAGCGGGCGGGTGGGAGCTCGTAAGGAAACGAACGGATCGTCACTGAAATGAAGGAAGAGGAAAACGTATATGCCGTGCCCGTCCACGCGCGCGGGAAGATGCGGAAACGATACTAGTAGCCTTGAACCTGCGGATTGTCTTTGGTGAAGAGCTTGGCGATCTCCTATATAAAAAAAA